>OX030950.1:138743141-139130641 GCA_943735915.1 Pherbina coryleti
TTTTAGAAGTTTCAAAACTCTAGCTCATCGGGAAGTTGGTTAAAAATGGATTCAAAGATTTGTACGGGATAGACAAATGAAGTGAAGCTAATAAATACATTTTAAAATGCAGTAAAATGAACACAATTAAATTGTTTTCCATATATTATGGAATGCTTTATTAGAATGCTTTATTATTATTATTATTATATGCTTTATTAGAAAGAGCCAACATTCCCATTAATTATGGAACACAACATCGTTCAAGTGGCTGCCTCGGTTGGCTTCGCAGTATCGCATTCTGTCACTTCAATTTTCCAAGACCTTGTTGATGGTTTCGAGTTGTAGCTCACGGATTGCTTAGACGATATTATCCTTAAGTGCTTGAATAGTTTCCGAATTGTTGGCATAACATCGGTCTTTCACAGTTCCCCACAAAAAAAAAATCCAAAGGGGTCAAACCACAGCTCCGAGGCTGCGAATTGACATCGCCAAGACGGCTGATAAATCAATTAATAATGGAAATAAGTTTCCAATATTTCCCAACGTTGTTAAAGCGTAAAACGACTTATTTCTTTTCGCGGAGGATGATACTGACTTTATGTTAAGATGTCGATCGGGAAACACCTATCAATGTCAAAATAACCTATGATTTAAAAAGAAACAACTAGATGGCCCACCCTTTATAAGTAAATGTTCAACCCTGCACTCATGCTACTCACATCCATGGTTGAATTAATAAGATTGTTGCAAAGGTAAGAGCGAGTGCCCATAAATGTCAAATCAAAGTTGACAGCACATACAAAATCTGAAAGCGAAAACTGATAACATGTAAAGCCGATGAAGTTGTTGTTGCTTTCATTGATTTTGACAATTGTGGGTCCTGAGACGAGAATACAATCAGCCCCGAGAAAACTTTATTAATTCAACCATGTTCATATCCTATCCACTCTGGCAAGCAAGAGTGCATGACACATCAAGTAAGTAAGAGTCTGCGTACAAGAGAATCGAAATTATCCGAATCATAAGTACTTTTAATACTTATAGTCAATTTGCTCAATGACTCGCGACTTAATGACAACGTTGTGCCATCATTTGAATCAAAAGTATTTATAATAGGGGTATTCACACCGAGCTCGTTAGTTTGTTAGTTGTAACTTGTTACTTTTTTACATGCATTTTGTTTTTGTAAAAGTATCAAAATATGGAACTACCGAGTAACAAAGTAACAACTTAGCAATCCTGATAATTCTTTCGTAAGTTAGCAAAATACGAACAGCTATTCCATATTTTTAATTGGATGAAATTTAAATGCATTAAAAATAAAACCCAACGCTTATTAAATTGAATTGTTTTTGTTGAAAAGTAAGTATTTCATAAATTTATAAGTTTACTTATAAATTTTCAACAATTTACGAAAAGCAGCTTTTGCAGCTGTTATTCAACTATAATTACCGGGCTACAGTGGCGGATCTAGGATTCGCCAAAAAGGGGGAGGGGGGGGGGGGGAGGTCTGAAACGTCTTTTTGGACTTTTTTTCGTTTTTTCACATACAAAAAATTATCCAAGGGGGGCTAAATCCCTTTTAGCCCGTAGGTAGATCCGCCACTGCCAGGCTAACGAGATTAAACAAAAGGGGGAGATTTGTGTTCAACAGTTAACAAATTTAACGAAGTAACAACTAACCAAATAACAAACTAACGAGTTCGGTGTGAATATATATTTAATTCTATGAAAATGAGTCAAGTACTTATGGATATGATGAATATCTAGGACAATGAAGGCAACAACCAACAACAACAACAACAACGGCTCTGTATATATGACCTAAGTAGCTTGAGTGGATCACAGTGAAAAGTCCTGCAAGACTACTGATGAGTTGGTGTAGCGGCCAACGAAACAGTCTGTCTAGTCTGCTGTGTGCTTTGCTCTATACAGAGCCGTTATTGTTGTTGTTGTTGGTTGTTGCCTTAATTGTCTTCAGGTTATCTTGTTGTCTTGTCAAATTGGTTTTCAATATAAATAATGAAAGGTCACATTAAAATTTATGATGAATATTTTATGAGTATGAATGTATATAAGTATAGCAAAATCATGGGTGTACTATAAGTATACTCAAAGGATGAATCACTCGCTGTGTATCTCTGGTGTGAACAGCTTTGATTGAACTCAAACTAAACTCTCTGTGTGAATATAACATAAGGGTAAGGGCTACTCATATGCTTAATAAATAGTGCTCTTAAAGGTTTTGAATTAACGTTTTTCATAAGCTAAAAACAATCGTTAGACACCATTTTCATCTTAAAACATTTTGAGCTTTAGCCAAATGCTAAGCTGGAAACTTTTCAGCACGTGTTCCATTGTTGATTTTAAGCAGACCAAATATTCGTAACAAACTTTTGTTTACACAAAATTTTAGTCAAACAAAAGAACAACAACCAAAAAATCAACATTTTCAGCGCTGTTTAGTGACAAGAACCAAATTAATACAACAACAATATGCAAGTTATACAACAAAATCTTGACAAGTAACCAAAAATCTTGACAAGTAATCCATAGAGTATGAAATCACCCGACAGTCCACCACCATCATTCAGCAATGCGCAGCAACAAAAATATTCTGTGTTGACTTAAAGCAAAAATAAAAATCGTCTTATTTTACGACCGCTACTTTTTTGAAAAAGGCGTCAAAATTCTTTCAAACAGCAACTACACGTCATCCACATAGCTATGTTCAACAAACGTCAAAAAACAACAACGAAAACAACAACACACACACATTTGCGTGCACAAATAACAACAGGAAAAACAGCTGGCTACACCAAATTGGCAACCCTGGCTGCCAACATTGCGTCGTTGAATGTGCTATCTCCACACAGAGTTGACGAAAGAAGCTCGCGCACTGTTGAAATTCAAATTTAATTGAAATACACGAAATTAAATCGTTGTTTACGACCTGCCTTGACTCTTGTAACTTTGTCGGTTAGTGCGTTGATTTTGTTGATTTTTCCATTTTCATGCTATTTTTCGGAGTTTTTTTTTTTGAATACTTTCACTTCTTTTGTGCTCCATTTTTTTGGCTTCTGTCAGTTGCTATTATTATTGTTTTACATGAAAATTGCACGAGTTTACAGCGTGAACGAATCCTTTATTGACAGTATTTTTTTTCTGTTTACCCTGGAGTTATATTGCAAATAATCAAGGGAATCTGTTGGAAGCGATTTGGAGTGGGCGTTGATGGTTGCCGGACTCAGATTTGTGCGATTTTTGCATTACATTTAAAATGCTTAAAAATTGTCAATTTTATTAGTTTCGAAAGTGCTTTTTACAGTGTGCAGCGCTTTTTATTTTTTTGTTACTTTTTAGCTTCTTTATGATAATAAAGAGAGTTTTTATGTCTCCCTGTTGGCGTAAAGCAATGATTGATATGAGCTACATAGTCAAGAACGAAAATTTACGTAGCTAATAAAAATTTCGACAAAGTACTATTACGGAAAAATAGCAACACAAAAATATAATGGATGCAATTTTATATGTTAAGCAGACGGACAAAAAGGAAAGGAAGCGGCAAAAAAAAAAACTAGAAAAGGATACATATAAAAAGAAGCTCAAATTTAATTATTATTATTATTTATTTATTTATTTATTTATTTATTTATTTATTTATTTATTTATTTATTTATTTATTTATTTATTTATTTAAGTCTTTGGAGTAACTCCTAACAGACTAAGATTAACAAAAATTTATAAAGTATATAACAAATATTTCTAAGATTAAACTAAACTATTCAATAATGTTTTGAAACAGCTTTTAGACATTGAGAAATCAAACAAAACTCGCATCGATAAATCATTATATAAAGACAGAGCTCTTTGCATTGGTTCATTACTTGCATAATTAGATCTATGAAAATTAATAAAGAATATTTTAAAGCGCCGCAACTGTCTTGACGGTATACTGATATTAATTAATGATAAAAGATGAGGACTGTCGATATTTCCTGAAATAATATCATAAATTATAGTAAGAGATTGAACTTTCCTTCGTGTCTCTAAAGATTTTATCCCTAAAAGCAAGCATCTAACATTGTAAGAAAGCATACCATCACTATACAAAGAAAAAAGAGCAAACTTTGTAAATCTTTTTTGAATCTGTTCCAACCGTACTGTATGAACAGCATAATGTGGATTCCAAATGAAAGATGCATATTCCATTCTCGAACGAACAAAGGCATTATAAAGAGACTTAACAGTATGAGGGTCAGAAAACTCCGTACTATTTCTGCGTATGAAAGCTAGAAGAGAGTATGCTTTTGGAACTATAAAGTTAATATGTTCAATAAAAGTGAATTTTAAGTCAAAAATTACTCCAAGATCTTTAATAGATTCAACACACTTAAGTGGTATATCAGAAAGTAAGTAAGAATTATTTAGGGAACTATTGCTTTTAGAAAACGTTATATGGAAACATTTTGAAATGTTAAGCGGCAGAGAGTTTATTAGACTCCAATTAAGCAAATTATAAAGATCAGATTGTAAATCAATGGCATCAGAGATGCATCGTACCCTTTTAAATAACTTAAGGTCGTCAGCGTAAAGCAAAAATTTCGAATTGCAGAATATTTTATTAACATCATTTATAAATAATATAAATAATAGCGGGCCCAAGATACTGCCTTGCGGTACACCAGAGGATGCGGGAAAACTATAGGAATTTATATTATTAATTGACACATAACAAGATCTTCCACTTAGGTAAGATTTAATCCAATCTAAAAAAGTTGAGTGAAATCCCATTTTAAAAAGCTTAGCAATTAAAATATTGTGACAAACCTTGTCGAACGCTTTAGAAAAGTCAGTGTAAATGGAATCCACTTGACAACCAATCTCAAACGAAGATATGCAATATCTAGAAAGTGTAGTTAAATTAGTGACTGTAGAGCGACCTGTTATAAAACCATGCTGTTCAGGACAAATATGACTTTTAACAAGAAAAAATATCTTATTGATTCTGATTCTCTCCAAAATCTTAGAGATAGTAGACAGCTTTGAAATAGGTCGATAGTTAGAGATATCATGTTTTGATCCAGATTTACAAACTGGAGTAATATAGGAAATTTTCCAACTGTCCAAGAAGATACCGGATGCCAAAGACATATTAAAAATATAGCACAAGGGAAAAGATAGAGCCTGAGCACAATGTAATAGGACAGTAGGGGAAAAACCATCGATATCAGCTTTAACAGAGTTTTTTACCTGACTTAAAGAATCAAATACATCAGACTCAGAAAGCGTTAAATAACCAAGATTCAAAAAAAGGTTCTACATTTTCCAAGGCAGCGCAATTCAAAGACTTGGCATCAGCATAGTTACCACTAAAAAAGTCGGCAAAAAGGGTCACAGTATCATTAATGCAATAAGAAGATATACCATTGAAGTTCATAGCTGTTGGAATATTTTAGGCACCCTTTTTTGATTCAATAAAATTCCAAAAAGATTTAGGATTCGATTTAATATTAACTTCGAAACCAATAATATATTGCTTATATAAAAATTTGTTAAGAAAATTAAACTCCCTAGCAAAATGCAAATATTTAGAATTATGGTCAGAAGAGTTAGTGGATTTAAAAAGTTTAAGATGTTTGTTACGCAGGTTTTTCAATTTTTTGAAACCTTTAGTATACCAAGGCAGTTTATGCGATTTTCTGGCTAACCGTGGAATATTGTTTTTACAACATTAGCTAGTTGAGCTTTAAAAACATCAAAACAAGTTGCAGCGCTTTTGCCATCAAATAAAGAAATCCAATCCATCTATACTATTATATAAAAGAAGACTCACGTATGTTCGGCTGCGAAAAGCTTGAGAATGGCAGGCGCTATTTCAAAAATTCTTTTTCTCTAGGATAGCTATGGTGCCCAGTTGGGACATGGGATATATAAATTTAATAACCATTGTTTAAATAATTAATTAAAATTCAAAGAGAATAACCATACAATTTCTTTATTCTTATTCTCAGAGAGAAAAAATTTTCTCATTAAAGCTCTGTGCATCTCAAAAAAAGGTTGTGCCCAAAGCTAATAAGGTAGAACATATGTAGTATATGTAATACTTCTGTATTCCAACTCTGAAATCGAAGAGAGACAGCCATAACAACATAAGATGTTGCTGTTTGTGTTAGTATATTTGAATACATGCAAATTACTACACAAAAAATAAAAAGTCAAACCGTCACAGGGGCGGTTGTTATGAAAACGTTTGCCCCAAACATATAAGAAAACAAATCATATTTGTTTTTCCTAAATCACAGGTACGCACCATTATAAAACAATTATAAGAACGCCTGAAATATGATTAAATTTAAACAAACAAAATTTTAATCAAAAAATTCAAACAACAAAAATTACAAATAAAAATTATTGACAATGGAAGCACCGCTCCTGAGTTTTTTATTTTGAAATTTAATTTCCTCTATATATTTTCTCGCTCATATAACTATATATCAGCACTCTAATGTTGACGAATATATGAGATAGAACAATATGTCAAAATCGCTGTGAGACAAAAGCTCTATTTTCAAACTCTTTTTGAGCATCATATATAAAAGTCAACAACCCAGCGGGAAAATGAGAATTGATTAAAAAAAATCGTAAATGGAATAGATTCTTTTGCTTACATTTTAGAACGTATTCCAAAGAATATATAAATTAAAGCAAAACATATGAATTGGAATATATCAATCAAAAGTTTATATCAACCAATATATCAACGAATATATCAACCAAACAAACTTTGGCATGAAATTTAATTTTATAACAAAAAAACTCAGGAGCGGTGCTTTCATTGTCAAAAATTTCATTTAAAATTTCTGTTGCTTCAATTTTTATGGTTTAAATTTTGTTTGCTTGAATTTTTCTTTTTAAATTTTTATCATATTTCACGCGTTGGTCTTATAATTGTTTTATAATGGTGCGTACCTATGATTTATGCAAAACAAATATGTATGCTTTGTTTTGTTGTATGTTTGGGTAGACATTTTTCTTAACAACCGCCCCTGTGACATATAGCAGTAGTATATTCAAATATACTAATGCAAACAACAAAATCTTATGTAGGCTATCTCTCTTTGATTTCGTAGTTGAAACTCATTAAAAATTTAGTTTGCTGCCAATATTGAAGTATTACATACATGGTTTAATAAATAAGGTTGTCGCATGGGTGAGAGCGAGTTCCAATAAATGTCGAATCGAAGTTGACAACTCATACAAAATCTGAATGCGTAAATTGATAACATGCAAAGCCGATGAAGTTGTTGTTGTAGCTTTTCATTGATTTTGACAATTATGTGTACTGAGAAGAGAGTACTATCAGCCACTTACTAGACATCCTAATTTATTCAACCATGATTACATATATGAAAAGAATCTATTTAAAAAGTGAAAAAAAAAACGATTCTGTAGCGATTCCACTTGAAGCGAGAAAAGAATATACTATTCTTTGTAGGACATCAGCATGTTAAAAATAATCAATTCTAGAATCTATACTGGAGAAGAGAATTGATTCTTTTTTTATATAAAATTGCATCTTTTTCCCGATGGGGTGTTAAAAATAATCAATTCTAGAATCTATATTGGAGAAGAGAATTGATTCTTTTTTCCCGGTGGGAAGGTCCACAAAAAAGACAGCAACATGTATTGAGTGCGGTACATACCTTTTTGAATGCAAAAATACTGCCACTTTTATAAAAGCATCGACAAAAATTCCGTGTCGATGTTTTGTTGAAATGTTTTGATGAAATTTATCAGGTTAAACGAAAGATATATTTAATTTTAAAATAACAATTCTCTAAGGCCGTCATATATTTTTCTTACCTCAGAGCTGATATTTTTACTTATAAACGAGATTTTTATATATAGGCTATTTACAGATCCCTTCTAAAGTTGATATATAGTAACTTTAAAACGATACTTCAATCAAATTGTGAGAACCCCTACACGTAGTTCATTCTAAAATTGACACGCCTTTTGAAAAGAGAAGCTTTCTTTAATTTATTGATTTTTCAATAAAATAAAAATAACAAGAGAAACTTTCTTTGATTTATTAATTTTTCAATAAAATGCCAGTTTGCTACGAAAAACAAACATGTTGGAAAGCAAGGCAATTTTACCAGTTTGTGTAATCTCTTTTTTACATGCAAAACAAAATCAAAAATAATTACCACATGGCAAAATGTTTTAGAGTTAACAGACGGCGTAGTTAACACACTAGATAAAACAAAACTGTGAGTACCCCAATAGTCACAGCGCTAGGAAAAGTGAACCAATGCATGAAAAAAAATTATCAGGAAGATACAGAAAGTGTATTACTTTAGTTATTTTTTATTACATTAGTTAGCTGGTTACTTTATTCGGATGAAACTACTAAGTCGCTCCAACACAAATATACAATTTTACCGAAATTCAAACGGCTGTATTCATAAAAAATTATGAGCCTCTTACAAAGCCTTCATAAGAAAAAAATCGAAAAAAAATTTAAAAACATTTTTCATGTTGAACATTTCAACAGCTTTCAAAAGCTCTTTTAAATGCTTGATAAATAAGAGAATTTTAAAAATGGTTGAAACCTTCAATAAACCCTCGATAAAGCATTTTAAAAATTTGTTTGTTCTCATCTAAGCACAAAAAATATTGTCAAAAATGTATCAAATTATTTCAAAATATATCAAAAACAAACAAAATGTCAAAAAGTGTTTGAAAATGTTTGTTTATAAATTAGAGGATTTTTATATATGGTTGAAATTTAATTTTTTTTTAAGGTTTATAACACACCTCTCATAAAGCAGTTTTTAAATTATTTGCTCTCATTTGAGCACAAATATTGTCAAAAATAATTAAAATTCTTCAAAATATTTCAAACATTTGGAAAATATGTCAAGAAAATTCAAAATATATAAAAAATTTCCAAAAAAAGAAAATAATGTCAAAGATTTCACAATATTTATAAAAAAAAAAATAAATAATAATATGACAATTATTTCAGTGCAGGTGGCTTAGAAAAACTATTGATTTTTAAATATCAAAATCTTGACGAAATTGCGATAAATAAATAACAAGTCACTGAATTTATCTAATACACAAACCATTATTTACACTCTTCCCACTTCAATATGAATACGTCTGTTAAATTTTAAGATTTAAAGTTTTTAATGATATTTAATATTTTTATCGCCGGCGAAGCAGCGGGTATTTGCTAGTTTTAAATAAAATGTATTAACTTTCGGAAATAAGAAAACAAATCAAAACGGACTGATGTTTTTCTCAATTATACCAGAATTTGTTTTAGAATCAGTTCGTTTTTCACTTATCAAAAAAGCAAGCAAGGAATCTAAAAACATTTTTATATATTAGAAATAATTATATGGGTCGTAATCGATTATGGCTGGAATAAAAACGAATCAGTAAACTTTTGCTTGATAGATTCCAGTTCATAGGTTTTGCTATAAATGTATATATTCTTTGGAATACATTCTAAAATGTTAGCAATAGAATTCATTCTATTTACGATTTTTGTTTCTAGAATCCATTTTCATTTTGACAGTGGGACGCTGACGTCCTACAAATAGTAGTACATTCTTTTCTCGCTTCCATATGAATAGCTACAGAAACCGATTCTTTTATTCACATTTTAAATGCATTCTTTTAAATAAAAAGTATTCATTTTCGGAAATGAGAAAACAAATCAAAACAGACTGTTGCTTTTCTCACTTATGCCAAAATTTCTTTGGTTGATATATTCGTTGATATATTGGTTGATATAAACTTTTTTTTTTTTTTTTTTTTTTTTTTTTCATATGTTTTTCCAATTCATATGTTTGCTTTAATTTATATATTCTTTGGAATACGTTCTAAAATGTAAGCAAAAGAATCTATTCCATTTACGATTTTTTTTTAATCAATTCTCATTTTCCCGCTGGGTTGTTGACTTTTATATATGATGCTCAAAAAGAGTTTGAAAATAGAGCTTTTGTCTCACAGCGATTTTGACATATTGTTCTATCTCATATATTCGTCAACATTAGAGTGCTGATATATAGTTATATGAGCGAGAAAATATATAGAGGAAATTAAATTTCAAAATAAAAAACTCAGGAGCGGTGCTTCCATTGTCAATAATTTTTATTTGTAATTTTTGTTGTTTGAATTTTTTGATTAAAATTTTGTTTGTTTAAATTTAATCATATTTCAGGCGTTCTTATAATTGTTTTATAATGGTGCGTACCTGTGATTTAGGAAAAACAAATATGATTTGTTTTCTTATATGTTTGGGGCAAACGTTTTCATAACAACCGCCCCTGTGACGGTTTGACTTTTTATTTTTTGTGTAGTAATTTGCATGTATTCAAATATACTAACACAAACATCAACATCTTATGTTGTTATGGCTGTCTCTCTTCGATTTCAGAGTTGGAATACAGAAGTATTACATATACATATGTTCTACCTTATTAGCTTTGGGCACAACCTTTTTTTGAGATGCACAGAGCTTTAATGAGAAAATTTTTTCTCTCTGAGAATAAGAATAAAGAAATTGTATGGTTATTCTCTTTGAATTTTAATTAATTATTTAAACAATGGTTATTAAATTTATATATTCCATGTCCCAACTGGGCACCATAGCTATCCTAGAGAAAAAGAATTTTTGAAATAGCGCCTGCCATTCTCAAGCTTTTCGCAGCCGAACATACGTGAGTCTTCTTTTATATAATAGTATAGATTGCATCTTTTTCCCGATGGGGTGTTAAAAATAATCAATTCTAGAATCTATATTGGAGAAGAGAATTGATTCTTTTTTCCCGGTGGGAAGGTCCACAAAAAAGAAAAAAAAAGACAGCAACATGTATTGAGTGCGGTACCAATGCTGCCACCTTTTTGAATGTATAAATACTGCTACTTTTATAAAAGCATCGACAAAAATTCCGTGTCGATGTTTTGTTGAAATGTTTTGATGAAATTTATCAGCTTAAACGAAAGATATATTTTATTTTAAAATATTAATTCTTTAAGGCCGTCATATATTTTTCTTACCTCTGAGCTAATATTTTAACGTATAAACGAGATTTTTATATATAGGGAATAATAAATTTGATATATAGTAACTTTAAAACGATACTTCAATCAAATTGTGAGAACCCCTACACGTAGTTCATTCTAAAATTGACACGCCTTTTGAAAAGAGAAGCTTTTTTTTAATTTATTGATTTTTCAATAAAATAAAAATAACAAGAGAAGCTTTCTTTGATTTATTGATTTATCAATAAAATAAAAATACCTTTCAGAAATGCCAGTTTGCTACGAAAAACAAACATGTTGGAAAGCAAGGCAATTTTACCAGTTTGTGTTATCTCTTTTTTACATGCAAAACATAATCAAAAATAGTTACCACATGGCAAAATGTTTTAGAGTTAACAGACGGCGTAGTTAACACACTAGATAAAACAAAACTGTGAGTACCCCAATAGTCACAGCGCTAGGAAAAGTGAACCAATGCATGAAAAAAAATTATCAGGAAGATACAAAAAGTTTATTACTTTAGTTATTTTTTATTACATTAGTTAGCTGGTTACTTTATTCGGATGAAACTACTAAGTCGCTCCAACACAAATATACAATTTTACCGAAATTCAAACGGCTGTATTCATAAAAAATTATGAGCCTCTTACAAAGCCTTCATAAGAAAAAAATCGAAAAAAAATTTAAAAACATTTTTCATGTTGAACATTTCAACAGCTTTCAAAAGCTCTTTTAAATGCTTGATAAATAAGAGAATTTTAAAAATGATTGAAACCTTCAATAAACCCTCGATAAAGCATTTTAAAAATTTGTTTGTTCTCATCTAAGCACAAAAAATATTGTCAAAAATGTATCAAATTATTTCAAAATATATCAAAAACAAACAAAATGTCAAAAAGTGTTTGAAAATGTTTGTTTATAAATTAGAGGATTTTTATATATGGTTGAAATTTAATTTTTTTTTTTAAGGTTTATAACACACCTCTCATAAAGCAGTTTTTAAATTATTTGCTCTCATTTGAGCACAAATATTGTCAAAAATAATTAAAATTCTTCAAAATATTTCAAACATTTGGAAAATATGTCAAGAAAATTCAAAATATACAAAAAATTTCCAAAAAAAGAAAATAATGTCAAAGATTTCACAATATTTATAAAAAAAAAAAAAATAATAATATGACAATTATTTCAGTGCAGGTGGCTTAGAAAAACTATTGATTTTTAAATATCAAAATCTTGACGAAATTGCGACAAATAAATAACAAGTCACTGAATTTATCTAATACACAAACCATTATTTACACTCTTCCCACTTCAATATGAATACGTCTGTTAAATTTTAAGATTTAAAGTTTTTAATGATATTTAATATTTTTATCGCCGGCGAAGCAGTGGGTATTTGCTAGTGCTACATAAAATGTTAGATAAATTATTAAAGTCGCACAATTTAAAATTAAATACGATAATAGAAGGCGTAACTTGTATAAACTCATAGAAATTAACTTTAAGTATGAGCGGAACATGGTGCATATCGGACGGACAAATTGGACACAGGCATTCAGACAGTTCAAAATTAATATTATTTGATAAAAATATGAGATCTAATATTCTATTCAGCTAATTCAAATATGAATTAACTTGTACAAGGTGGCGCAAAAGTAATCCTCCTATCAGAAAATGCTATAAATTTTGCAATTGGCCCCTAATGTCAGTTCTGTTTTGACATTTGTGTAGTAAACACATGCGAAATACAAGTTAATAAACAATGTTACGCTACACTGCTCCAGAACGCGGAATTAATCACCACCAAGAGGAAGATGATTTTTCATCAAAAATAATCATGAGTGATGAGGCCCATTTCCATCTTAGCGGGTACGTAAATAAGCAAAATTTACGCTTCTGGGGCACTGAAAATCCGCGTGTAACCCACGAAGAGCCATTACACCCGCTCAAAGTCACTGTATGGTGTGCTGTTTTCGCTGGAGGAGTCATCGGACCTTTTTTCTTCGCAGACGGTTACTGTGAATGGTGAGCACTTCAGAGCAATGATCAACGAGTTCTTTTTGCCGCAACTTGATGAATTCGGATTGGAAAACATGTGGTTCCAACAGGACGGTGCAACGGCACACACTGCACGTGCCACAACCGATATGCTGAAGGATGCATTTCCCGGGCGCCTAATCTCCCGATTTGGCGATTTGCACTGGCCAGCAAGATCGCCTGATTTGACCGCTCCAGACTTCTTTTTGTGGGGCTTTTTGAAGTCGCGGGCTTATGTCAACAAGCCTCAGACTCTTGCAGCTCTTAAAGACAATATCCGTCAAGAATGTGAGGACCTATCGCCGGAAGTTTTGGCCGAAGTGATGGAAAATGCCATAAAAAGTGCTCAAATGACAATCAACTGTGGCGGCGGCCATTTACATGACATCATATTCTCGACTTGATGTAAAAAAAATTAAAAGACCAAATAAAAATAATCCACAAGAAGAATCAAAGTTTTTCATTTTTTTTTTAAATTACAGCCAAAAAACATCGGAAGGTTATTTTTGCGCCACCTTGTAGTAAATCGATACTTAACAGGCTATCAATAAGATAAATTTCATGTGATTGATTGATGTTTAACGCAGTGAGTTCATTAGCAATATGTGTCTAAGAAATATTGCTGAGATTTAACAGTTTTTCAATAAATTTTTCTACAGTACAGAAATTGTCTGAAATTTTTTGTTTCTAACAAAATAAGTGTATCTTTAATTATAAGAAACTACCAACAGAGGCAGATGTTTTGCGATCGGCTTCTATCCGCCATCATTGGCAAACAAAGTACTTTTTAACTTTTGACGTAACGAAGTAACGTTTTACAGCACAGGTTTCCAAAAAAGTTGAAGAAGGAATTTTTTCCAAATTCATTGGCGTTGCATTAAATTGTTACTCGCTCAGTATAAGAGCTATGACTAAAAAATATCACTACCGTAAAGACTAATTCTTTGACTTTATTATAAAAACATAAGAAAAATTCAAAACGTCAAATTCAAAAAGATGCGGAGGGAGCTGCTAAAGCAACGCAATTGCAAATTTGTTAGGCCCATATTTCACGGTGCTCGTTTGCTCGGCGTGCAAATAATTTTGTTGTTGTTTCCAATGCAAAACTGTAAAAAATTAGTGAAAGTGTGAGAGGATAAACACTTTGTAGACCGAGCAAAATATCAGCCATTCCAAATTAAACGCATCAAAAACACGTACATTACGGGTTCACCACCTCCGATTTTGCTCAAACTTTCAGAATTGAATCTTCTCATGAAATAAAAGCACTGATTTGAGTAAAAAAATTTTTACATTTTATTTCAAGTTTTTACGTAACATTCAAATTTCGTGAAAATGGGAGAAAACGTGAAATTGCCTTACTCTTGAAAAATCATATATTCAACAAAACTAACTCGATTTTTACGTTAGAGGTATTTCCGAAAAAACAATAAATAGCTGTTTTTTTAAAAAATATAAAATAAAACAAAATTATTTTTTAGGTTTCTTAACTTCCAGGTCAAATTTTGGAAGTCATAAAAATAGGATTTTTCCCCACTTTAAAAATTGAAAAAAAATATTTTCAGAAAGATCATTTTATTACCTTTCCATCTGCCAAAAACCATGAGGGCGTTATTTTGCTTTCTATTTTAATAATTTATTTAATATTTTTTAAACGACCACCTACCATACTACTTCCATACAACCATACTATGTACATTAGACTGTACCTCAAAAAAAAAAAGTGCGCCGTATACCAGCGAGTATGACGCATTTTTGCAAGACAATTACGAAATAAAAATTTTTTTTTTACCGAACGTAGGGGTCGCGCATTGACATATTTCTTCATATCTCTTGTGTTTACAGTCAGATTTTAAAGTTTGGTACATCAATGTTTTTGTCTTAAGGAGACCAATATGACTTCTATAGAGGTCATTGACCTCAGGTGTTTCGTTCTAGTACATAAGCTGCTAATGTAATAGAAATGTTATATCGTTGCAAAGAAATTATCACTGACTCAGGAAACGTGTTACGGTAAATTTTATTTTACGATAGGAAAGATGTGCTATTAAGCCTCACAACTAAAATATAAAAAAGAATTCTTGTTGTCATGATTTCAGGGTGGTAACAACATAATCCAGTAAAAATGCTCCAACTATGAAAAAACGTTGCATGAAGTTTTAAATCTGTGACTACTGGCGCAACGGTAAATTTCATGGAACGAAAACTAACACGTGGTCTTCGGGCACATAATAAAAATAAAAAAAAAATTGACAGCATCATGTGGCTCCTCAAGGCCGTTCCCACTTACATATATAAAAATCAAAAACTCAAAATCAAAATCAAAATCAAAGTCAAAATCAAAATCAAAATCAAAATGAAAATCAAAATCAAAACCAAATTTAAAATCAAAATCAAAATCAAAATCAAAATCAAAATCAAAATCAAAATCAAAATCAAAATCAAAATCAAAATCAAAATCAAAATCAAAATCAAAATCAAAATCAAAATCAAAATCAAAATCAAAATAAAAATCAAAATCAAAATCAAAACCAAAACCAAAATCAAAATCAAAATCAAAATCAAAATCAAAATCAAAATCAAAATCAAAATCAAAATCAAAATCAAAATCAAAATCAAAATCAAAATAAAAATCAAAATCAAAATCAAAATCAAAATCAAAACCAAAATCAAAATCAAAATCAAAAGCAAAAGCAAAAGCAAAAACAAAAATAAAAATAAAAAAAAAAACAAAATCAAAATAAAAAAAAAAACAAAAAACAAAAACAACAACAAAATCATTAAAAAACTCGTCACACTTCAATAAATTTCTGAATCGAAAGTGTGTTGTATTCAAGAAAACCTAACAGCTTAAGTCCTTAACTATACTTGCAAGTGTACCGAATCATGAATACCGCTATTGTGATTAAGTTATTAAAATTTGAAAATGAGTTTTATATTAACATAGCCAACATTATATTTAAATTAGTTAGTTTTTTGATTACATACTTGTTGTCGTACCCCGTAAGTAAAAAATTTAAGCTGATTTAACCCTTTGACGACCGCTCCTGAACCGCTGGAAATTTCGTTAATCCGACAACGGATTCGTGTTAAACGACTCCATGTTACTAAACAAAAGTGTCGCAAAAAACAATTTGTTTTGCCTGCAAAAGTGTAAAAAATCATGGGACCTATATGTACCAATGGTCGTCAACGGTAAAAATGTATACCACTATTTTCTCTCGTTGACAGTATGCGCACGAAAAGTTTGAGGTTGAATTTTGATTTACTTTATGAGAACTCGTTGTTTTTAATCTGTTTTGAAATTTAACCAATGAAAGTTAATAAAATAACCTCTGTAATTATGGTACTTTGACCTCTATATGACTATTGGCTTAGGAGATATTCCCAAAATATTTAAAAAGATTGTTAAAAAATCCCAAAAATTCTATCATAATATCTTGCCTTCTATAATTTGCTACGACGTAATGTTTGATATCCAATGAAATGTTGAAAAATAACCTTTCCAATGGTGGTACTTTGACCTCTTTACGACTATTCAAAATATCACAAGATAGGTTAAATTTTCCAAAAAATCGGATCTTTCGTTTGATGCAAAACAAAACTCCGTAACAAAAAAATTGTTGGGATTTTTTTAACCCATTTTTGACCTATTTTGGAAATATCTTTTGGACCAATAGTCGTAGAGTGGCCAAAGTACCACCATTAGAAAGAAAATTACACTTTTGATTTTGTGTTTTTATTTCAGTATTACTACGAACTCGATCGCAAATTAAAGACCAAATTCTAGTCGCGTCTTTTCTGCGATCGCTTTGATTTGAGTGTGCACAATCAGTTGTGGATCTAGGATTCACCGGAGGGGGGAAAAACTGAGCTAACATTTTTATAGTCCAAGGTGGAGGCTGAAACGGATTTTAGCGCTTTTTTCAATTCTTTTTCCCAGACTCAAATGGCTACTCAAATGATCAATACGGTCAACAACCGCGAAGTTGTAAGAGATTTAAACTTGCGGATATCACTTCCCTGTCCGATAATTCTGCAAAAGTGAAACGGCATGTAAGGATGTATTTTCTGCTCAAAACAACACAAAGGCCATCGAAAAAATACTATTTGTGCATTTTGCAAAAAACCATTTTGCTTCACCAATGATCGAAATAACTTGAAATTTCATCACAAGAAAATGAAAATTCAATGCATTGATCAAAAATGCAAACAAATTTATTTTTATTTCAAATAAATCAACTTTTCAACAAAAGTAAATATGACTTAGATTTTTACCGTTGACGACCAATGGGACATATAGGTCCCATCAGATTTGGTGGTCGCGTGGATAGCCCAAGTGGACTTTCTTTTTTTGCTATGTTTTGTTAAAAAGTGGAAGGTTGCCCGCAACTTCCCCAAAAATTTTTTACCTATATCTCCTCTTACCCCCAAAATATTGCAGCAAGAAGAAGGAGGAGAAAAGTAAAGATTTTTCGACTTTGGGGTGGTCTGGTAGGCAAAGGGATGAATCTACCCTTAAAAATTAAATACTTTCTTGAAGCCACATTCATTCCCTGTTGAATGATACCTAGTAAAGAAAAATCGTTTGCATAGTTTTTCCGGGAAAAATTTGAAAGTAAAAGGGTCACCGGTGTCCCAATGGTCGTCAAAGGGTTAAAGAATTTTGAATTTTCATTATCGACTTTCATCCATGTCGCTTTCATCCATTGTATTGGATGCACCACTTTGAGTTTCTAAGTTTTGACTCCTTATTTGTAATGACCGACATCAAAAACCTATAGGTACCAAATTTCATGTAGATACGAAGTCGTCTTCTAATTTCGGCCACTTTTTCCTTCCATTTGTACTAATGTGCAATGGTTAAAAAGTTCAATGATTGACTATATAAAATAACAAATGCCATAAAGTTTTCATAAACTCTGATGAAGTCAAGCGCTAATAAATATTTATAAATTAAATAAATTTCATTTTAGTTTTAAAGTAAAACTACGCTACTCGTAAAAGCATGAATCATAAATCGCTAAAATTCACTGTCAGAAATTTCTGCATATGTTTATGAATTATTAATAAACATAGATTTATTATCTTTTTATATATTTAAATACCTTACAACAATACGCCAAAACAACAACCACTGTAGTTTGAACAACAATAGTCGACAGAACTAAAGTTTTGCCAGTTCTGATGCATGATATAATCCCTGAATACCTTAATTTGCACACTTTATGCCATTCATGAGCGAATTTTTGTTAGAGTGTATGTGTGTGGTTTGAATGCATACGTATGCATATGAGTGCCAGTATTGCTGTCACTAATAAAGTATTCAAAACTGTCAGGCGCTGCGTTGCACAGCGTTGTGTATTTTACCACAGCTTAACGCTGCACCAAGTCTCCGACTACACACAAGCGTACACTACGAAATTGACGCCACCTGGCACTTTTGTGTGCTCACAGCATAGATTCAGTGGAAACAGCGTTCTATTTATTTGAAATAATTTTTGTAATAAAGCATTTAATATTAGGTATATTATTGTGATTATGAAATTTTTATCTAATGTTACTATAAAATCGATATTTAATCGGGCATGTTTGCGAAAGTTTTATGGAGAGAGTAACGAAAAAGGTATCCATACGGATTTTAAACTTAAATTTCCATATGATCCAATTTTCGATCTGGAAAAAATTGGACTTTTAACATAAATTTTATAAAATATAATTAACGTTTAAATGAACTTGCTGCCAAAAAACTTGCTAGGAAAATCACCAGTTCACCATAAGTTCTACTTCTGCCACTACTCACATACACACTTTGCTTACTGGGTCCAATGCCGCGCATATGTTGGTAAGAACCGATTTATTATTTTTATTGCTGTGATTATTGTTATATCTACTAGTAATACGTTAAATATTGTGCCATGAAATTTTTGTGAATTGCGGGAAGACGAGTAACGAGATTTTATTGCGATACTTGCACCCGCAAACCAGGGATAAGAGTACATATCGGTGATTCCATGTAAAATCGGACGCTTTTCGAAAATCACATATTTGTAAGAATTTGGTACTTACTATCGCCGTAGTACTTTAAAAAATAAAAATATTTTCATATTTTTTTTATAATTTTTTTTTTGCAAGTTATACACAGTGGAAAATTAAAAAAATTATCAAAAATTGTGAAGAGGACATGTAGTCAAATAACTATATCTGCAAAACCGTTAGTCCTACAAAAAAATTACTAAGACTTATTTCAAAGGTCTTGAATTGGTCTTCCTTTTGATGTACTCTTTTGTCAACACTTTCATACAAAATTTTAATTTTTTTGGCTACTAAAATTTCATTCACATTTTTCATGGTCAGCGTTACTATTTTTTTGACGTTTCGAAAACATTGTCGTATTGAAGCATTAATTCTTAATGCAGTCTCAAAATTTTGTGTTGGAGAATCAATACATACTATCTTAAACGAATTTTTCAAAAACTGTCTTCAGAATATTATCATACAAAATATTTTGATTTTTGATTAAAAATAGGATTTTTAATATTTGTTTACTTCTCACAGTATTTTATAGTTTTTCCGCTTGTAATATATCTCCGACACCTTTTCCTGATGCTTAAAATATACTAAATTAATATAATGGTACCAATTTAGAAATTTAGTAATTATTAAACTACGAGTATAAATGCACTGCTGCATAGCTTGTACTCCTGAGAGAGAATAATTTTGCATGCTTGCTTGCTTGGCGACGCACAGTGATGCGAAAGGGCATGCTAAACGGAAAGAATTCGAAATCGAATTTTTACATTCTGAATATTTAAAACTGTTAAATAATATCCATTGATCTCAGGAATTTATTTATATTTATTTCGCTTTCTACAAAAAATTCAAAAATTCTTGAAAGTTGGCCCAAAAGATGATTTCTTGAAATTTTTGCGTATTAGTTTTCTAGTTATACTTAATTATTTTGTTTTAAATATTTCCCGATATTCAAAAGAGTTGAAAATTGGCATACTTTATGACTAAAATAAGATCTTTTGAAATAAAATATGTATGTTCAATAACCTATCTTTTAAAATTTTCGCGCTATATATTTATCGATATAACTGCGTAAAAAATTAACATTTGGTAAAATATTTTGGAAAATAAAAAAAGGACCATTTTGTATTTACAAAAATGTATTTTTTATTTAACCATTATTTTGTCTACTCTAAGCTCTGCCGGTTGCCTTGTTTTTTAACCTGTTTGATGGTCTTAAAAATCATGTATAAATTAGGTCCTGACCGTTTTGTATGAAATGTATTGAATTTGCGGTCTGGTGGCGGTATGTGGTGTTTAAATATACTCAACACATTACAAAACATTTTTACACTAAAAAAAAATATTGTAATACATATCAAAAATATTTAAGCTGAGTTTTTTTTAAAAAAAAAGGCAAAAATTGGTAAAATATTTTGTAAAATTAAAAAAAAGGACCATTTTATATTTACAAGAACATACTTTTTATTTAACCATTATTATGTCTTATTTAAGCTCTAAAAGTGCCAAGGTGCGCAAATTGCCAGATTCCGTGTTTTATAACCTTATATTTTCATTTCAAAACCAGGTTACAACTGTTTTTTATAATTGTTATAAGCCGATAGCCCAAGCTGCTAGTACTTTTAATATTCATTGTAAATTAAATTTATAACTAGTAACAATTGTCAATTCTTCAGATTGAATTTCACAATGGTCGCCAAGCTTAAATAATAAAATAAAAGTAAATAAAAGTATTTTGTATGTAAAAATTGTGTAGACAGTTTTTGAAAAGTTCGTTTAAAATGGAAAGCATTGATTCTCCAACATAAAATTTTGGGAGTGCATTAAGAATGAGTGCTTCAGTACGACAATGTTTTCAAAACGTCAAAAAATAGTGGTGCTGACCATGAAAAATGTGAATGAAATTTTTAGTAGCCAAAAAAATTAAAATTTTGTTTGAAAGTGTTAGCAAAAGAGGCGGGGTGCAATAAGGCCAACGGCAATAAGGCCGAATTCGGCTTTATTTCGCTTTAAGTGGAAATAAGGCCGAATTTGCGGATTTATATTTACAATAATAAATCGCGGCGATTTTTAATAAAAATTTTTCGCCTGCGGTGCTCATATTATAAACCTGCGTAAGAGCAGGTGAAAATCGCGGCGATTTTTAATAAAAATTTTTCGTCTGCGGCGCTCATTCCTTATAATATTAAAACTTCATGAAAAAGTTTAGTAAAAATCGCGTATATTTCATAAATTTTCATTCATAACTTTTATTAACTCTACATATTTTTCTCGATCACTTACAGAAAGATGTATGTTCTTTAGCATTTAAACGATCATATTTTTCGCTTTAAATGGGTATATATTTCGATTATTAGAATAAGATATCCTACACTAAGAAAAAAAAATATTAAATTTATCCAAAAACTTTTTTAATTTATCCAAAAAGCGAGTCATTTTTGAACCAATAACGCATTTACTTAAACCGACTACGTAAATATTTAAAATTTATTTAAATACTTTTTTATTAAATAAAATATTAAAATATTTAAAATAAAATTAATAAAAAATATATTAAAATTATGCACGAATATATTTCAATATCTTTCAAATATTTACTATTTGAAAATAAAACTATCGCATTTAAAGAAAATTTATATAAAAATATTGATTTTGAAAAACAACATATTTAAGTTGAAGAGGAGGAAGAAACGAGGAAGAAAAAGTAAGAGAAAGTATGAAGCAAATATGCAGGTAAGTGACAACCGTTGCAAGATATTTTTGAGAAAATATCGAGTTGTCACTCCACCCTACATAAATTCATCATCGCACACATCACCCATCGCAATCACAAATCATATTGACCAAACGTGCATTATATATTATCCTTGTAACACAAACTAAACGAGAACTATAAGAACCTGCAACGGCAAGAAATAACTGCAGAAACAGAGTACGACGCTGCTGCTGCTTGGCGGCTGCTTGGCCGCTGTATGGAATGTGTGTGTAGGTGTGTGGTATAAATAAAATTCAAATACGGGAAAAAACGAGTTGTAAGGAAAACATTTGATTTGTCCACGTAAATATTTAAATAAAATTTATACTGAGGCGTGGATAATGCTAATATGCGTTATTTCCCTTAGTGTAGTCTTCTATATAAAAAATATGTCCATTTTTCAAACTTTCACGATTTTTATCTCCTAAACCATTTAAGACCGACCTTTTTTTTGCAGCATTAGATTTAGGAGCTCCAAATGCACATTTAGAAAAAAAAGGAGCATGGGCCTTAAAGTACAATTCTTCGAATACTTTACATCTTTAATTTTTCATTAAATACAACTTTAAAACTTATTTGATGGCGTTCTAATATTGGTTTCTTTTAAAGGGAAATAAGGCCAAATTGGCTTTATTTCTTTTTCAAATGGAAATAAGGCCGAATCCGCAAATTCGAAATAAAGCCGAATTCGACCTTATTGCCGTTGGCCTTATTGCACCCCGCCAAAGAGTACACCAAAAGGAAGACCAATTCAAGATCTTTGAGATGTCTTATTGCTTCATTATGTATTTCTAACGAAGACTTCAACGAACGATGACTATGCGAACGATGTTCGATTGAAGTGAGATATGTATTTCGAACACAGCTTATTTAGCTCATTTGACAAGTTATGTTTGCTACTTACACTCAAACTGTTATACACAAGCAGTATCAAACGTGGCACTGCCATATCAAACATTAGGGAAGTTTTCTGTATTTTCTTTTAAGATTTCATGCATTTTTTGTACCTTTCGTGTTGTTGGCAATGTTTTGGTTCTTGTCTGTGTTGCAGGTAAATTGTAGGTTGTGGTGTAAACTGTGTTTGCAGGTTGTTCTATTGGCTACAATTGTGCTGCCTTCGACATAAGCAGAATGAATCATGGCCTGCTTCTATTTATTACTTGTAGTTAACCGAAAAAAATCACCGCCTTTTGCTTGGATGTTGCTATTCTTTTCTGCAATTTTTTTTTCTGTTTAGGTCTGCCCAAAATTTAATTGGAAGTAAAATAAAAAAAAGTTTGAATTGGCCTCCAGCTGCCTCACAAGCGCTGAAAAATATTGCTTGTTTTTTTAATATTGAAATGTAAGTAATAACTAAATTGTATTAATTTTTTAATTAATTAATTTTTAGTACTTAAATTGCACTTATATGTTAATATATAAATAAATTTTATCATATATACGCATTTTTTTGTTAAAATATCCATTTTAAAATAAATTTTTCTCAACGAATACATCACAACGATAACATGAAAGCATTCGTTTGATTTTGACGTTTGAATTCGGTGTTTTAGTGATCGTTAGAAATACATATTGCAAATATGTAACTGTACTAAGGCATCGTTCGCTAGCTGATCAGCTGTTTTCGTTGTTTGCTTATGTTCGATTTACAAATTCCAAAACATGAACGAACACTGTTGTGAACGAAACGATTGATCGGATAGAAATACAAAATGAAGCCATTAATATTTTTTTTGTAGGACTAACGGTTTTGTAGATATAGTTATTTGACTACATGTCCTCTTCACAATTTTTGATAATTTTTTAATTTTCCACTGTGTATAACTTGCAAAAAAAAAATTTATAAAAAAACTAGCAAGAAATGATCTTCGACTGGGCCGAAGTTAAAATACCCCCACGTCCGAACCGAAGTTTATTCAAAGTCTTAAGCAGTCAAAAAAGTGTTTATTTGTAAAAACATTTCCGTCATAGTTTTAACAGAAAATATTCGGTATTGTTTTGTAATGAAGTCACTTTGTATGGGAGGTGGGTGTGGTTTTCACTTGATTTCGTTGAATTTTATACACAGAGAACATGTTATATATCAAAGTGGTTTTCATCCGATTTAGTTGAAATTCGTACTCAAAGTGTATATTAAATAGCAAAGCTCATGTGCAAAATTTCCATATATTAGTTTCTGTGGAATTCTAAAAGATTTTACCGTTTTGATAAAGTCACTTTGTATGGGAGGTAGGCGTGGTTGTGATCCGATTTGGCTCATTTTCGAACTTGACCTTTATTTTTTAGATAAAAGCTTAAATGTCGAATTTCATGATGATAGCTTGAAAATTACGTCTGTACAGACATACAGACGGACAGACGGACATGGCTTAATCGACTCGGGTGGTGATGCAGATCAAGATACTTCAAGATCAAGATCAAGATATACTTTTCTATACCTGCCACGCCTCCTTATGGGCGTTACAAACGGAGTGACTAAATTAATATACCCCGTTTACGTTTTTTAAACGTAGGGGTATAAAAATATGCAAATATTTTTATTTTTTAAATTACTATTGACGTGCACAATTTGAAAAAAATCAGCGTCATCAAAATCCATTTTTGGAGAAAAGCGTCCGATTTGACATGGAATCACCGATATTCGAGATTGTTTCGAAAAGAACCATGCTCTTTGGGAGATTTTACCTTTAATATTAAGTAACTTTGTGTTACATGGTAACGTAACGCAGATGACATGGTTTTCATCCGATTTTGACAATTTTCATACTTAGTATGACGTAATAATTAAAATGATATGAAAATTTAAAATAATACAACATGAAGAACAAAGAAGGCAACAACCAACAACAACAACAACGGCTCTGTATAGAGCAAATCACACAGCTTGACTATACAGACTGTTTCATTGGCCGCTACACCAACTCATCAGTAGCCTTTGTATGACTTTACACTGTGATCCACTCAAGCTACTTATGTTCTACTTATACTGTCAGTATGCCGAGAAAGTTACCCAGAATTTATTTTTGGCAGGGAACGCTTGAATTTTTGTAACTGAGTTCTTATCTACTTTTGATGCAAACTTTACCAAGGTTAACCTAGATCGTATCATACTTTTAGGTATAGCCTTAATTCATGTGCATTCAAAGTCAGATAAGATATATTTTTTTTTTGTGGAGCGCCGAGAACCACTCCTACTGACGCACTCGATACTTTGCTCCATCTAACTCCACTAGATATCCTAACAAAACGGATAGCTGCAAACACAGCAATCCGTTTAGAAGCCACTTCCCAATGGAAAGATGGCACAATAGGACACTCTGACACCAGGAAACTCACTCCTCAAATACCCAAGAATATAGACTACATCACTCAAAAACTTTTATTCCACAAAAAGTTTGATGTATCAATCCCCTCCAGATACGAATGGGATATTGGAAGCCCTCCACCAAACAATGCCACTAGAATCTACACTGATGGATCAAAACTAGATGGCAAAGTAGGGGGAGGAGTCTACTCTGAATCCCTAAACATTAACCATGCCTTTAGGCTCCCCGACCACTGCAGTGTCTTCCAAGCGGAAGTCACTGCCATACATGAAGCCGTTACTTGGCTACAGATGAACGAAATATTAGCAAAAGATATTTGTATTTTATCTGATAGTCAAGCCGCTTTGAAAGCCCTGGAATCTGTTGAAATTACATCAAAAACAGTCCTAGGCTGCCGCAGATCTTTAAATGAGATGGCAGAGCAGCTCAATATATTCCTATGCTGGATCCCCGGACATAGAGATTTCCAAGGTAACTGCAAAGCAGACGAACTCGCTAGAAACGGTACCATCAAACCCTTATCGACAGATAAGGAACAAATTGGAATACCTCTCGCAACATGTAAGCTACTAATAAATGAACTATCCCTTGAAAACACCAACATCAGGTGGTCAACGGGTAGTACATGCAGCATATCGCGTCAAGTTTGGCCAACACTGAACTTAAGACGCTCAAAAGAACTAATATTCCTTAGAAGGGACCAAACAAGTATTACAATAGGCGTCCTAACAGGACACTGCCTGATTGGAAACCACGCCCAAAGACTGAATACTCCCCATAACGACTTCTGCAGAAGCTGCAGAGATGAAGAGGAAGTTGAATCCACAACACACCTTCTCTGCACATGCCCAGCGCTGGCCAGAAAGCGCCATCTCTTCCTAGGTAACTGGTTCTACAGTGACCTAGACGAACTCTCAAAAACTTCGGTCTACCGAATACAAAGCTTCATAAATAGTTCCAACTGGTTCAAATAGGGTGGAAATAATTAACCCCTGGTATCACAACGGGCCAAACTTGCCTAAGTGTGTCTCATAGGAGACAGCCACGTCAACCTAACCTAACCTAAGATATATTTTCAAGTCGACAACTGAATATTCGTTTGTGGCAAATACAACTCTCAAACGAAGTGTAGTTGGCAAATTTTTCAGTTGTGGTAAAGGAAAAATTTCTATGCGTCTACTGCATTAAAAGGAATTCTACTTCTAAATTTACGATCCTATTGAAACTTATTAGTTGTAAACTTTTTATTTGTCCTAAAAATTTTCCTACTTCATGTTTAAACTTCTGTTTTAATCCGAGACCAAATAATTTGAGTTTTGATTTTTACATATTTTTTTTTTTTATTTTTCGGAGGAAAAAAAAATTATTCTAGTTCAGACGATAGCCACTTAAACAAGGATACATTTGTTTTTTTTTCCTCAGATGTTCCAGACTGGTGATATCCTGCACACCGTAAATTTTTTGGCATTTTTTTAAAATAAACTCAAATAACGTCAAAAACCGCTTCAAAATTCTGGAAAAAATTTTTGTATTCCTTAAATGTTAGTAAATATATGTATGTGAAAAATTTGAAAAAGATTTCTTTTTTCCTTCTATGAAAAAAAGTATTCCCAAAAAAATTTTTTTTTCTCAAATTTATAACCTACTAGCAACCCTCCGCAGCTTTGCCCGCGATGTATCTTGAAATAAATTAACGCATTTTTTGTAAAAACTTTGTCTTATTATCGTTTTATTTTTTTTATGACATGTTAATTGCAATTATGTAATAATTTAGGTATAAACAATGTTCTTTGATGTGTTTGTGTTATTCGTAAGAATAAATTGATTTGAGGAATTTCCTATCCTAGAAATAGCAACATATACATGTGTAACAGCCCGTGGGAAAAGCAGCTTTCTCGTAAAAAAATAAAATTCATTCATAATCTTTACATTTGTGTCGATCTCACATCAAGTTATTTGATTTCCAACTGATTTTCTGTGGTGGGGTTTTTTAAGTAAAAAAATAAGGTTTTAGGCAATCGTTCATAATTTGTTTGCTTGTAACTAAATCGATAGGGTCTCTTTGAGGAAAAGTAAGTTTAAATAATTAACTTTCGTTTGGAATAACAACAACGGAAAAATATTAAGCACAGACAATTTTATGTCGATTTAAGGAAACATGGCTCTTAACCGAAGACATTCTCCTAACTTATTTTAATGGTATGAAAATACATTTTATGCAATGCACTTCGGCTAAGTCCTTTTCAAATGTAAATTTATGTTTATGGAATGGTTTAAAAATACTTTTTTTTCACTTTCAATAAATAAAATCATATTAAGTTAAAATATTTTAATAGGTCTTATTTCAGTGACGAAATTATACACTAACGCTATGTAATGCCGTAAAATCATGCTAAAAAAACCATTCAACCCATACCAATGCGCAGCTTCAAAGCGATGTAATTTTACATCGCACGGCGTTTCAATTTAGGCTTAAATTGTTACCATTAATTTCATGCACTTCTATTTTGAAGCTTAAGAATTCTGCACGCAGCTATTCAACATTTTGAATAGAAATACTCTTTCTGAATAATGAAACATCGAAGCAGCAGCAACAAACGACGCGCTTGGAGAAAATGCTTTCAATTTTGCATTCTGCTGTTCGCGAACAAAGAGCTATCTCTCTCTGCTTCAATGCAGAGAATCTCTTTTCTGAGCATTGAGCAGCATTTTGTAGCGAAACCAAAGCAACATTCTGCTAGCTGCAAGCAATGACAGCGTCGAAGCCAATGAACAAATCAATGCTTGCAAGAAAATGATTTAATTTTTCAATAAAATATGAATTTTACGACCAAACTATTGATCTTAGATACACGTCACCATCGACTTTTTTGTTGGAATCGGCAAGATCATTCATTTGTCCGTATATCATATTCACTTATCTTTTACGGTTTAAGCAGAAAATGGAAAAAAGCGCCAAATTTTTCCAAAAATACCGAATTTTGCCAGTTTCTTAGCCAATAACTTCTAAGCTTTGAAATATTTCAAAATTTTAAGTATACGGTGTTAATTTACAATTAATTACGATTTGAATAGTGAAAATTTCATTTAAATCCGTTCAGCCGTTCTTGAGTTTACTTTCATCAACGCCAAAAAGGCAATATTTCAAGTTTCATTTTTATATAATAGTAAGAAGTAAGATAAGATAAGATATGCCCCCTTAAAAAGTAACTTTAAGGTAATTTTATGTTATTTTAAATTAAATTATTTTAGTTTAAGAGCATTTCTTTATATGTAAAAAAAACGTAATAGATGTGTCGTGGACATCACTGCAGCTCAGAAGAGAGAAGATTTGTGCAGGAGCTTCGCAAACAAGGACACACTTACAAATTTATTGCCACATCGTTAGGAAGATCTGAAATCTTTGTGACAAATGCTCTAAAGCCTAAAAAAATTGGTTGAGAAGCGTGTAGCATCGAAGAAAACCTCTTCAGTTGCGGATAACCGCATTGTAACTGTGGCTAAACGTATTCCTTTCATGTTATCCAAGGGAATTGCAACCAAAATAGGTAATATTGTCACATTCCGAACAGTGCGTCGCAGATTGGTGAATGTAAAAATTGGTGCTATCCGGAAGGATAGCTCGAAAAGTTCCTTTGCTAAGAACGGCCAATTTAAAGAAGAGGTAAAATTTTGCTTTGCCACATAAATCCTTGAGCGGTCCTGAATGCGTAAAGAAGTTGCAAAACATTCTGTGGAGAGATAAAACCAAAATAAATTTGTGCAATAATGATGCTGAGAGGAATATTGGACGACCCAAAGACAAAGCATTTCATGTTAGATTTACAAAAAAAAAAAAACAGTGAAGCATGGAGGCGGCAACAAATTGATGTGGGGATGCTTCTCGTGGCAGGGGGTAGGTCCAAAATGCCAGATTGAAAGCACCATGGACAAATTCCTTTACAATGATTTATTAAAGAGTGTCATGCTACCTTTCAGCACGATAATGATCCGAAACATTCATCCGACTTCGTAGGAGAATGGATCACAGAAAAAAATTTGAACGTTGCTGAGTGGCCCCTGAACTCAACCCAATTGAGAACTTTTTGCGTGAGCTTAAACGTCAAATTTCAAAGCAATGTTGCAAAAACATAGACTCAATTATGGATAAATATTGAAAAAGCCTGGTATAATGTCCCAGTAGATACTTGTCTCAAGCTGATTACCTCTATGCCTAAGAGAATCGAGGCAGTACTTAAAAATAATGGTGGATATACCGGCTACTAAGTACTAATAACAATTTCTAATAAAAACTATTAACCTCTTATATGAAGTTCCTGTATTATTTAAAACTTTTTTATTTACACCTACTTTACTGTCCAACCAAAAATTTACAAGTACCTTGAAGTAATGATTTGTAAGTTATTTTTTGTTATATTAAATATGTTATAAAATAACTAAAATCATAAAGCTAGCGTTCTGTTGTGTAAAAAATATAGTACACACCTATTTTATTGTTTACGTGTAAACGTTACATTACGCGGTTCCCTGAGGTGTCTCATGATGCCGTAAATTTTTGTTTTATTTTTATCACTAGCTTGAAGACCTCACCTTCATTTTCGTTCCATAGAGTTTACCGTTACGGCAGTAGTCACAGAGTTAAAATTCCATGCAACGTTTTTGCATTGTTTTAGCATTTTTACTGGATTATGTGGTTGCAACCCTGAAATCATGGAAATAAGAATTTTGTTTTTTATATTTTAGTTGTGAGGCGTTACAATACGTCTATGCTGTCGTAAAACATTATTTACCATAGCACGTCTCTTGAGTGAGTAATAATTCCATGCAACGATATCGCATTTCTGTTACATAAGCCGTTATCTTCAAAACCTGATGACGTTACGTACATTTTTGTCGTAAGGCCAAGTATAAATCCTTCATTTTCCTTTTTAAACATTTATCGAAGCTTATATACTCACCCAGTAATAATTCAATGCAACGCCGTTGCATGAATGTTGCGTCGATTCCACGTAGATTATGCAATATGTATTGAAAATATGATTACCTCTCTAGGGTTAAATAGATCCCACCAAGTCGCGATGACGTTTTGAATTTTATTTTTTGTTTTTATAATAAAGTCAAAGAATTAAACTTTACCGTCGTCTCTTTATTTTAATCATAGCACCTATACTCAGCGAGTAACAATTCAATGCAACGCCGACGAATTTTAAAAGAATACCTTTTCAACTTTTTTGGAAACCTTTCGTGTAAAAAGTAACTCAAAAAAGTCACGTCAGTACCGTTTGTCAAGTAGTACAGTTCGTAATGCCTAAAAGAATCTGTTAAAAATAGTGCAGTCAAGTCTGAGCACTTTATGTTCTTTAAAAATTCTGTAGAGACTGTTTTAAGACAAGGTCATAGGGGGACATAGTCTAACGATAAGTGCCTAATGGTTGTTTGATCCCTGCCGCATGGATCGCTTCTGTGTTCAGGGCTTTGAAGTTCAACTGAATATAGCTTTTAAGTTCATATTCAAATAGAGGCTCTTTAAAATCGTTAAGCTTTACTTTTTAAAATGACTGTATCGTATGTACATGTTGCAACAGGATGAATCGCTTGAAATTCCTTTTATAATTTATTTAAGTTTCATAACCGTTTTGTAATATTTTATCAGACTGTGGTAACATAAATTTAAAACTGCAACATCAACCATAACCGCACTACAACAAATCAACGCATTTCTGCGCATTTGAGCTGCGTTGGACTTCGGTTGCATCAATTAGTTGAACAGTAAATCACTGCAGCAGCTCATTGCTAATCATGATAAATTGCATTGCAACAAATTGATGACAAAAATATTCTATTCAATTTCCAAAGCAATTAAATCAAATAGTAATTTTCATATTTCACAAGTTTTGAGATATGATAGAAGAACCAGCACTATTGCATTCATTGCCTATTCCCTTGCGCCATGACCAACAATTTCCGCGCTCCCAATTGAATAGAATAGAAAGCATTCTGACGCAGAGTACGTCAAAAATTGAACACAAATAATGATTTAGAGCTCTGGAAAAACATAACAACAACAATATAGGCGACATGATATTGCTGTAAGGCTGCAACAAAATCCCATCAACAACAGAGAATTGCTGTTGCTTGCCGACTGACCTATAGATAATTGCAGCAAGCGTACAAATTGAAAATTCATATTTACATAGCATACAATACATTTTACTAAAGTTGGTGTATTTTATATGTATGTATATTGCACGTTATATGTAGATACTTATCGATATAAATCAATCCATTGCTGCTGCCAACACACATAATTCGTATGTTGCAGACAGTATGTTGTTGTTTTCGGTTGTCAATTCAATGAAATGTTGCTGAGTTAATTATTCTTCATTAAATTTTCGGCATGTTTTCTGGTTGAATGGTTGACAGCTGCGACTAAATAGCAACTTGTTCGATTAACACATGTTGTCGTTTGTATTTTGCTCTCTGTCGTATTTGTTGCTTTTTTGGTCACGCTAATTTAAATATTTGGCTGAAAGTGACACTGATTTTGATGGCGAATTAATTGCCTTACGTGGAGAAAATAAAAAAAAAAGTAAATAAAATATTGGCCATAATTAATGAAGATTAATCGTTATTTTAACGAAATGGTGTTAAAAAGAAATCGACATGTTGCATGGATAGTAATAGTTAAGAAACATACACATGTAGAAATAAAATACAGACAGAAAAATAAAAATTTTTTATAAATATTAAACATATGATATTGAATACAAATCTAAAATAGCAGTTTGAATCTTTTCGAATAATATAGGGTGTATCCACATGAGGTGTAGGGTTGCAAAGGCGTAATATTTAATTGCTAGTCACTTGGAAGGTATGAAATGTTGACATTTGTCATTTATAAACAGAAAGAAAGAACAGAATTTTATTACGAATACTCACGCTTTATCGGAGTTAAAATAAAAAAATAAAATAAATAACTGGCCATTTCAGCCCTTGAAAGGACTTTGACCTAGTCGGCTTAACGCCGACTCCGAACGGCGATGAACGAAATGTTCTTATTCTCAAGAAACTTTACATGGCATTTTGATTACTCTCTGAGGTTTGTCATTGTCTGCAGAGAGGTGGCGGCCGTACAGAAAAATTATTTTAATTCAAATAATTTTCTGTCGCTGCTGGGGTTCGAACCTGGGTCTCCAGGTTCTTTGACATAGCGGCCACGCACTTTAACCAACTACACCACGGACGCCACGTTTTATCGGAGTTACGATGCGCAAAATTCAAAAAAATTTTCCTCGTATTCAAGCGCCTTCTGAGACGTGGGTGCGTTATCATAATCAAAATTTCCAAAAGACTTCAGTGTGAAAGAAGTGCACACCGAAACGACTTCGCCTCGTTAGTTCAACTGAAAATAATGACGCAATGAAGGAAATTGTTGAGAACGACTCAATCGCCTTATTTCGTCACCACGTTAAGAGCTCGTTCTCTCCACATTTATACTGCAGCGATAATGATGAGAGATTTTTACCAGACGAGCAATTTGACTTTGTAAGGAAACATAAATTCGCTGAATTTATGCCTTACAGTTCCCTGTAAACCACCGCTGCACATAGGGAACCGAAAAACATGAACCCGCCCTGCAACCCTAAACCCCACCTGGACAAGAACCCGCAAACCGCCCCTGTCCATAAAACACGCAGCTGGGCGGCCCGCAATCAAACAACAGCAAAGCATACAGCGAGCCAGTCGCATGATCAAAACACACAAACAACATGCATTCTATGCACCCACACGTGGCAATAACAAAATACATATGTAGGGGTCGTTAAACAGCGACTATGACAACAATCATGGTATAATAATACACTAGTGACCACCGGTGCGCGTTGCTGCCCCCAGCAACTATAATAACATAACCTATATAAAGAAGAGGCAGAATTAAGTGAAATGTGAGCGGAAAATTGCAATAAAAAAAACTTGTATGTATCTTGGTTGCTAGCGTTCAGCGCGAGCGGCTTGCGAGAGCTTTATATATTTTCTGACTTTCATTTTGTTGTTAACAGACGCTCTATTAAGAAGAGACAGAAGAGAGCGAAATGTGAGCAGCGAATAGTATTGCTCTGAGTTTGATAACGTTGTTCTCAGCTGCTCTGTTAATAAAAGAAAAACCAACATACCAACAACAATTATATGCAATTATATGCAAACTTTAATAAGCTATAACTTCAAAAATATAAATTTTTAAGAAATAAAAAGTCCAGTTTGCACATCTACAGGTCTAAACCTATCAAACCATACTAAATTTATTAAAATTGGACTTGTACTTAAAAAGCCTTATGCCGGACAAAATTTGGGTTTGCGTAATATATATAAGATGGTAGCATTGACAACTGCTTATTTTCTCTTCAACAGGAAAACATAAACTGTCAAAAACAGCTTTTTGTGGAAATACATCAGCAGCTGCTGTGGTTGTTGTTTTTTTTCACTTCAACGTTTTCAACATTGCTTGTGTTTTCAATGGCGGATTGTGAGCGCTCTCTTTTTGAGTATATTTTTTGACAGTATATGATTTCCCAAGCAACTGTCAATGCTACCTTGTATTATTATACCATGGACAACAATAACATGCAAGCCAAAAGGTTGCCGCTATCTCTAGGCGAGCAAAATTGAAGGTCGAGATCAGATGGAAATTGACGACACAAACAAGGTCCCGTTACACTTTTTGGGGATAAAAGGAGTCAGCGAACCAACAGTGGGTCTCTTTTGAAGTCAACACGCGAACAACGCACATCGGTGTGTCAAGAGAACAAGTAACAGAGTGAACAAGTGACCCAGTGAACAAGTAACAAAGTGAACAAGAGTACAAGTAACTAAGCACGATTGACTAAAGGCAGTAGTGTGACAGTGTTTCTTGTCGACCCGAGTGGTTTCATATCGGACGGCTGGTCATAAAACATACCAGTGGCATCACGAAAGTTGTTTTTTTCTGTCGACCCGAGTGGTTTCATACCGGACGGTCTGCTCTAAAAGCATCCAAGTCGATCGCCCACTTGGGTTCAGACCATATTTTTGTACAAGGATAACGACCAAGCTTACACCTGGCCTGAGAGGTTCTATACCGGACGGCCCATCGTAAATACTCAGAGGACAGACAAACGAACGGAATTCACGGATCCTTATTTGAAGGACTTCGAGGGAAATAAGGTGCAACGGAGATTATTTAGCAAATAAATAAAAAAATGTGAAATGATTTTTTCTTTTGTGAACACGAACATTTGAAATAAAGACTTAAATAGTGAAGTTAAATTAACCCTTGTATTTATAATTTAAAAAATACGGAAATAATTTTTTTGTACGAACCCCGGCTATCCGGCGAGCTAACCCCGGCTACAAAGTTCGTTACAAATGGCGCCCGAGCAGGGACTCAAACAGTGAAAAAAAAGAACAGTGGAAAATTAAAAAGACTCAAACAGTGGGAAAAAAGAAACAGTGAAAAAAAATAAACTCGAATAAGTGAAAAAAAGAACAGTGGAGAGAACAAGGCTCGAAGAAAAAAAAAAACTCAGAAAAAAATTTAATCAACAGTCGAACAAAAAACGCAGGGAAATTAAATAAAAACAGAGGAAGACGAGAAAACCACCATCGATATAGACCCAGATCGCCAGACACCAATAATTGACGACGACTCAGGCAGCGCAACGGACACCGAGAAAACCGATCCCAGGAATGAAACGACAAACTTTTCCCTAGATGTGACCTTAGCAATGAATCGGACTACGAGATGGACTTATTTGAAGAGGATGTTTTTGAAGGGATGCAGTACGACGACTTGATATCCGAGCCAGTTGATGAAGACATCTGTCTAGAGATCCTGAACGAGGAAGAACTATGTCTCGGATGGTTTGTCGAAAAAGAACCATTGGTGGAGAAAGGCGAACCAGAACCGTTTAGCAAAAAACCCAAGCCCCAGAAGAGTTTCGCTAGGTTCCGGAACTTGGAAGAGCTAAAGAGAGACGGTAGCTGGATACCAAAGGAAGTCGCGGAGATTATCCTGTTGAAGCATCCGAAGTTGGGGGCAAAGAAGAATAAAAGGATAAAATACACCCAAAGCAACTACCGAGTCACGATAACAGTGAGTAGCATCGCACTCAGCCTGCTACCCGGAAGTAAGGGGGAAAGGAAACATAAATCCCAGTAAACCACCGCTACACAAAGGGCCCCGAAAAACACGAACCCGCCCTGCAACCCTAAACCGCACCAGGACAAGAACCCGCGAACCGCCCCTGTCCATAAAACACGCAGCTGGGCGACCCGCAACCGAACAACAACAAAGCATACAGCGAGCCAGAAGCCTGATCAAAACAGCACAACAACAACAAACGAAGAAATGTTTGTGACCCGCAAACAAACAATAACAACACATACAGCAAGCCAGTGGCCTGATCAATTGGCACAACAACAAAACAATATAACGAAGTCACAAGCAAAACACACTAACAACATGCATTCTATGCACCCACACGTGGCAATAACAAAACACGTAGGGGTCATTAAACAGCGACTATGACAACAATAACATACAAGGCAAAAGGTTGCCGCTATTTCTAGGCGAGAAAAATTCAAGGTCGACATCAGATGGAAATTGGTGACACAAACAAGGTCCCGTTATCCTTTTTGGGCATAAAAGGAGTCAGCGAACCAACAGTGGGTCTCTGACGGTGGGTGGGCGGTGAGTCAAGTGAACAAGTAACAGAGTGAACAAGTTACCGAGAGAACAAGTGACAAAGTGAACAAGTGTACAAGTGACTACGCACGAGTGACTAAAGGCAGTAGTAATACAGTGTTTCTTGTCGACCCGAGTGGTTTTATACCGGACGATCGGCGATAAACATACTAGTGACGTCACGAAAGGTGTTATTTTTTCTGTCGACCCGAGTGGTTTTCATATCGGACGGCCGACTCTAAAAGCATCCAAGTTGACGCACTAATTTTGTTCAGCACACTGCGACAACATCAAAGACCGACTTTTACATCCGGCCCGAGTGGTTTTCATACCGGATGGCTCATCCTGGTGAACAATGTTTCTTGTCGGCCCGAGTGGTTTCATATCGGACGGCCGGTCATAAAACATACCAGTGGCATCACGAAAGGTGTTTTTTTCTGTCGACCCGAGTGGTTTCATACCGGACGGTCTGCTCTAAAAGCATCCAAGTCGATCGCCCACTAGGTTCAGACCATATTTTTGTACAAGGATAATGACCAAGCTTACACCTGGCCCGAGTGGTTCTATACCGGACGGCCCATCGTAAATACTCAGAGGACAGACAACCGAACGGAATTCACGGATCCTACTTCAAAGGACTTCGAGGGAAATAAGGAGCAACGGAGATTATTTAGCAAATGAATAAAAAAATGTGAAATGATTTTTTTCTTCTGTGAAAATGAACATTTGAAATAAAGACTTAAATAGTGAAGTTAAATGAACCCTTGTATTTATAAGTTAAAAACTACGGAAATAAATTTTTTGTACGAACCCCGGCTATCCGGCGAGCTAACCCCGGCTACTAAGTTCCTTACAACTTAAGAACTACAATCGTCCGGCACTGGCAGCGCCGCACATTGGTTCTAAATCGAAAAAAGACGGCCGAAGCGTCATTTTTAAAGATGTTTGAAAAACATTTTTTACTTCAGATATCTTTTTACGATCGACAAAGGAAAAAGACTACGTTGTCAATTTTATGTATTATGTATTTTTGAGGCTTTCAAAGTCTGACAAAAATTTAACAAAAAAAAATATTTTAATATTTTATGCCAATTTCGAAAATTTGTTGTATTATTTATATAAGTTATTTATGATGTTTTATATTTTCATCTATTGGATCGAAACTTAAGTAATCAGAAAAAAGTAAAACTTTTAAAAATATTTATACCCGTTTTTTAAAAAAAAACAAAGAATATGTACGTTTAAGTTAAGGAAAATTGTAGAAAAATGTTAAGAAAAACTAAAATGGTGTCGGAAACTTATAAAATATTTTTTCAAAACCATTATTTTTATCTTTATTCTTTTTTGTTTTGGTATTAAACACACCTAGTTAATGAGTTTAACTTTGTGTGTATATTATTGCTAAAACCTTAAAATTTACATGCCTATCTCATTTGTCGCATTATCGACATAATTCAAATTTACAGGCATAAATGAAGAAATCATATCGAGGTTCAATAATATTTAAATAACAATTTCAAGCAGCCAAAACATAAATATTGCAGCATTTGAGCAGTACTGTGTGGATAGTACATCCACGTGACTTTATGTGGATGGTGACATATGCCATCCAGTATCCACAAAGTACTTATGCACGGTCCTTCTGTGGCATGCCACGCTTCCATTGGGTCAAGCTATCTGAAGAGATTCCTGAAGCATCACATAAATTTGCAAAATGTCAATGTCAATGTCACGGCTTCGCTACAAATGAGAATGTTTTTAATAGGTGCCTCTTATATTCAAACCCGAGAACCTCTAGGTCAGGAGAAATACAAAAAAAAAAAAATAAACATTTACCTCTAGAAATTTTACTTCTATTAGAAAAATAGTTTTTTTAATATAAATATCTATATTATTATATAAAAGAAGACTCAAGTATGTTCGGCTGCGAAAAGCTTGAGAATGGCAGGCGCTATTTCAAAAATTCTTTTTCTCTAGGATAGCTATGGTGCCCAGTTGGGACATGGGATATATAAATTTAATAACCATTGTTTAAATAATTAATTAAAATTCAAAGAGAATAACCATACAATTTCTTTATTCTTATTCTCAGAGAGAAAAAATTTTCTCATTAAAGCTCTGTGCATCTCAAAAAAAGGTTGTGGCCAAAGCTAATAAGGTAGAACATATGTATATGTAATACTTCTGTATTCCAACTCTGAAATCGAAGAGAGACAGCCATAACAACATAAGATGTTGCTGTTTGTGTTAGTATATTTGAATACATGCAAATTACTACACAAAAAATAAAAAGTCAAACCGTCACAGGGGCGGTTGTTATGAAAACGTCTGCCCCAAACATATAAGAAAACAAATCATATTTGTTTTTCCTAAATCACAGGTACGCACCATTATAAAACAATTATAAGAACGCCTGAAATATGATTAAATTTAAACAAACAAAATTTTAATCAAAAAATTCAAACAACAAAAATTACAAATAAAAATTATTGACAATGGAGCACCGCTCCTGAGTTTTTTTTTTTGAAATTTAATTTCCTCTATATATTTTCTCGCTCATATAACTATATACCAGCACTCATGATACAATTATACAGGTAGCATTGACAAGTATAGATTTTCTCAGCAACAAGGCAACGACCATTTGTCAAAAACAGTTGTTCGTGCAACAAGAATTAAACGAATGTAAAAATAAATAAATTCCGCAAAATATGTGCGTTAAATACACAATTATAATAATGAAAGTTGTGAAAAAATTATGTGTGATATGTGTTTAACGTTTTCCAGCCGTGGTGTTTTAATAATAATTGGAAACTTCTTTAATTTCGTCCATATGCATCTGCAGCTGCTGAGGTTGCTACATTTGAACGTTTTCAACATTTTTTCTTATGTTTGCACTTAATAACACAAAGTTCACAAGTTATCTTCGTTGTAGTAATAATAATTCACTATTGATTAAATAAAATAGGCAATATTTTGTAAGAAAATGTTTGGTTATTTGCAAGCGCTGAAACATAAACAATGGCGAAAACATAAGAAATAATTGAACGCTCTCTTTCTAGACATTTTTTTTGACAGATGGTCGATGCCCAAGCAACTGTCAATACTACCTTATATTATTATACCATGACCAGCACTCTAATGTTGACGAATATATGAGATAGAACAATATGTCAAAATCGCTGTGAGACAAAAGCTCTATTTTCAAACTCTTTTTGAGCATCATATAAGTTAACGATAACAATGTTTCGTTAATAAAATATTCTTAAACTCCACGCGCATCCGCTCTAAAATAAATGCTGACGTTTTTCCAGACATCGTTCCACCTGCAAGTCAACAATTCCAGGGAATTGGATAAATATTTCAACATCAACATACAACAACACGAATAGCAACAAATACTAAGACAACTTCAGCAGAAATAAGTTGGATGATTATTTCAACATCAACATACAATAACAAAAATAGCAACCAACACTAAGACAACACCAGCAGAAATAAGTTAAACTCTAAGATATAAAAATTGTTAGTGGCAGTTTAAGTTTTTAGTTTGAAGAATAAAGAGCATAGCTCGTAAAAAACATTTTTTTTGGTATTATTAATTTTGAATACCATAACTGGCGCCCGAGCAATAAGTATTAAATCATAAAAAGTCGCGAAAAATCCTCAAGTAGTATACGCGCAAACAAAAAAGTCGCGAAATATCCTCAAGTAGTATACGCGCAAACAAATAAAGTCGCAAAAAATCCTCAAGTAGTATACGCGCAAAGAAGTCGCAGATAATAAGAACTTTCAAATAGTGCACTCGCAAATAATAAGTTGTGAAAAAATCTTCGATACGTGCACATCATCTGAAGCTGTGACAAGCACTTAAGTAGTGAAAGTACAAAAATTATACGGACATCAACGGTTGCTGGTGCCTTAGTAGCTTTCAGAGCAAACGGGAAGTGTTATGCACTAACCAAACCTTAAGAACCGATAAACTTACAGAAGCAAGAACAGAAGGGAAAAGCATTGAACTTCAGCTGTCATCAGTCAATTCAAGGATCAACCGTATTTGGAAATCAACCAGAATGGAAATATATAAGATTATATTTTGCTATATGTAAGAAAAGATATTAACCTATATTTATTTATCATTCAATTTTGTATCAATTAAAGTTAAATAAGAAAGAAAGTGGAAATTTTTTATATAGTTAAGTAAATTTTTGCAAAAGAATTAATATCGAAACTTCATCCGTTTGAAAATAATAAAAACAAGAGAGCTAACAAATTTAATAAAAAATATAAATAACAAAATTATCACACTGCGACTCCGAACTCCGGACCCTCCAGTGTATAACATATTAAGATAATAACAAATACTAAGATATTAATAATAATTCGAATGAAAATAACTTTCAAACAAAAATAAAAAATTTTTCTGAAACTGTGAAGTTGTAGCTAAAAGCCGGACCTTCCAGTTTATAAAAACTAAAAAACTTATATTTTCCATAAATATTAAAAAAAAAAAAAAAAAAAAAAAAAAAAGAAAACAAACAACAAAACGATAAAGAAAACGAAAACTTGGTTATTAAGCATATAAACTCTTAAATAATTTACAATGGCAAATCCTAGCAACTTATTACGCCCACCAATCCTAAATCGTGGCAATGCTGAAGAGCCTCCAGTAGCTCCAGCAAGACCCTTAACATTAGCTGAGTTAACACCCTTAATTTCTCAAATTGCTACGCAAGTGTTGCAACAACAAGTACCAAGTATGGTCCAAAATGCTTTAAACCCAAATGCTAATCTCGGATTAGTGTCTGATCAGATTATAAATGAGGAACATAGAGATAATATTCAAGATTTAGACAAAATTCCGGACGTGGTTAAGTGCCTCCGAGAATTTTCTGGCGTAAGTGGTGAATTTAACTCTTGGAAGAAGAGTGTCGATAGGATATTGCAAATTTATAATCCAATTAGAGGTACTCCCAAATTCTACGGAATTTTGAGCATAGTTAGGAACAAAATTGTCGGGAATGCCGACATAGTGTTGGAATCATATAATACACCTTTAGATTGGGGTGCTATTTCTAAGTGTTTAACTTTGCATTATGCGGACAAGAGGGACTTGTCAACATTGGAGTATCAGATGACCTCCTTAGTACAAGGCAGACATTCAATTCAAGATTTTCACCAATTAGTCTATAAACATCTTTCATTGATCCTTAATAAGTTAGGATGCTTAGACGCTTCAAACGAATCTCTTTATTTACTAACAAAAACCTACAGGGAAAAAGCGCTCGATACCTTTATTAGAGGGTTGAATGGTGACTTACCCAAGCTTCTCGGAATAAGAGAACCGGCAGATCTCCCTCAAGCACTTCACTTGTGCTTGAAGTTGGAAAACCAAACATTCCGTGCAAACTATGCTCACGGCAGTAACTACAATAACAGAAACCAGAACTACCAAGTGCAATACCATCCTCCATTACCTCCTCGAAAATTTAATCCCACTCCCCAAGCACAGTTTAATAATAACTCTAGACTAGCTCCTCAACAACGGCAAATGGGATTCTATCCTCAGCTTGCCTATATCCCCCAGTTTCCCTATTCCCAACCAAATCCAAATCCAAATAATTATCAACAAGCCCCGCAATATAATAGTTTTCCACCGAGACCTCAAGGTCCAAAGCCTCAGCCCAAGCCGGAGCCAATGGAAATAGATGAAACATTGAGGACAAGGAGAATAGATTACATGAATAGACCAAGAGAAAGTTATGCAGCTAAGAGGCCTCCACCTTCTATCAACCAACCTCAACGAAAAATTCACAGGACCTTCCACCTAGACAATGAATTCGCTAGTTATTCCGACGCAATCCATCAAGAAAATAGCCAACACGACGTAACACTAACCGACTATCTGACTTCGACACAGGTACCAAACACTCTGGACAATCAGACATTAGAGCTAAGTGACATCCATTTTTTAGAATGAGCAGCTCTTCTCTGCCCTATTTTATGGTTAGAACGGAGAGCGGTAATATACTCAAGTTTTTAATTGACACTGGATCTAGCAAAAATTACATACAATCACATCTTGTACAAAACCCCCTCCCAAATAAAGACATTTTTTTTGCAAAATCTATAGCTGGAGACGTTAAAATTAAGGAACATACATTCACTAGCCTGTTTGGCCTTGATAAAAAGATTAAATTCTTTTTAATGCCCACTCTAAAATCTTTTAGTGGTATTCTAGGCAATGATACGCTGAAAGAATTAAATGCAGTCATTTATACAAAAGAAAACATTATGCAAATCCAAAACAATATAAAAATAAGAATCCACCAACTGCCCTCCGATTCCGTAAATTCAATAGCCATCAGGAATGATCATATGACAGCCCCCCAGAAACAAAGAATGAATGAAATAGTTCAGAAATATCCCAAACTTTTCATGGATCCAGACGAAAAACTCACGTATACCACCAGAGTAGTGGGTGAAATCCGCACGAATACAGATACACATGTGTATACAAAGTTTTACCCTTATCCATCAGCACTTAAGTCAGAAGTGGAGAAACAGGTTAAAAATTTGCTCGAAGACGGTATTATAAAGCCATCGAGATCACCCTACAACTCCCCAGTGTGGATAGTTTCTAAAAAACCAGACTTGGCTGGGAACAAACAGTATAGACTCGTAATCGACTATAGGAAACTCAATTCTGTTACAATTCCCGACAGATACCCCATCCCCGACACAAATAACGTAATATCGCAGCTAGGCAAAAACAAGTTCTATTCGGTAATAGATCTAAAAAGTGGATTTCATCAAATCCCTTTAAAAAAATCTGATCAGGAGAAAACAGCTTTCTCTATTTGCAACGGGAAGTACGAGTTTACTCATCTACCCTTCGGCTTAAAGAATGCCCCGGCTATTTTTCAACGAGCCCTTGATGACATTCTTCACGAACACATAGGAAAAATATGCTATGTCTACATAGACGATATAGTCATATTTGGAAAAAACGAAGAAGAACACTTCGAACATGTTGATAGGATATTTAGAACACTAGAAGAAGCAAATCTGAAGGTACAACTGGAAAAGTGTAACTTTCTCAAAAAAGACGTCGAATTCCTTGGTTTCATTATATCCGCTGAAGGAGTAAAAACAAACCCTGCAAAAGTAAATGCCATCATTAATTTCCCCATTCCAGAAACAATAAAACAACTACGATCATTTCTCGGCCTTTCGGGATATTATCGTAGATTCATTAAAGACTATGCTAAATTGGCAAAGCCCCTGACTTCTCTTCTTAGAGGGGAAGAAGGTAGGATGTCGAAAGCGAAATCTGCATCTATCCCAATTTCAATTAACCCTGAAGCTGCTGAAGATTTCAAAAAATTAAAAAACTCCCTAGTATCAGAAGAAATTATCTTAGCCTACCCCGATTTTAGTAAAGATTTGGAACTTACCACGGATGCTTCAAAATACGCATTAGGAGCAGTCCTTTCTCAAAACAATAAACCCATTGCGTTCATATCACGAACCTTAAATAAAACAGAAGAACACTATGCAGCTAATGAAAAGGAGTTATTGGCAATAATCTGGGCGCTAAACTCACTTAGAAATTATCTATATGGTTCCGTAAAAATTAAAATCTTCACAGATCACCAGCCCCTAATATACGCACTTAGTAATAAAAACAACAACAGCAACATGAAGCGCTATTGTTGCGCTAAGGCTATTCTTGAAGAATATAATTATGAACTTTTGTATAAACCAGGCACAACAAATGTTGTTGCTGACGCGCTGTCAAGAATACCTTCAGAAGCACTAGTTAATTCACTATCCATCGCAACAAACAGTGACGATAGCTCTTCACACAACTTAATAACACATGTAGATGCACCTATAAATGCTTTTAAAAATCAGCTCTTTATTAACTCAAGCCCTGTTTCAAATTACAAATTCGAAATAGTTTTTCCTACCTTTCACCGTCACACGATAGACGAACCAAGCTATGATACACCGAACCTAGTTTCTATACTAAAAAGATATTTGAATCCATCAGTTACAAATTGCATCAAGACAACCGAGCCAATCATGGGATTGATCCAGGAAATATACCGTGAACATTTTAAAAACTATCGAATACGATTCTCAAACTTCCAAGTTATAGATGTAAAAAATGAACAAGAGCAAATAGAATTAATAATTTCAGTACACAAGCGCGCTTATAGAAATTCTAAGGAAAACAAAATGCAAATAATCGAAAATCATTACTTTCCAGGCATGGCTAGAAAAATAAAAAATATTATCAAAGAATGTACAGTGTGTAAAGAGAACAAGTATGAAAGGCACCCTAATAAGCCTGAGCTGAAACATACTCCGATTCCTCAATATGCCGGTGAAATCCTTCACATCGATATATTCCAAACAGAAAATAGAATCATTTTAACGGCAATAGATAAGTTTTCCAAATATGCACAGGTCAAACATTTAAAATCCAGAGCTATAGAAGATGTCAGAAATCCACTTCGTGAAATCTTATTCCTTTTTGGAGTTCCCAAAGTCATCGTGATTGACAACGAGAAAACATTTAACTCCGCCTCAATTTCTTTCATGGTAAAAGACCAGCTTGGAATCGAAATATTTCAAACCCCTCCCTATAAAAGCACTGTAAATGGACAGGTGGAAAGATTTCATTCCACGCTCTCAGAGCTAATGCGCTGCCTAAAAAGCGAAAACCCTTTCAGAACATTTGACGAACTTCTTGACATTTCTGTCTATGAATACAATTATACTATTCATTCAGTGACCGGAAAAAGACCTATAGAAGTATTTTTCGGACGAACCGTTAGTACTGAACCCGCTCAGTTTGAACAAGCTAGGCTTCAAAATATAACTAGACTTAAAGAACAACAAGTTAAAGATATAGAATACCATAATAGGAAACGCCAGCCGCTTAAAGCTTATAATCCAGGCGATATTATATATGTCAGAATAAACCAAAGGTTAGGAACTAAAACTACACCAAGATTTAGGAAAGAAATAGTAAAACAAGATAATTCAACCACAATATTGACAGAAACGAATAGAATTGTCCATAAAAGTAATATAAGGAACTAAAATTGCAAATTTAACATTACATAACAAACATTAACATTTTCCTTTTCGAAAAAATAAACTTAACACAAAAATATATTTCTTTTCAGAATCCTAATACTCCATCATCCCCACTCCATTGCCGAGCGACAAGTCCTAAATTACACCCTTTCCCACCTCGTTACAATAAACAATGGGATGGCAAAAATTCAAGACGGTACTTTCAAAATAGTACACGTAATAAGGTTAAATGAGTATCAGAATTTTTTGAACGAAATACAAATATTTGTAAACAAAAGCTTACCTAAGGATAGTATATTCCTTCCTTCCATAACTCATGAAGTTAATCAATTGTCAGAAATGTTAAATTCTATTTACCCCTTAGAAAAATCAAAACAAAAAAGATCAATTAACATGCTGGGCACGGCATGGAAGTTTATCGCTGGATCACCAGACCACGATGATTTCGAAATAATAAAAAATAATTTAAACTCTCTGAATGAAAACAATAATAAACAAATCGTAATAAATGAAATGCTATCGGATAGAATGAATAACCTAACAATCGTTATCAATAAACTTAATAAAGTAGTTGGAAAAACGGATTCTATTAGCAATACAGTAGCCATTAGTATACAAGTTAAGTTAAGAATAGTTAAGGAAGATTTACAAAATATAAAATACGCCATCCAATGGGCGAAAAATAATATAATAAACTCGATATTGTTGAATAAAAAGGAAGTGCACTTAGCACTCGATACGTTGAATAAAGAAAAAATTGCATATTCTTCTGTAGAAGAGGCGTTAGAATTCGCCAACGTAAAAATATTATATTACAACTCAACGTTATTGTACGTTATTTATATTCCACTTACTTCAGAGAAAACCTATAACAAAATTATTATTAGACCTGTTAAGAGAAATAATAAAATTATACAAACAATCTATAAAGAAATAATAAAATATGAAGAAGAAATATATGGCATAAAAGAACATTGTAAAAATATAAATTCTTTTGACATATGTAAGAAAAGTCAGATAAATAATATTTCAAACTCAACATGTATTCCGTTTGTATTAAGAGGATTTAACTCAACCTGCGATATGTCCTATGATTACCATGTACCAGAAATAGAACAATTAGACACAGGATTAATTTTACTAAATGGATTCAATGGTTCTCTAAATAAAATGTATGTTGAGGGAACTTATTTAATATCATTCTCTAATGAAACAATAGAGATAAATAACAAATTTTACAAAAATTTAGAAACCACGCAAATAGAAGCAACCCCTCAAATAATTCAACCAGCACCCTTAGAGAAAGAAATTGTTAATCTTTTATCTCTTGAAATGCTTAGTAAACTGCATTTAAATAATACTGAAAAAATTGAATTGTTAAAAACAGATGCAATTATAAATAAATCTTTATTGTTAATTATCTTTCTTATTCTTCTTAGTTGTCTCATAACATTTAAGCTTTGCTTTAAAAATAATAAGCGTATAATATTCCATTCCACATCACAAGAGTTAAAGCCCGTTGAAAAAAAATCCGATGAACCGGTCCTGCATCATCATCATCCTATAAGTCCTCCGACTTACCATATTTTCAACGTTTGAGGACAAACGTTTTTAAGAGGGGAAGAGTTAACGATAACAATGTTTCGTTAATAAAATATTCTTAAACTCCACGCGCATCCGCTCTAAAATAAATGCTGACGTTTTTCCAGACATCGTTCCACCTGCAAGTCAACAATTCCAGGGAATTGGATAAATATTTCAACATCAACATACAACAACACGAATAGCAACAAATACTAAGACAACTTCAGCAGAAATAAGTTGGATGATTATTTCAACATCAACATACAATAACAAAAATAGCAACCAACACTAAGACAACACCAGCAGAAATAAGTTAAACTCTAAGATATAAAAATTGTTAGTGGCAGTTTAAGTTTTTAGTTTGAAGAATAAAGAGCATAGCTCGTAAAAAACATTTTTTTTGGTATTATTAATTTTGAATACCATAACTTATATAAAAGTCAACAACCCAGCGGGAAAATGAGAATTGATTAAAAAAAATCGTAAATGGAATAGATTCTTTTGCTTACATTTTAGAACGTATTCCAAAGAATATATAAATTAAAGCAAAACATATGAATTGGAATATATCAATCAAAAGTTTATATCAACCAATATATCAACGAATATATCAACCAAACAAACTTTGGCATAAGTGAGAAAAGTAACAGTTTGTTTTGAATTGTTTTCTCATTTCCGAAAATGAAGACTTTTTATTTAAAAAAATGCATTTAAAAAGTGAATAAAAGAATCGATTTCTGTAGCTATTCATATGGAAGCGAGAAAAGAATGTACTTCTATTTGTAGGACGTCAGTGTCCCACCGGCAAAATGAAAATGGATTCTAGAAACAAAAATCGTAAATAGAATGAATTCTATTGCTAACATTTTAGAATGTATTCCAAAGAATTTATACATTTATAGCAAAACCTATGAATTGGAATCTATCAAGCAAAAGTTTACTGATTCGTTTTTATTCCAGCCATAATCGATTACGACCGATATAATTATTTCTAATATATAAAATGTTTTTAGATTCCTTGCTTGCTTTTTTGATAAGTGAAAAACGAACTGATTCTAAAACAAATTCTGGTATAAGTGAGAAAAGCATCAGTCTGTTTTGATTTGTTTTCTTATTTCCGAAAGTTAATACATTTTATTTAAAATAATCATATATGTAACACTTCTATATTGGCAGTACACTGTACTGTGAATGTACCCGAAATTGTGGCGTCCGTGGCGTAGTTGGTTAAAAGTCCGTGGCCTCTATGTCAAAGAACCTGGAGACCCGGGTTCTAATCCCAGCAGCGACAAAAAATTATTTGAATTAAAATGATTTTCTGTACGGCCGCCACCTCTCTGCAGACAATGGCAAACCTCAGAGTGTAATCAAAATGCCATGTAAAGCTAATTGAGAATAAGAACATTCCGTTCATCGCCGTTCGGAGTCGGCGTTAAACCTGTAGGTCCGGTTCTCAGTCAATTGTGTACAAACTTAATAACACGCACAACACAATTGATCATAAGAAGCTAGGTCAAAGTCCTTTCAATAGCTAAAATGACCAGTTATTTATTTATTTTTGGTTTTTTTTTATGTACTCGAAATTTAATTTTATAACAAAAAAACTCAGGAGCGGTGCTTTCATTGTCAAAAATTTCATTTAAAATTTCTGTTGCTTCAATTTTTATGGTTTAAATTTTGTTTGCTTGAATTTTTCTTTTTAAATTTTTATCATATTTCACGCGTTGGTCTTATAATTGTTTTATAATGGTGCGTACCTATGATTTATGCAAAACAAACATGTATGCTTTGTTTTGTTTTATGTTTGGGTAGACATTTTTCTTAACAACCGCCCCTGTGACATATAGCAGTAGTATATTCAAATATACTAATGCAAACAACAAAATCTTATGTAGGCTATCTCTCTTTGATTTCGTAGTTGAAACTCATTAAAAATTTAGTTTGCTGCCAATATTGAAGTATTACATACATGGTTTAACAAATAAGGTTGTCGCATGGGTGAGAGCGAGTTCCAATAAATGTCGAATCGAAGTTGACAACTCATACAAAATCTGAATGCGTAAATTGATAACATGCAAAGCCGATGAAGTTGTTGTTGTAGCTTTTCATTGATTTTGACAATTATGTGTACTGAGAAGAGAGTACTATCAGCCACGTACTAGACAACCTAATTTATTCAACCATGATTACATATATGAAAAGAATCTATTTAAAAAGTGAAAAAAAAAACGATTCTGTAGCGATTCCACTTGAAGCGAGAAGAGAATATACTATTCTTTGTAGGACATCAGCATGTTAAAAATAATCAATTCTAGAATCTATACTGGAGAAGAGAATTGATTCTTTTTTTATATAAAATTGCATCTTTTTCCCGATGGGGTGTTAAAAATAATCAATTCTAGAATCTATATTGGAGAAGAGAATTGATTCTTTTTTCCCGGTGGGAAGGTCCACAAAAAAGACAGCAACATGTATTGAGTGCGGTACATACCTTTTTGAATGCAAAAATACTGCCACTTTTATAAAAGCATCGACAAAAATTCCGTGTCGATGTTTTGTTGAAATGTTTTGATGAAATTTATCAGCTTAAACGAAAGATATATTTAATTTTAAAATAACAATTCTCTAAGGCCGTCATATATTTTTCTTACCTCAGAGCTGATATTTTTACGTATAAACGAGATTTTTATATATAGGCTATTTACAGATCCCTTCTAAAGTTGATATATAGTAACTTTAAAACGATACTTCAATCAAATTGTGAGAACCCCTACACGTAGTTCATTCTAAAATTGACACGCCTTTTGAAAAGAGAAGCTTTCTTTAATTTATTGATTTTTCAATAAAATAAAAATAACAAGAGAAACTTTCTTTGATTTATTAATTTTTCAATAAAATGCCAGTTTGCTACGAAAAACAAACATGTTGGAAAGCAAGGCAATTTTACCAGTTTGTGTAATTTCTTTTTTACATGCAAAACAAAATCAAAAATAATTACCACATGGCAAAATGTTTTAGAGTTAACAGACGGCGTAGTTAACACACTAGATAAAACAAAACTGTGAGTACCCCAATAGTCACAGCGCTAGGAAAAGTGAACCAATGCATGAAAAAAAATTATCAGGAAGATACAGAAAGTGTATTACTTTAGTTATTTTTTATTACATTAGTTAGCTGGTTACTTTATTCGGATGAAACTACTAAGTCGCTCCAACACAAATATACAATTTTACCGAAATTCAAACGGCTGTATTCATAAAAAATTATGAGCCTCTTACAAAGCCTTCATAAGAAAAAAATCGAACAAAAATTTAAAAACATTTTTCATGTTGAACATTTCAACAGCTTTCAAAAGCTCTTTTAAATGCTTGATAAATAAGAGAATTTTAAAAATGGTTGAAACCTTCAATAAACCCTCGATAAAGCATTTTAAAAATTTGTTTGTTCTCATCTAAGCACAAAAAATATTGTCAAAAATGTATCAAATTATTTCAAAATATATCAAAAACAAACAAAATGTCAAAAAGTGTTTGAAAATGTTTGTTTATAAATTAGAGGATTTTTATATATGGTTGAAATTTAATTTTTTTTTAAGGTTTATAACACACCTCTCATAAAGCAGTTTTTAAATTATTTGCTCTCATTTGAGCACAAATATTGTCAAAAATAATTAAAATTCTTCAAAATATTTCAAACATTTGGAAAATATGTCAAGAAAATTCAAAATATATAAAAAATTTCCAAAAAAAGAAAATAATGTCAAAGATTTCACAATATTTATAAAAAAAAAAAATAAATAATAATATGACAATTATTTCAGTGCAGGTGGCTTAGAAAAACTATTGATTTTTAAATATCAAAATCTTGACGAAATTGCGACAAATAAATAACAAGTCACTGAATTTATCTAATACACAACCCATTATTTACACTCTTCCCACTTCAATATGAATACGTCTGTTAAATTTCAAGATTTAAAGTTTTTAATGATATTTAATATTTTTATCGCCGGCGAAGCAGCGGGTATTTGCTAGTTAAAAATAAACAAAAAAGAAAACCAATGCTTCTATAATTTTGTTATTGTGTAGACCTCAGATTCATTATAAAAAACATTAAAAAAGTTATGAAATCCAAAATTTTAGAAAATTTGGCTCAAAAATTTGTTCATGGTCTCCAATTTGAATTTCGAAGTAATTATAAAAGTTAGCATAATTTTTAGCCGCAATTTTTAATTTCGAATTTTTGACTTCAGATTCATGATCAGCGACCCCAAAAACCTACAATTCATAATTTTCATGCAGATTAGACAACGCCTTGAGGTTTTGGCCGTCTTTTTTCGATTTGAAACCATTGTGCGCCGTACGTTCTTTGATTGGGTCTTAGAAAACAAGAATGGTTACGGTGATTTTCACAAGAACAAAAAAAAAATCCGATTCCCAAAAAATCAGTTTGGGAATCTGAAAACTTGCGAAGGATTCAGGAGATACCAACGCACACACAGCGCATAACAGTTTGGTGAGAATTGTGTGCCGTGAGGCGTCATAGGGCCGTAATTTTTCATAAATGGCGACTGATGAGCCATTACAGTCAGTCAATGGAGTGCGCTATATACAATTTTCTTTGTGATGGAAGTTATATATATGAATACAAACTGCCTCTACTTTCAACAGGATGGTCCTACACCGAGAAAAAACTCATGCAAAATTAACAAAAAAAACTAGTATAATTTATGGCTTTGGCTTTGGCAGTTTTCATCCTGTAGTTTTCAAGGTTTTGGTCAAAACACCCAAGTTTTACATGTTAACTTACCAATATTGATTTGGATGATAAATTAACGAACTATTATGTTATTTACACATTATAGCTTCGACAATTTATATTAGCGTGCTTGCTTATTCTGTCGAATATGTGTTCAAGTTTTCAACAAAAAACTTTTTTGAACTATCAAAGTTAAATAGATAAATAAATATGCAGGGAGAAGTATTAAATATACACCTACTTAGGTTCATTACAAAAATATCCTAAGGCAAGTATGAAATGTACATATACTTAGGTAAAATTGTGTATATTGCTATTGTACAAAATAATCTAAGCACTTAGATGAACTCTAAATAAAATTAACCAAAAATTTTAATTATTTTGAAGGAAAAACTGTTTTATTTAATATAAATAAACATACATTTACAAAGTTTAAAACATACATTTACAAAGTAAAAAAAATTACCAGTGTCTATTAACATAAAATACACCAATACTCAGTGTCTAGCACCGAGCATATCAACACATTTCAACACATTTCAATTTTACTTTATATGCTTGCTTTGAAAAAGTTCTCCTTTGTCTTGTTTTCAATATGCTTTATGCCCATTTGTTCTTGGTCTCTATAATGTTAGTGTTAAAATGCTGTTAAAGATGAGAGTTGAATAGAGTGAGCATGCCAACAACAAACGAATGTCTTGCAAACACACCCATGCAGCTCTTTATTGGCTTAACATCTAGGCTATATAATTTTCTTACAAAAACTAAAAGAGAACTATTACAAACTGAGAGTATTCAGCGATAAATTTTGCTCATACCATTTTGATAAAGTGTCGAAGTTTTCGGTGGTTTACCTACACTATTGGTTAAAATGTTATATACTTGACTTGGGTGAATCAAACATTTTTTTAATGGCAGGGTATCGAAGTATGTGCTTTCAAAGCAAACAATATGTTACTTTGGTGAATAACCATAAGTTTATAATTTCCATACAATTTTCTTTACCCAAGTCGGCTTAGGTGATTTTACTATTGCTTTTTTGACGTAGTAACGTCATTCTCGGAGGTAAGTAGGGTGGTTGATAGTGATCACGTGTCGGTATTTATATCACTTTTTGAGCCTTTGGTGGGCCTAAAGTACTGATCGTACAATGTTGATGTTAGCACTTGTTAGTCTGCTTGATCCTCAATGCGACAAAAATTCATGTTAGAACTTTCTAACTTATATAAATTTTACACAATTACATGAAATATAAAGCCAACATTTGATGTTTTTGTTTGCTTAAACTTGCTACCTATTTATCGACAGTTTCCGGTTTTATCGACAAAACCATAAAATTTGTATGGGAGCCCCCCTAAGGAGTGGTCGGAGGGAATAGGTGTCAAAGACAAAAATGTTCCTTTTGCAAAAGTAATGGGGGTCGGTCATACATATTAACCCTCTCCGGCACTCTCTTAAAGGTCATATGCTCAGGTGTATGGAATAACTAAACAAAAACCATAAAATGTGTATGGGAGCCCCCCTAAGGAGTGGTCGGAGGGAATAGGTGTCAAAGGCAAAAATGCTCCTTTTGCAAAAGTAATGTGGGTCGGTCATACATATTAACCCTTTCCGGCACAAAAACCATAAAATTTGTATGGGAGCCCCCCTAAGGAGTGGTCGGAGGGAATAGGTGTCAAGGGCAAAAATGTTCCTTTTGCAAAAATAATGGGGGTCGGTGATACATATTAACCCTCTCTGGCACTCTTTTAAAGGTCATATGCTCAGTTGTATGGAATAAATGTTTTGCTAAATATTTTTTAAAAAAGATGTCATCAAAAGCGAATTGAATAATTTTCTACGTCTTATGTTACGACATAGTCGAAACTACTGTATCTTTTTTTTGTTGTGTACGTGCCATACACGTTGCAAAACAGTCGCTTTATTGCGCATGAAGCTTCTAGGTCTTCGTAATTTAATTTTTAGAAGACACCAATTAACCTAAACATCGTCTGACTTCTTCCTTTGGAGTTATGTTAAGAGTAAGGTTGAGGTCTTTAGTTGAGCCTGCAGCAACAACTCAAAAGACTTAATAACAGTCATAACGGCATTTTACCAGTTAAAGAAGATGGTTATGAAAAAGAAATGTATGCTGTTATAAGAGATGTGTACTGTCAATTGATTTGTTGCAAAAAGTCCATTTTAGAAAATTTTGAGTTGTGCTTTTTTTGTTTTTAGTGTGCAATATTAATCATTTGATTTTAGTTCTAACTCAAATTTTTTATTTTATTAAAAAAACCAATCGTTTACTTGTTGATATATTCTTTACAGATATGTATCTAGGTGATCAATGATATTAATTCCTTTCGAATCCACAAAATACAGAGAAAATTGTTTTTGCCTTCTTTGAAGTTGGTGGGATTACTTTATTTATTTTTATTTATTTATTTATTTCATAATTTTCATCAATCAGAGCAAAAGCTCTTACAGACTACTTAAACATACATAAATACACTTATATTTCTAAACACTATTCGTGCAAATACAGAAATTGAAATATACAGTGAATAAAAGTACATATAAAGACTATTTAAAAGTGAAGAGGTAAGATGAGAACAATTTAAAACAATATAAAAATATCTTAAATGAGAACAGTTAAACACCCATGAGCTCAAGAGTCATGTGCCATTATGCTGAGAAAAGAAGATCTTTGAAAGATCTTCTGGATACTTTATTAAACAAGTCCAAGACGCATAAAATATTATTAGCTTCCCTTATGCAGCGAGCTATAGGCATATTCTGCGAGTAGTTGGATCTATGGACAAGCTTACGGAAATAGAATTGGCTACGGAGGGATCGCGATGGAGTATAGAAGTCAAGCATTATGAGAAGTTCAGGGCATTGAATATTATGATGAATGAGGTCCCATATAAACATAATTGAGAAGACTTTACGACGAGTGACTATGGGGGTTAGATTAATTAGCGCACAACGAGTAGCATAGTGGGGTACAAATGGTAGATTCCAATTAAGTTTAAACCACATATATCTTGTGAAATTACGTTGAATAGATTCCAATCTATTAAGTATAGTTGGTAAGACGGATTCTTATCACAGAGCAATATTCTAAATTTGGTCTAACTAAGGATGAGTAAAGTATTTTGAGAGTATAATGATCTACGAACTCAGTTGAGTTTCGTTTTAAAAATCCTAACATTGAGTTAGCTTTAGCAATTATTAGTTCAATGTGTTGTTTAAAGTTAAGTTTAGGGTCTAGTAGAACACCTAAGTCCTTTTTAATAGAAACTCTTTCTAAGGGAACAGAACTAATAAAATAATTAAAGAAAGTTGGTGACGTGGACCTTGAAAATGTTAGGCACTGGCATTTAGATATATTTAGGGGAAGGTTATTGAGGGAACACCAATTTGCGATTGAATTAAGATCAAGCTGAAGGAGACTGAAATCATTATCTGACTCCAATGACCGAAATTATTTAAGATCATCCGCAAAAAGTAGACATCTCGAATATTTAATAACCTGTGGGAGGTCATTAATCGAAAGAAGAAAAAAAAGAGGGCAAAGGTGACTGCCTTGAGGTACACCAGATGAAACTTGAAATGGTAGTGATTGACAATTATTGATTTTTAACTATTTGATAGCGGCCAATAAGATATGATCTAATCCACGCAAGGAGATTAGAGTGAAAACCAAGTGCTAAAAGCTTAAGGAGTAAAATTTCATGATTGACTTTGTCAAACGCTTTTGCAAAGTCTGTGAAGATAACGTCTGTTTGTAAACCCTTAGAGAAATTTGCAACTATATGTGAACAAAAAATATTTAAGTTCGTTGCTGTTGATCTTCCTGATAAAAAGCCGTGTTGACTAGAGGAGATTAGATTTCTTACACTATATAGGAAATATAGGAAATTTTCCATTCATCCAAGAAGGTGCCAGTAGATAAAGATTTATTAAATATTAAAGTTAAAGGAAGACTAATTGATGTAGCACAATTTTTCAGCAGAATTGTAGGAACGCCATCAGGACCAACCATTGAGGAAGATTTAAGATTTTGCAGGGCATTTTCAACATCATGAGCTTCTAAAAAGATATTACCTAAATTTAAAGAATTACGCGATAAAAAGGTGCTAGTCGTTGATGATTGAGCTGCAGTGTAGACGTATTTAAAATAATTTGCGAAATAGTTACATATTGTTTGTGCATCTTCAGAGCTAGAATCCATATAAAACATTGAGTTAGGAATTCCACTCGACTTCCTTTTCATGTTTATATATGACCAAAAGAATTTACTATTCTCTTTAAGTCTATCTTCAATAGAAATAATATGATATTTAAAAAGGAATTTGTTTAAAATATTAAACTCATGTTGACAGTTTAAGTAGTGCACGTTAAGAAGCTGGTTATCCAATGAACATCTGAATCTCTTATAAGCTTTATTCATTCTATTTTTAAGGCTACAAAGCCTTTAGTTAAACCATATAGGGTTATTAGATATATGAGAGCATTTCTTTGGAACAAAGCAGAAAACTAATTCATTAAAAACAGAACAGAATAACGAAAACATCTCCACCAATTCCAACTCAAAGAAAGCATTGACCCACGGGTACGATTCAAGACCAGCTTGAATAGCACCTAAATCGGCACGAGAAAAATCAAATGAGAATTGATCAGCCGACGATATTTTTTGGTAAGAAAAATCATAAAACTCAAGCATAACAGGCACATGGTGTTGAGAACTGAACTTTAGTTCTTTGATTTAACTTTTTTTTTATTTTCAGGAGAATAATGGTGGATTCAAGTTTCAGTAGAAATTATAAAGTGCCGCAGTTATTCGCTGTGGTCTCGCTTTTACAGTGTCGTATTCATGATTGAAACTATCTTTCGGCGCAACTTTTGATCGAGCGTTAGCAAATTAGGCGCCCATCTAGAAGATAGCTTCTCTATGTGCAAATGTTGGTGCAAAGTATAGTGAACGCGTTCAGTTGACATCCCATTTATCTTAGTTATATCACTCACTTCTAGTCTACAGTATTCTACAACGTTTTTATGTATTTTCTCGAACATTCCGACGTTCACTTTATAGTCGGCCTCGGTAGTCGAGTAGCTAACGTGTTCGACTGCCACCCAAGAGGTCCCGGGCTGATGAATGATTTTTTTCCCCTCAAAAATTTTAAACTGTAGGAAGAGTTTCAATCCACAAGACTTCTTTGAATTTCTGCGCATGAAATATTTACAATCACCAAGAAATAAATGTTCCAATAGCAATAACATGAATTGCACCATTGAAATAGTTGCTGCCATTCTGTTGTTGAACCCGCTTATTTCATCATAATCGTGTTGTTTTTTTACTGAATTTCTAGATTTTCTTTTTAAACATATTCTAATATTTTTCTTGTTGCGCAATGTTCTTAATAAGTTCTCTCAACAACATTGTCTAAAATAATATTGTCATATTATGTTGCTTCTTGCTATGTTGTAGGTAAAAGAAAAAAAAAAAACTTCACCTGAGGTGCAATAATTTTTGTTGTTATTCATATTCGTTCAGTGCATTCAGCTCCTCAGCAATAATAACAACGCAGCATAATTCTCAGTGGGTGCGTAAAGCTGAAGCAGCCAAGGAGAGCAGCATATAAAAAAAAACCAGGAAAAAATGTGTTTTTTATTATTTTTTCTGAAAAACAAACAAAGAAAATGTGTGTGCGTACAATTTGGCCATAAAAGGAGCAATGCTGTTACATATCTGCATGCAACGAACGCTGTATGGATAGTCATGCTCTTGTTACTGTTGCAGCTATTATTGTTAACAAAGGATGAATGGCAGAATCTCACAATATGTTGCAGTGCTAGCTGTAATAGCAACAATAGCAACATAGCAACTAGATAGCAAACCAACCACGCGTGTTGTTTCTGGATCGCTCGCGGGTTGTTATCATTTCTGTGGTAACGAACATCAATTCTCGTTAACTTCTTGAACTACTAACAGTGGCTGCCAGAATCAAAATAACAATAAATTGGAAATTTTACAGTTACGCCACATGAAACCTTCTTCATTTTTTTTTTAAATTATATTTTATTTTCAAAAAAAAAAAATTAAAATTTAAATTGCTTGCCGGGTTTTTTGTTTGGCATGGTTTAGGAGATACACTCGTATGATATAAAAAGATATGAAAATATCATTTCTTCAACAATACTTGATTTCATCCTAAGCCCGGAAACAATTTTAAGAATTTTGCAAAATTAAGTGGTACACATTTTTTTTTATTTTTTTTTTTGTTATATTCTAAAAAATTTAACTTAAAGACTGGAAAGACCAAAAAATCATTAACTTTTCAATAATATTTTTCAAATCTAATTATCATTTTCTATTCTTCTTCGAAAAATACCCTATTCAGACAAGAAAAATTTTCGAAAAGTCTGCAATTCGATAACTGGGCTTCGGACAGAACCAAATATATGCACAGAACCAAAAGTTAGGATGTGAAAATAGAACTTGTCCTCTTTACAAGAAAGTACAAAACACCTTTCCTGAAACCGCCAAGACTAAACAATGTCACGCGCAAATTTAGCAACAGCGCAAAATATTTAGGGGTTATTCTACAAAAGAAACTTCTCTATAATGTAAATACAGAGGAAGCACCAAGAAGGCAAATACGACGCTCTTTGCGTACAAAAAATTAATAGATAGAAATGGAGCTTTTCCCCCACGATAGTCCGACGGATTAACAAAGTGATTATCCACCCAATACTCCTCTATAGAGCAATACTCTGGTGGCCTGACACGTGTAAGTATTTAATCTTTAGCAAACTTGAGAAAGTACCGAGAAGTGCAGAACTATGCATACCGGAGTTTTTCGCTCTTTCCTAACGGATACTTTAAATGTTATGCTCCATCTACCCCGTATAGATCTGATTGCCAAGGAAGCCAGCTCAGAGGCTTAAGGAATCTAGATCCTGGTCCGGTTCTAACATTGGACACACGTTGAACTCTGCTGCAATACCTTCCAATACCGATTATTCTCTATATAAGAAGTAACATTCACCGATAATTACGATGTTCACATTTCTTCATTCCTGGAATAGAAATTCAAACTCCATCATATTCATGGAATTTAAAACTTATTTACTGACTGCCCTAAGCTCTAAGAACAAGTAGGAGGAAGAGTCTATTCTGCAGATCTGGGGATTGATACCACTTTCCGACTCTTGGATAATTGCAGCGTATACCAAGCTGTGGTCTTAGCTATTAAAGAAGTTGCCCTGCAGCTTAACCAGTGGCGTACTACGGTAAAGCTGTCCACAACTCTTCACATAGTCAAGCAGCTTCTACACTTACAACTCTAAATCAATCACTGTATTCCGCAGATCTCTCAACGAGATGGCCGAGCATTTCATGATGCACCCCATCTGGCTACCGTGATATTGAAGGCGACTGCAAAGCTGATGAACTGGATTTGAAAAGGTAAGAACGCCGCTATCATCCTGGGGAAGGATATAGAAGGTATGACCTTAGCAACCTTTAAACTCTTATACAGGCAGGCAAAACACATAAATAGGACCATATAGACATATTTATTAAATCCTACTACACATGAGACTATTTTTTATGAAAATGGGACTGTACGCTCAGAAGGCAGTAGACCTGACGATTCTGAACTCTGCTTAAACCTTCAAATAGCTTTTTAGCACAATTCTTAAATTTAAATATTGGACCATATTTTATAGAACTTTTCAAGATATTAAAAAATAAAAATAAACTGGCCATTTCGGCCCTTGAAAGGTCTTTGACCGAACTTCTTATAATCAAAGTGTACACAATTGATCGAGAACTGGACCTACTAGTTTTATACCGAATCCGAACGGCTAATGTGCATGTTCTCCAGAAGCTTTACTTGGCATTATTTACGCAGCCACCGTATTTTTCAAAATATGATTAATATTTAAATGACACATTTGCAAATAAGGCAAAATACTTTTTTAAAAACATGAACTTTACAAAAGTAATTATTATAAGGTTTATAAAATAAAAAAACTTCACAACGAAATTAATTCCTCTGACGCTAACAACTTTCTGTCGCTACACCGCAATATGGCAGCATAACATGTCGTCTCGAAAAGCGTCCACCTTCGGTTAGTTTTTGTTTCGGTTTTGCTTATTTAAGAATGTTTCTCAATTTTTTTGCTTTTTTGTTGTGCTTAAATTTCCGTTTATTTTTTTTCACTTTTTGTTACAGTTACCGGAATAGTTTGGAGCATTTTTTAACATTTCGTTTTTTGCTAAAACTTATATGTACATAATAAAGTCATTAAAAAAATAGCAACTCGAGATTTTTGCTGGTGGCAGAACGCGAGCTGTGCTGAGATTGCATGCTTTGTGTGCTTAAATCAAAAATCTTCATTCAATTAAAATGAAAAATAAAAAAAGGCACAACTTTACTTACATTTATATCACATATTTAAGGCGCTGAGTCCTGCTCTTGTGCCTAGTAAATTAAACTGAGTATAAGAAGTTTTAAAGCATTCTGCTTGTTTGGCTTGACTTTGGACATTTCTTTTTGTAATGACATAAAATACGGATCAAGCTCTACGCGATTTCTTAGGGAACGCGATCACTGTATTGATCCAATTTCTTGCACGACATTCCAAATTCCTTTCTAGCCTCCACGACTTTGTTTCTTTTATTTTAGGAGGCTTCAAGGCATCTATATTTGCAGGAGATTCAGAATCATTGTCTTGATGAAGTTCCATTTCGTCGGCAACTTCTAGATCGCGTGCGGTTTCATCAAAGAACTCTTGAAACTGTTCTGAAGAGCTGCTTGCAATGAAACTGGAAGTAGTTGGTCTACAAATACATAAATATGTTATTATATTTTTTTTTTTTTTTAGACTAAACCAACGCTCAGGGGATGCCCCCTATAAATGCGAAAGCATTGTGTTGATTCGGAAGAAGGGTGATAGTTAGTTGGAGGGTGGAAAGATGGAGTAGTGTCGGTGAAGATTAGTTTTAAATTTACATAGTTCAAAACTGCCGGGGAACACGCTCGCAGGGAGATTGTTCCACAATTTTATTGTACGACCGAAGAACGAATTATCTCGGTAATGCGAGGTTCTATTGCGCATCAAGGCAATGGTATAGGGATGGGCTTGGTGCGCTGCCCGAGTGGACCTGGGAAACACACGAGCTGGTGGCATCAGGTCATGTATCTCCCTTGAACACTTCCCATGGTAGTACCTATACAAAAGGCTAAGGCAACCAACATTGCGTCGATGCCCAAGAGAATTGAGAAATGTTTTCATCTCCTATCAGATATATCGCACGTCGTTGAATTCGGTCCAGAAGCTCCAAATTAGATCTTGAAGCTCAACTCGCAACGTTTATCCATTGGCTTCAACTCGCAACGTTCGCTGCCACTTTTGCCCCTCTCCTTTGACAACGCGAGCTTATATTTGGTTCGTACGCTTCGCCACCTTGCTTGGCATGCAATCTCTGCAAAAAAACAAGTTACAATACAATATAGAAGTTATAATATTAACATATATTAATCATACTATCAATCGCCAGCACTCCAGCTATTTCCGCCCGCACCTTTTGCTTCTTATAGTTATTTTTATAATCTGGACAACTTAAATCGTAGAGGCATTCACGTCCTTCTTTCCTTATCAGCGTACTTATTTCAACAAAACCTGCAATTTTGAATGTTCTCAATACTCATTAATTTATACATATATTTACACTTTACCTGCATATGTTGAAGCCATCCTGTGCAAAATTTTATTAAAAAATTTCACTTTCTTGCATTCCTTCAATTTCTTTTCATTTGCACAACAAAACAATTCAATATTGCCAGACACAATCCTTCTGTATTTCAAAACTTCAAAAAATAAAATATGACAATTTCAACTCAAGAAACTCCATTCTGGCAATTCCGCTCAAAAACATTCAGCAAGAAAATTAAAATAAAGTTAATCAAGGTAGGCTCAAATTTTTCAGCTCTCTCACGCGTCAGAAAAAACAACAACAAAAAGGGAGCTACAGTTGTCAAAATTACAAAGTTCATAGAAACGTCAAATAATTTGAAAATATTATTTGTCTTGCGAAATATAAACAATATAACTTAAATTAATTTTTGTGAAAATTGTGATAAAATACCAAAAACGTGTTCTATATGTAAGAAGAGTTCGAAAAAGGAAAATATTTCCTTTTATAAAGCTCCAATTAACGAGCATAAGAGGAAAAGATGGAGCGAGTATTGCGGCGTTGACCTCAGCGCTTCGGCAAAAATATGTGAAAAACACTTTCGACAAAGTGATTTTATCGCTACTCCTCCGTTCCAGAAATTTACTGGCTGGACCAGAGTACTACAAAGCATTGAATCTTCAGAGCGCAGCAATGGAGTGCAGCCGTTGGACGCATCACCTCAAGTCGAAGTGTCAAGTGGAGAAGCAACTGCAGAGCAAACGATTGTTGACATGCAGGCGATGGACTCGGTGCTCTCAGAGATGGACATAGTATGCTCAGAGGAGGCTTTCGATGCCGAAGTGGCTGAAATTGTTAGTAATTGGATGCACGCAGTACCGGCAGTAACTGAAGCTGACGCTTCCACTGATACTGAGTAAGTACTTCAAATGAATTTAAAAATATATTAGAAAGGTTCGCTACAATAACAATACCAATTTCTTTTGATTGATTGTTATTACATTAAGTAATTTTTGGATCCGTGGCGTAGTTGGTTAAAGTACGTGGCCGCTATGTCAACGAACTTTGGAGACCCAGGTTCGAACCCCAGCAGCGACAGAAAATTATTTGAATTAAAATTATTTTTCTGTACGGCCGCCACCTCTCTGCAGACAATGGCAAACCTCAGAGAGTAATAAAAATGCCATGAAAAGCTTCTTGAGAATAAGAACATTCCGTTCATCGCCGTTCGGAGTCGGCGTTAAGCCTGTAGGTCCATTTCTCGGTCAATTGTGTACAAACTTAATAACACGCACAACACAATTGATCATAAGAAGCTAGGTCAAAGTCCTTTCAAGGGCTGAAATGGCCAGTTATTTATTTTTTTTTTGTTTTAATTTTTGGATTAAATTTTTAGGTTTCATCCAATGTCGTGACATTCTTGAGAATATACATCTCAAGAAAAGAGTTGCGGATTTAGAAGAGGAAGTTGCGACCCTTAAGCGGCAGCTTGAAGAGACAAATTGTCTTAACTCCAGCATTGAGCAATATTGACCGAAGGCCAAATAAGAAGGTTGAAATGTCCTCAGAGCCTATCTCATTGGTCATGGGAGGATATTTCCAATGCCATCTGTCAGCATGCTGCTGGTGCGCGGGCGTACAAACACCTTTACAGAAAAGGATTTCCATTTCCCAGCATAGCGACCCTTAAAAGATGGGCTCAAAAAGTAAACTTCGACGAAGCCATACTGAAGTTTTCTATAGCGTCAATGAAACATGGGACCGACTTAACATTTAAGGAAAAATGTGCGTGCTTCCATTCGACGAAATGAAAATTTCTTCAGTATACGAGCACGACCCATCGTCTGATACCGTGAGGGCGCCATGCAACTTTGTGCAAGTGGCAATGGTTCGTGGCTTGAAAGTCTTCGTGGAAGCAGCCAATCTTCTACTCATTTGATTGTAAAATGACTAAAGCGATTCTGCATCAAATTTTAGATGCACTCAAGGATGCCAGCTTCTCTGTTGTTGCGATGGTGTCGGATATGGGCCCTAGCAATCAAAACCTATGGAAAGAGCTTGGTATTTCAATAAGTAAGAAACAAAAAAGAAATTAATTATTTTTAAGACCTTTTATTGATAAAAACTTATTAATTCAATTGTTTTTATAAAAATGTTATTAGCAAAAACGTGGTTTCAAAACCCTACAAGCCCATCTGAGAAGATTTTTGTTTTTGCTGATGTTCCGCATCTACTGAAGCTCATCAGAAATCATTTTATTGATACGGGGCTTCTTTGGAAAAACAAATCATTTCGCCACAAACTATTAAGGAACTTATGAATCACACATCAAGCTCTGATGTATCCATCGCTTTTAAATTGACCGAGCAACACTTAACAGTCAATCAAGCAGGTAATTTTTAAAAATATAAAAGCAATATAAAGTATATTTATAACATAATTTGCAGGCAGACAAAAAGTGAAACTAGCGGCTCAATTTTTCTTGAATACTACAGCAAATACCATGGTTATACTACAGCAAATACCATGGTAGAAATACGCTGGTTATACTCACACGGCAAGGAGTTTTATAACCCAATCGAAACTGCTGATTTTGTTCAGCTAGTAAACGATTGGTTCGACATATTGAATGCAAAACTTTCTACATCATTCAATATTCCCAGCAAGCAGCCATATGGGAAAAGCATTATGCTTCAAGATGAAGTATTTTTCGCTATGGACAAAATAATGTCGAAATCAATAATTCCCGGCAAAACATCTTTAGCGCCATTCCAAAAAGGAATTCTGATAACGAATGCTTCGATACGACTACTACGTGCCTATGTTATGGAAAGGTACAACATGGAATATATTGTCACCTTCAGGCTTAATCAGGACTTGTTAGAGCATTTTTTTGGAGCCATCAGATGCAAAGGCGGAATGTATGACCATCCAAGCCCAATGGAGTTTAAGTATAGGCTACGTTAATACTTACTAGGTAAGTTTTTAGAACAGAACGTAAAAAACGTTTTTTTTAATAAAAACCAAACAAAAACTTTATAATACAACATTTAAACAAAAACTTTTTTTTTTATTTTTTTAAAGGCACACAGGACGCACGCAATGACGTTTAAAATATTGTTTTTTAATTTCTATATTTGTTCAAAATTATGTCGTTGGGAGTTCACTGTGGTGAATTTGCTGATTATATAATTAGTTTATTATGACATACTAATTAAGGATCATTATATTTAACAAAAATTTTTATAGAACTGTATGGCTTCAATTACTTCATTAGTAAAAATAATAACACTAATTTAAGTAGTGGCAAAAATATAAAAATATAAATAACAATAATTTTTAAAACTTTATAACTTTAATTACTTCATTTGAAAAAATAATAACACTAAGTCAAGTTGTGGTAAGATTAAATTTATTGATCAAGTAAAAAAAATAATAAGACAAAGTCATAATTAATAATAAAAATAAGTATATTAACAACAATAATAATAAGAATAGTAATTGTCTGATAGTACATATAAATGTCAACAATTCTAATATAAGTAATAATAGTAGTAACAAAATAAGTGACCGGATTAAGTATAATGAAATTAACAATTATATAAAACAAAACAATAATAGGTACGAAAACAAAATTTGAATACATATTTTATTATTTAAATACTAACAATGCATAATGCATAAATAAATAATATTTATATAATGCATAATAACATAAGTATTTTTTAATCCAGCGAGAAACACTGAATTGCTGCAGGACAGCGGTAACGTGGAAGGTGACTACACTAGTTGGCTCAAGATTTCAAGACCCATAAATTTTGATGATGACTTCAGCTTCAGTATGTCCCATGAAAATAATGAATATGTTGATATAGAACCACATGAATTTCAAACTGAATTTGAAAATATCGATATTCAGCATGAAGGTGGCTTACAACATTTAGCTGGCTTCATAATTCGGCGTCTTAAATTGGAACACAAAGAACAAAATGGCTCGACTTGGACTTGGATCGACCAAGTTTCCAGAGGCGGTTTGATAAAGTATGTATGTACTATTCAAACAAGGTAGTAATTGAGTTAGTATGCTCAATGCCGGAAAATTTACTAAAACTGAGTTGCCACACCTCCCTTTTACCGCCCACAAATCAATAAAAATTCTATATATCGGAAGATTTTGGTGGTATTATACTTAAATTTGGTAATTAATTTTGTTTGATTGCTGTCGGAAACTGTACTAAAAATAGGTTGCCACACCCCCTTTCACCGCCCACAAATTAATAAAAATTCTATATATCGGAAGGTTTTGGCGGTATTAGACTAAAATTTGGTAATTTAGTTTGTATGCTCACTGTCGGCAACTGTACTAAAAATGGGTTGCCACACTCCCTTTTACCGCCCACAAATCAATAAAAATGCTATATTTACGATTGTTTTGCCGTATTAGGCTACAATTTGGGGGTTTAGTTTTTATGCTCACTGTCGGCAACTGTACTAAAACTGGGTTACCACACCCCCCCTTTTACCGCCTACAAATCAATAAAAACTATATATCAGAAGATTTTGCTGGTATTATACTAAAATTTGGTATTATAAATAAATTTTTAAATTATTATACTAATTTATTTTGTTTGCTTGCTGTCGGAAACTGTACTAAAAATATGTTTTACCACCCACAAATATATGAAAATGCTATATTTCAAACGGTTTTGGTCATAAAAGACTAAAATTTGGTAATTGTGTTTGTCTTTCAAAACTACACCGTCATCTATTGAAAAAGTAGAAACATCTAATATTAAGTTTGGGCAAAACAACGTTTGCCGGGTCAGCTAGGTTTTAATAAAATTTGTGTTCAGATGAGAACAAAAATGCAATTCAAAGGGGTTTTTTTAAGTTTTCAACAATTTTTAAAATTATCTCATTTATGAAGCATTTAAAAGACATTTGAACGTTTATGAATAATGTTTTTAAATTTTTTTCTTATGAAGGCTTTATAAGAGGCTCACAATATTTTATGAATACAGCCGATATGTATAAAAAACAATTATATAAAAATTTGCGTTTGAATTGATTTTTTATTCGCTTTATTTACACAGTAATTACACAGTAATTTTTGTTCCAATTCACAGTAATTTTGCACCAAAAACAGTAATTTTTCGTGCCCAACAAATTATGTTTACATCACTGATGGGGTGCCCTGCGCTGGCTTAAAGAAAAATGAGAAAATATTTTTGCAGCTAGCGAAAATTGCACAAGTTTTACGTTGCCTTAAACATGGGGATAAAATGTTCGCAGCGAACATTGTCGAGGAAGATATGAAGCATATGAAGTGTGCTTGATTGTTATGATGCTTTGTCGATCACGCAATGGTTTTTTCAATATGTCGAACGTGTTCGATTTTAAGAGTTCAAACCAGTGCTGCCAGGTTTCAGCGGAAAAAAGTCCCCATTTTTGCATACAAAAGAATATTTTTTTCCCGTTTTTAATTTCGAGTTTCCCCGTTTTTCGCGTTTTTAAATTGTTTAATAAATAGCAATTTAAAGAAATAACAATTTTAGTAATTCACTTTAGTATAACTAAAATAAATACAAACAGGAAAAATGTACGTTTTTAACTATAACTAAAATGAAAATAAAAAATTAAAATCTGAGCCGATATTGTAATTTGACTCGAACGTTACGTTTTTGAGATCATAAAAAATTGTTAGAAATTATTTGAAATATAGGTACATATAGGTATAGGTATCAAACCAAGTAAACAAGAGTATGTGTATTATTTCTATTATAAAAACTTAAAAATTCTGAATTTATTTCAATTGCAAAGCAATTTTTATATTTCATTAAAGATTTACTGCGGAGAATTCCGCATTGAGTGGTATTGTCAAGAAAGTTCCTTATTTTTGTTTTATTTAAATTAATAGCTGAAAAAGCACTTTCAGCACTTGTCGCACTATAGGGAAAGCAAAAAATAAACGACATTATTTTTTTTTAAATATCATCCGAATAAATGAAAAATATAACTTCTTTCCAGAATTCCTGGATAATTTCTGATGATATATTTGAAAAATTTATATTTCCTAACGATTTATATTCTTGGTTGAAATCATTCCAATCGGATTGATCCGAAATAACGTGTGAAAATGTTTTTAAGCTAAAAGTTTTATTTTTATTTTACTATCTCTGAATGGCTCTTTATATAGCTCCTTAAAAAAATATCGAAATCGTTTAAGTCTACATCAAAAATACTATTATGACTATGAATGTATTCCTTTCGCATGAAACAATCAACAAAAGTCTTCAAAGCTAGTTCTATTTTTCCATATATCCCTTTCAGACCCGACGCTTATCTACTGAACATTTTTTTATGATTTTTGGAATTTATGGTCGTTATATGGAATGAAAATATTCTCAATGTTTAGGTTTCGCAATTTACATATCCTTCAAGGATTTTCAGGACACGCACAATTGATGCAACTTTATCTGAAACCCATTTTTTTAGCAACAAATGATTCAAATTTATTTGAAACATCAAAATTTATTATTTTTTTAGTTCAAATGCGTTAACTTCACTAGTTTTACACTGAAGTTTTACACTTTATATTTTTTGTAATTGAAGACACAAATTACCTCTTCGACTCATTTTGACAAAACTTAAAAGTTTATCAAGAATTCCACGCGTGTTCAAGTAACGGTAAAGCGAATCGCGGAACAGTGTGAGAAACAAAAGAAAACAATAACAAGCACAATCGATTCATTTCGTTCTTTATAACATTCGTTAAATAAAAGTGGAAATATTAAAGATAGAAACCACCCGCACAAACGATGCATCACGGTCCTAAAGGGTTATGACATGAATTATAACGTCTTCCATCTGCATTTGCATTCAGCTTTGTAAAAAATGGCAAACAAAAATGTTGATGATGTAATTGAAATAAAGAATTGTAGTTGGTTTTTCTAATAACCGATCTATTTTTTCACTCGCTATTTTATTTTTAATTTCCCCCGTTTTTATCAATGTTTTCCCCGCCTCCCCGTTTTGTACGAAAAATCCCGAAAAAGGGGAAAAATCCCGCAACCTGGCAGTTCTGGTTCAAACAAACATGAATCAAACTTTAAACTTGCTGCAATGCCAGAATCCTTTGATGTTTTAGTTTTGTTTGAAGCGCACTCTAAAAACTCACCGCATTCAACAAATTGACCATATAACGCAATTCAAAAACAGCTTGCGCTGATAAACATGTCTATAATACAGAAATCATAATATTTCAAACTGCTTCATGACGCAATTGCGTTAAAGTATTACGCTGACACAGTAAACTGAGCTTGGGTGAGTGTAGCAGCATAGCATTTTTTTCCACGTTACCAATGTCTTATTTGGAGTACGTTTGATTGTTATGATGCTTTGTAATTCACGGTATGGTTTTGCCAATATGTATGTTGAACATGTTCGATTTGAAGAGTACAAGCAAACTTGTATTAATGCAAGAATCGTCTGATGTTTTAATTTTGTTTGAAATTTAAATAATATATGAAAAAGTTAAGTGCTTATACTGTGAGAAAATGCTATCAGTTTCGAATAAATCTAATAAATGCTAAAAATACGCTATTTGTTCAGCAATAGTTCATATTAATTAATTAAACATTACTAAGTTTAAGTAATATTAAATGAATTCATAAGCAACATGAGTCTTTCGATAGATATATTGTTTCAGGATTTTCAAATTGATTTCATTTATGTTTAATAAGTGAAAACAATATGCCCTTAGCTCTACTTGCTACTTCACCACAAAGCTCACCGCATTCAACAAATTGACCACATAGCGCGATGCGTTTCATTGAATTATCATATCATAGCATTTCAAAATGCTTCATGGCGCAATTGCGTTAGCGCATTACGCTGATACAGTAAACTGCGCGAGGGTTGGTGTAGCAGCGCAGCATATTTTGCTGCGTTACCCATGTCTAGTACACAGAAAAAAAAATGTTAGCTTAAAATTAAACACAATGTGTTCAAAAAATGTGTTCGTAATTTGCTTTTTTTTATATGTTTTTCAAAAGTTTTAAACACATTTGCTCTTACTTTGACGAAATTTGTTGCAAGCTATTTTTAAAACACAAAATTCGTCAAATTAATAACAATTGTCGTCAATTTTAAAACATTTTTTTTCAGTGTAGAAATACATGTAAATGCTCGAAAATTTCGTGAATTATTTTGAATGTGATAAAATAATTAAATCGTGTTATATTTTTGACATAATTTAATGACATGTGTCTATTAATAAAAACTTTTTTCATATATAAAATGACGGCGGTACAGCCCCTCCACGAAGGTCGTTGTTTGCCGAAGTCGTAAAACGGGTGCCATCGTCCAGCTTTTTCTATTGGTCTGAAATCAAAAAACAAAAAATATTTCGATTACTGATGAGTTCAGGCTTAGAGTTTACCTATAAAATTGAGGAAAACACGAAAGAAAAAATTTGGTACACTTTTTAATAAAACATTCGTATTTTCGCTTATTTTTTCGGCAGTTAAAATTGTTTATTTGTTTAAAATGTATAATATTTTAGGATTGTTCTATGGGTAATTATGTTGACTAAGCCCCCTCAAAATTTCAGCCCGATCGGTTAATTCTTTTTGAGCTGCAGTGGCAGCCGTTTTTGAAAACATAGTTTTGAGAAAATCGCGTTTAAATTTTAGGACGATAAAACTATTAGTTTTTGCGACTTTCCGATCAGCAATTCCAGATGCATACAATAGCCCTTCAGCTTCCTTGAAAAGCTGATTGTCTTCCAGTTGTTGCTGTTTCCTGGCAGTACATTTTACAGTAGATTTTACACGCATTTCTCCCATTAAAGCACTCGAGCGATGAGAGCAAAATATAAGGTCGTTGGTAATACATGAGAATATCAGTTAATTCTGCTTATGATCTGAAATACTCCGTTAAATCAGTTATATATGGTTGCGCTAAACTAATGATTTGGCCATGTTTCTCCTGTCATGGCGTTGCGCCCATATATCCGATAACGGAAGGTATGGATCAGTTTCTTTATATTCAGATACTTGAAAAAAATATGCTTCCGTTTGCTGAGGACAATATGCCCAATATGAAATGCCGAAATGGGTGTATCAGCAGGATATTGACAAGAAATGAATTAAAGGAGAAAAAATGTCGACTTAATGGATTAGCCAGCTCAGTCTCTGGACCTAAACCCAATAGAAAACCTTTGAGGATACATAACAAATGCAATTGGTGCAGCAAATCTCAAGGAGCTCTGGTAAATATTGAGTGAATCCTGGTATGCAATACCGATTGAGAGATGTTAGAGCTTGGATAATTCTATGAAACACAGATGTGTCGCAGTCAGGGGATATATTTTATTTATTCCTAAAAACACAAAACCTACTTCACATTTATGGATACATTAAGTACATATTTTTTCAATAAACCGAAACTTTAAAAAACAATAAATGTTACATTACATACAACATTTAAAACAGAAAATTTTTTGAACACGTAATTTAAAATTAACTAATTATAGCCTATACGTCAATTGCTACTGCATAGTTGTTGTTTATATTGTCTGTGTCTTCCTTAAAATTTATCGCTATATAATTGATATAATGCATAATTGACGAATAATCAAGAAGTTATTGGGGATTGGAAGATACACTGGCATAAGTACTAAGTATCTAATGGGGACAACTTTGAAGGGATAACATAAATTTAGACGGATAAATAAAATTCTTTCTAAAAAATAAAAATTGCCCTTCGTTTTTAAACAGACCTCGTACCTGCGAAGTGGAATAAAATTACATCCATTACCTTTGAATTGTACAATACTGATTGACTGTTGTTCAGACGTGCTATGTTTAAATTTTAAAAATAAACTTCTAATGAAACCTTAAGTTGTTGACATTATATTATGTAAAATTTCTTTTAATCTTAGTTATAAACTAAGCTTAGTTTATAAAGAAAAAAATTACCATAAATGAAACGAGCATAATTAAAAGTAAAAAAAGACTTTTCCATTCCACAAACTTACTAACATTCAAACACTCTTTGTTTATGCCTCAGTGCACATACTTAAATATGTATATCTCTGAAACAGTTTGAAAAACTTTAGTTAAATGCCTGAAAATTTGTAACGCTAAGTTCAAATATTTGCCTCATGCTTTGGCAAATACTTGATGATAGCTCAAAACTTCATGCCTACGAAGAATGTGGCTGTCAGTGTGTTAATATTAATGTTTGAGTGGGAGTGTGCTTGTTTTTATTTGACTTTGTGAGCGCATTAAGAATTTTACAAATTGTAAAATAGTTTTACTCGTACCGAAAGTTTTTGAGTTTTGCGCATATATTAAATTGTTGAATTGTTGCTCAGCAGACAAGATTTTGGAAACTATTTTTCTGATGGAAGATAAATCGTTTTGTCTGGGAAAAATAAAGTACGAGTATGATTTGTAATGGAAGTTTAAAAGTTGTGCTTTGTTTAGAATCAATTTTTCAAATGAATTCAATCTTGAGCAGAATTTATTTTAATTCTTTTTCTCCAGAGACAGTAAACTCTGAACAAATAAAAATTCATTCGAAAAATTCATTAAGTTGAATAAAAAAATTGTTAGCTGAAATTAATTTTCAACTGATTAACATTCAATTCAAATTTCGCTAGATTAACAACAACTTTAAAACATGTTTATTAAGCAGGATCGAATTTTGGATTCCTCCAGTAAATAACTAAAAGTTTAAGGGACTCTTAAAACCTATTTCTATTGTTTTTATCTAGAGCTCTCGATTTTTTTTCGAATTTTGTATTTTGAACCCAAAAAAGCCCGGGTATTCGGGCGCTACCCGGATAATTTAATAATCAATGCCCGGATACTTTCGAGATTTCGATCTATCCGGATAGTTTAGAATTTTTAAAAATTTTCTCTTTGATTTGAACTTTTTTTAAATAAACTTTAAAATTGAACGCTTTAACATCGCGAAAAGTGTCGGGCGATTTTAAGATGGTGGCCTCGGTAGTCGAGTAGGTAGCGCGCTCGACTGCCATCCTAGAGGTGACGGGCTTGCATGATAGACATTCCTGCCTCATCGACATTCGAAATGCAAGTTGGGTAAAACTTATATTTTTCATACTCCCACTCGAGCAAGCTATAAAATTTACCTACATTTTCAGCATTCAAGCCTTTGACCCTATCCATTGACGTTCCGGTTGGACTCCTTATGCTAATGTTTGATGTGTACCTTTTTAAAAATGGGTACAACCCGTTTTTCTCAGCACATTCTTTAACTACCGAAAATGGGTTGTTTCTTTTTGCCACTTGAAATAATAGTGAGCGAATATCACTTCGAGTTAGGCCCCAAAACGTGATTTCTTTTTATTAATGTACCCTTCCAGCTCAAATTGTATATCATGGTATATCACATTGCTCAACTTTGACTATATCACATTAGCCGAATTCAAAACCATAAGGCTATTTTTATAAAAATACATTTCAGAATATAAAGAGCTAACCTCATTTATGGTTAACTTCATGCAAACACTTAAAAAATTTATATATTTAAACTTTCAATTCTGCTTCAGTTTTCTCCAAATTCACTCGAAAAGTTCACGCTCAAAAAATATCCGATGAACCAATTTCACAACAATGAGATCAAACACAGCGAAAGTGTGCATAAGACTGCAGCACGTATCTTTTTCTGTTTCCGTTATGTTCACATTTATATTTTTGTCGAAAATTGTGTATTTAGCAAAATTTACAGGAATACATATACAAAAATCATTAAATTTGTATGGGACCCCCTAAGGAGGGGCCGGAGGGGATAGGTCCTCAAGGGAAAAATGTTCCTTTTACAAAAGTAATGGGGGTCGGTCACACACATTAACCCTCTCCAGCTCTCCCCCGTAGTAGGAAAACCTAGTGTGACCCCAAAAAAACTGACTTCATATTCCAAGGGGGTTTTTTTTTTGACAATTGTTAAACATGTTAAACAGTGTATTTTCCATTCTTTCCTTGGTGCATGACGTTTCATTGCTTTTGGCGAATGTTGATCATGTCTTGCTTCGTTGGGTATTCTTGATTCGTAGGCATTCATAATCGCAAGTGCTCGTTCTCTATGACATTCGTTCCACAGCGATTGGTGCATGCATTCGCGCATTCATTTTTATGTAGAAGACACATTCATAGCTCGTATATTCACGAGAGATATAAAACGCCATTAAAATGCACTCAAGTTGTTCTCTGATGGCCACCACTATAAAGTGTTACAAAGGCCATAGACTTGCCTTTTCTTTCTCCAACTTTTACAGAAAGTTTGTAAACATTCCAAAAATTCCAAAACAAACAAAAAAAAAAACTTAAAATTGTATTAAATTTATGTTGGCTTTGTCACTAAAGGTTTAAATCATGGTTGCCTGTGGATTAAATAAGCTAAAATTTACTTATAGATATAATCTAACGATTTAAGTGGAATATTGTGTTAATTTTATGATAACCTAGTCACTACTGTGTTAAAACATGGTAAAGTATGGGTTAAATTATGGTCACAAATGGTTTAAATCATCAAAAATTTACTTAAAATTAATAGTTTAAACGTGTTTGGTGGAAAAACACTGATTTCAGAATTTTGAGCACTCACTCATATGGAGCGGTCATAATGTGTCACGGGTCGAAATAAATATCACAGTGCAACACGAAAAAAATAACCATATACGGACACCACTACGTGATAAAAGACTAAAAAAAAAAAGACCCGTGTCTCCCAATTTTTCCCAAAGTCATGCACTTTTTTGTTTATGGGCCGCCAAAGGTTTGGGGCCTCGGTATCATTTTCGCAAAAAAGTGATCATTTTCTCGGGCTCATATCTTGCAAACCGTTCAGAATTTCGATTTACTCTCTGAGGCAAAGTTGTAGCTCTTGTCATAAAGAACAAAAATTGTGAACATATAAAATCAAAAAACTTCACCTTCCAGATCAAAATCGCAAAAAAATTAAAAAAATTCGATTTTTTTCACCTTTTTTCCCGTGTTCAGGTCCATAGGTAGCAAACCGTTCAAAATTCAAGGAAACAATCAACTACAAAAATTTACCTAAGATCTCAATGAACAAATTTCTAGAACATATAAACTTCCTAGAGACGATTCTTAACACTGTTTAGATAGCACGCAAAAGTGAAAAAAGTGACGCGGTGAAAGTTATATAAAGTGCTACAACATAATTCGTACACAACAGTGGCAACTGACAGTTTCAGTATGCAGTGTGAAAAAATTGATTTATTTTGCTACGTTTGCGGTCATCAAACCAGAAAAAAAACATTTACAAGATTTCAGAAGGAAAAGAATCTTTTACCTAGTGAATTCAAAAGAGCATATACATTGTTTTTCGACGAAGTGGACTTGACCGGTGAAAATTACACACCTAATACAGTGTGTCGCCAATGTTATAACAATCTCATGGCATGGTTGAGTGGAGGCAGAGGTACTATGAAGTATTGTAAGCCGGTAAACTGGATTAATCGCCCAGGTGATCATGATGCAACCAGTTGCTATGCATGCGTAAATTACACATGTTGCTTGATGAAAATCATTCAATGGCATGGATTTACCTTCAGCGTGTATGCACCATAGTCTTGGGAGGGGATCGAGACGCGGAACCGGAAGCAAGAGAATGGGTGAAAGAAATGCTGCATTATTTTGAGATAATCGGCGCATCGATGACATTAAAGCTGCATTTTCTTCATTTTCATGTTGACGATTTTATCAAACAACTCCCTACCGAATCCGATGAGCAAGGAGAACGGTTTCACCAAACCACAATGCCCATGGAAAAACGGTACAAAGGCAAAAACCTCGACGCATTGCTTGCAGAGGTATGTTGGTGGAGTCACAAGATCACCCTGTATGATGTTAATGAAGTATTTGAAGAAGAAAGAGCTGATGATGGAGGACAGTCTGGAAGCAACGTGCCTGTGGACACCATATGTTCTGAATCAGAGTCAGATTCGGACGATTCGGACGACGATTTGGATCCACAACTTAAGAGAGCGCGATTTGCAAGTCTAGGGCCATCAACATTATAAACATAATACGAATACTTTTTTTTAATATTTTTGTAATAGATAGCATAGTATCTCAATGTTGAAGTAAATACACAACAAATGAAATTAAAATACGGTGTTAAGAATAATTCCCAGGAAGTTTATTTGTTCTAGAAATTTGTTCATTGAGATCTTAGATAAATTTTTGTAGTTGATTGTTTCCTTGAATTTTGAACGGTTTGCTACCTATGGACCTGAACACGGGAAAAAAGGTAAAAAAAATCGAATTTTTTTAAGTTTTTTGCGATTTTGATCTGGAAGGTGAAGTTTTTTTGATTTTATATGTTCACAATTTTTGTTCTTTATGACAAGAGCTACAACTTTGCCTCAGAGAGTAAATCGAAATTCTGAACAGTTTGCAAGATATGATCCCGAGAAAATGATCACTTTTTTGCGAAAATGATACCGAGGCCCCAAATCTTTGGCGGCCCATACACAAAAAAGTGCATGACTTTGGGAAAAATTAGGAGACACGGGTCTTTTTTTTTAGTCTTTTATCACGTAGTGGTGTCCGTATATGGTTATTTTGCCATGACTTAAAAAATTACACACAGTGTATTTTAAGCACTTAGTTTCGACGCTAACAACAATTAATAAAAACGAACTTTTTCATGGGATAAGAAATAAATCAGTTAATTTATAAACACGCACCTTCATCGCATGTCTAGTAGAAAATTGTAAAATAATATCATCAGAAACAGTTTTTTCATAAAACGGTTGTGGAGAAGGATAATATGAAAATGTGCACATAAATCTACGGGTAATTAAGAAGTTGAATGACAGTTTTGAGAGCATAGACTTAGGTAAGCACTTGAATCTAATAAGTCCTTGATCTGTACAAATAGAAATGTGCTGCAGACCGCGATTAAGTGGTCATCATACAACAACCTAAACTCAAAGATAAACTCATACTTAGCTATGATTATTAGAATTTACCTTTTAAATTGATATAAAAGTAGATCTGAATGCTTTAAAACTTTTTGTTGCAATACAATTTCCATACAAAATAACATATTTTCTGTGCATTCTGGCATATGAACAACGTTAATTATGAAATCATTTTTAATGTGCACACACTTCGTTGAATTCCATGGAAAACGTTGCTTACTCAGATAAAACTGAAAACTAAGCAATGCAACAACAAAACACAGAGTCAAAGCACGTATCCTGAGGACTTTAAATTGACTTTATATTTTAAAATAAATTTATTCCTAGATGAAAGAATGTTTATAAAAGATAACTTAAAACAAAAATGTTAATAAGCTGAAAAATTTCATTTTTGTTTGACCCAAAAAAGATAAATACGAAACACGGCTCATCCGTCTGCTGTTTTTTTGACACCTGTCACACACCTGCGGCATGACTAACTCAAGCATGATAAATTTAATATTAAGATTCAGCAGCTTTTATCCATTTAGATTATAAACAGCAAATAACAAAATTCTACATAGGGCGACGAAAGTTTTGGCTTCGACAAGATTAAAATTAAAAATCTAAATGATAAATTGATTGTGTCGTTTTATTAAGGATAAATATTAAGTAACAAATACTCAACAAAATTTATTATCCTTAAAAAATTTGCAAAAAAAAAATTAAATTATATACACGGAGAGAAATAATACATTCAGCAAATATTTTGCTTGATCTAAAAAAATTTAAAGTTAAGTCTCATTTGCTCAAATCAAGCATTAAAAACTAAAATTAAGGGGGACTATATATCCAGAGGCCGAAAGAGAAGGTCATGTTGGTGAATTTTTTTAAGGAAATTTAAGGGATATTTTTAAATGCGAGTTCTTATACCTAAAAATGTACGCATTCAAGAGTATGCTTGATTTTTTTTTATTAAAAAAAAATTAATATTAAGGTAGATACAGCATTTTTTATAGAGCGCTGTGAAAAAAGGTGAAATGAGGTGACCAAGATTGCTCCTCCTAAATTCATCTGAAACAAAAAAATTAAAAATATTATTAAAGTAGATACTTAAAACTCGTACTTGTCATAGCCGATTTTGAAAATATTTATTTTCCACAAAATGGCGGACTTCTGCACGTAATTTAACGATTTTCGACCAAAACTTCGTCATTATTTTGCCAATAACTAATGAACAAAGCTACGAAAAAAAAAATCATATGGCAAGTACGAGATTATTATGAGTAAAATAAGCCTGCAAAAAAAAATCAAAACGATCGGTTCACTGAGTTTCGAGAAATCCTGGTTATCGACTTTGAAAACATGGTTACGAGAAAAACGCGTTTGAAAATAAAGGCCAGCACTGCGCGCTCTGGAAGACGGTTCATTCACTATGCTATAACTTTGTTATTTTTTGAGATATCGACTTGAAATTTAAACCACATATTTTTGAGACTTTTAGCTTTAAGAAAAACAATTTTACAATGAGCATATATTTCTAAAATTGAAAAGAAATAAACGATTGGTTGAAACAAAATTATAAACTTGATTCTAGAACCTGGAAAAAACTTAAATCAAGAAAATATTTTCTTAACCCTTTGCGGGGCTGTGGGTCATATACAGCTGAGGTCAAAGTAATATTAGTGTACCCAACGCAAATAAAAAGTAAACAAAAATACATGTTTTTGTTATTGTAGTATTTTTTTTTTTTTTTGTATTATCGAAGCAAGTTATTATTGTCTTTACAAGATATTAAAAAAAAATTAAACCTTTGGAAATAAAATTATATTGGTAGGAAATTTTAAAAATATTAAAGATTCTTAAAATGGCGTCCGTGGCGTAGTTGGTTAAAGTGCGTGGCCGCTATGTCAAAGAACCTGGAGACCCAGGTTCGAACCCCAGCAGCGACAGAAAATTATTTGAATTAAAATAATTTTTCTGTACGGCCGCCACCTCTCTGCATACAATGGCAAACCTCAGAGAGTAATCAAAATGCCATGTAAAGCTTCTTGAGAACGAGAACATTCCGTTCATCGCCGTTCGGAGTCGGCGTTAAGCATGTAGGTCCAGTTCTCGGTCAATTGTGTACAAACTTAATAACACGCACAACACAATTGATCATAAGAAGTTAGGTCAAAGTCCTTTCAAGGGCTGAAATGGCCAGTTATTTATTTTTTTTTTTATTTTTTTTTTAAAGATTCTTAAATAAAGACGGTAAAAAGAAATAGTAGTAAGGCTTACTTCAATAAAAAAAAAAAAAAATAGCTTATATTTTCATACATGTAAGATAATAGTACAAAAAAACTAGTAAGAAATGATCTTCGACTGGACCGAAGTTAAAATACCCCCACGTCCGAACAGTATATTCAAAGTCTTAAGCAGTCAATAAAGTGTTTATTTGTAAAAACATTTTCGTCATAGTTTTAACAGAAAATATTCGGTATTGTTTTTTAATGAAGTCACTTTGTATGGGAGGTGGGTGTGGTTTTCACTTGATTTTGTTGAATTTTATACACAGAGTACATTTTATATATCAAATTTCATATGAAAAATTTCAAGTCCATATATTAATTTCTGTGGAATTCTAAGAGATTTTACCGTTTTGATAAAGTCACTTTGTATGGGAAGTAGGCGTGGTTGTGATCTGATTTGGCTCATTTTTGAACTTGACCTTTATTTTTTAAATAAAAGCTTAAATATCGAATTTCGTGATGATAGCTTTAAAATTACGGCAGTAATCGTGATCACAGACAGACAGACGGACAGACAGACGGACAAGGCTAAATCGACTCGGGTGGTGATACTGATCAAGAATATATATACTTTTCTATACCTGCCACGCCTACTTATGGGCGTTACAAACGGAGTGACAAAATTAATATACCCCCAGAACAGTATGATTTTATTACCTAGGTGTATGTTTTTGGGGACGCTGATTATGAATCATCTGTCAAAAGTTATTTTCGATGTATTAACTGTAAAAAAAGCTGTCAAGATTCACGTTATAGTTGAAATTCTCGGAAAACACTCCGATTTCATTTTTTGGGGTGCTGTAGTCTCAACTTACGATAGAACTGATATATATTTTGGAAGGTGGCAGCTGCCAATAGAGTGTCACTTTATCTGAACCAGTTGGAGCTATTCATAAAGCTGAGTATTCGGTAGACCGAATATTTTGAGAGCTTGTCTAGGTCACTGGGGAACCAGTTACCTAGGAAAAGGTGGCGCTTTCTGGCCAGCGCTGGGCATGTGCAAAGAAGATGTGTTGTGGATTCTACCTCCTCCTCGTTTCTGCAGCTTCTGTAGAAGTCGTTATGGAGGATTTTTAGTCTTCGGGCATGGTTTCCAATTAGGCAGTGCCCTGTTAGAACGCCTATGACAATATTTATTTGGTCCCTTCTAAAGGAAATTAGTTCCTTTAAGCGTTTTCAGTTCAGGGTTAGCCAAATTTGACGCCCCATATGGCATGTGCTACCCGTAGACCACCTAATGTTGGTACTTTCAAGGGATAGTGCATTTGTGCGTAATTTACAAGCGGCGATAGGTATTCCAATTTGTACCTTATTTGACGATAGGGGTTTGGTAGTACCATTACGAGCGAGTTCGTCTGTTTTGCAGTTTCCTGGGAAATCTCTATGTCCGGGGATCCAACATAGAAATATATTGTGTTGCTCTGTCATCTCAGTTTGAGATCTGAGGAAGCTTAGGACTGTTTTAGAAGTTGTTATAACAGATTCCAGGGCTTTCAAATCGGCTTGACTATCAGATAGAATATAAAAATTTCTAGTTGATATTTCATTCATCTGAAGCCAAGTAACGGCTTCGTGTATCGCAGTAACTTCCGCTTGGAATACACTGCAGTGGTCGGTGAGCCTAAAGGCAAGGTTGATGTTTAGTGATTCAGAGTAGACTCCTCCCCCTACTTTGCCATCTAATTTTGATCCATCAGTATAAATTTCAGTGGCAATGTTTGGTGGAGGACTTCCAAGGTCCCATTTGTTTCTGAAGTTAATTGATATACATATCAAACTGTTTGTAGAATAGAAGTTTTTGCGTGATGTTGTCTACGGTCTTAGGTATTGGAGGATGAAGGTCTCTGATGTTAGAGTGTCTTATTGTACCTCCTTTTCATTGGGAAGTGGTTTCTAGACGGTTTGCTGTGTTTGCAGTCATCTGTTTTGTTAGGATATCTAGTGGTGTCAGGTGGAGCATAATTTCGAGTGCGTCCGTTGGAGTGATTTTCAGCGCTCCACTGATGCACAGCTCAGCTGACTGTTGAACTTTGCGAAGTATATTGAGGTGTGTTTGTTTGTTAAGTGCGGGCCACCAAACTATAGCATCGTATAACAATATTGGCCTTATAACATCTGTATAGAGACAGTGAGTAACCTTAGGTTGTAATCCCCATTTGCTACCCACTGCTTTCTTGCATGAATATAGGGCTATATTGGCTTTTTTGGCTCTCTCGAGCAGATTGGGTTTCCAATTTAGATTCCTATTAAAGATAAGGCCCAGGTATTTTGCTTGTTCCGAGGAATTTAGTCTTGTATTTCCCAGTTTTGGAGGACTGATTGTCGGTAAGTTGTGTTGTCTAGTAAAAACTCAGTTTTTCAGGTTTAATTTACCACAATAAATTAATTTAATTATTTATCTGAAGATATAAAAAAAAGCTTTTAAAAAAAGATAAGTTTATTGAGACTAATTGTTGAGCTCAAGGTCAATGCAAGCGTTGTTCTAGCGTTAGGGTATTTATTAGAAAATTACAAACCAAACCGAGCACAAATGATAGTACGTTGCCAGACCTAACCACCATTTTTATTAAAATATGGCAGTTTAATCCATATTGAATAATGCAATCTCTAAGAAACATTTTATAGGTGGTATAATGAAGGAAACCTAAAACAACAACAAAAGAGACCTCATTCATCAGAAAAAAACAGATTACTAATAATCTCTGTCTGCGGTACTTCTTATGATTCATTGGCAGCAAATTATATCCCCTTTGGAATTGTTCCAAAGACGAGTGAAAAGCTATTTGGTGCCGCCAAAGGGCAGCGAAAATTATGTTGAATTGCTCACACACTAAGAAAGCTAAAAGAAAACATGGCAAAAGAGGTCTTTGTATGAAGTCGGTTTGGAAGACCGAAAAACATTCAACAGTCTTAGCAAAAGCAGGGACGCAGTGGAAAACGTGGTTACAGCTAAAAAATCTTGCAGCACACCGGAAAAGATGGAAGATGCTTATTGCTAGCTAATGCCCCGCTCAGGGATAAATTAACATGGTGATGGTAATGATGATGATGATAAAAGCCTTAAAAAATAAAACTTTTTTACATTTAGCCATTCACAGAATCTTCCCAATTATTTTATCTTTGACTTTAAGTTAAAATAATTTCATTATCTCAAGTTCATGGAATTATTAGGTACTTAAAAATTTTATTTTGTTATCGTTCTTTTGCGCTAAATCAATTGCAGAAAACTGTCATAAATTCTGTGAATGTTTTTTAATAATTCATCATAGTGGTCCGTTCACTGTTACCGAATAATAAATACTTAGAAATCCCATAAAAAAGTACCGTTTTCAAAATGCTTTTCGCAAAATCAACTCATTGGCCTTAATTTTAAATTTCTTAACCATAAATAAATAAGTAGAAAGTGACCAACCACAGCTTTTATCTGACAACATTTTTGTCTTTAAAAATTGAGATATTCTCCATAGACTCATCTATAGTCTTCTTAGAATTCTACTTTTAATGCAAATATCAAAATAATGCTTTTAAGGTCAATTACGCAATCAACGAATTGTGAAAGAAATAAAGTGAACTTGAAATGCACCCTCGACCTGGTCCATAGACTGGCGAGTCGCGCAAGTAAATTCTTAACAAATGTCATACTTATGCCATACTTTATATCATAATTATGTTAAGTTCTGATTTCGCATTTAAATAAACGCTGTTTCTTGAGTGTCGTCCGTGATATAATGATTTTTTGTTTTTATTATTATTTTTCAAAGTACGGAATCGTCGCACAATAGGGTATTTTATGCCAAAAGTGACGATTAATTGAAAAATAAACGTTCAAGGTACATAGTGATGTTGGGTACCCGATGAAAGAAGATAAAATTCTGCATCAGTAGGTGAAAAAATAGTTGAAAACTATTCTACCGTTTACCCGCAATGCAGTTTGAAAGTCATCATTTTTTTCTCTTTGAGTGTGCACAGTGACAAACGTGTTTATTTGAAATTTTTAAAGTTTTTTTTTGTGTATTATTTTTAAAAATTACAAAAAATTACGATGGAACCTTCTTGTTCAGGTATTTAAGCAATACAAAATTAAATTCTTTTTATGAAATAGTGTTTATATATATATTAATTTATTTATTTTAATTTAACCTTAAAAAGTTGGATTTTTCAATGTGTTAATAGAGATAGAGTTGTGTGTTGAGTGGAATTAAGGAAAACTGTTTTGATTATCGTAAGCTATAAACATTCAAGCTATATTCTATAAAAAAAAAGTTGCGCCAATGCTGCGCACTTTCGTGGTATTTCGATTTTTTTACTTTAACTTACATGTCACGAATTTAAGATTTTATTTCGAAAAATTAAAACAAACGAAATAAAGTACAAAATAAATGTAAATACTAGACAGATTTTGGCTGTTTTTTGATTTTTTTGTTTTTTTTTTTTTGTTGCTTACCAGTACTCTTCTGCACTTTGTTTTTTGTTATCCGCTATTTTTTACCCTACATTATGGAAAGCGGCATATACAGTGCAGCTTTCCACAATTAAGGTAGATAGTTGATGTTTCTTTCAAACACCGGCTTTTTATATATTAAAAGAAGCAGATGAATGTGTTAAGCTATTAAAGTAAATTACATTTGTTCGATTTTAACACTTATTTTCTGATTTTGATATTAGTAAGACATAACTTGTTTGCCCTGCAGTTTGCAGGGTACATGTGAAATCAACATCATTGTTTATGTTTATTAACTATTGTTATTGCAATCCTTTGTTTTTGTATAAAATGTCGTTCAAAGCTTGTTTTGTGCAATTTGTAGTAGTAACGAAAATTATGTTCTATTTACTATGTAATTCGGTAAAAGGTACATAGCTAATGAATACATTTTGAAGCCGCCATTTAGAATTTTAAATTTTTGACTTCGGATTCATGATCAGCGACCCCACAAACCCCAGTATACAAATTTTTACTTCCATTAAACGTTTTTTGTAGAAGTTAGCTTGTTCATGGCTGCCATTTTGAAGCCGCCATTTTGAATTTCAAATTTTTGACTTCAGATTCGTAATCAGCGACCCCACAAACCCCTGTATTCAAAATTTTATTTCCATTAAACGTTTTTTGTAGAAGTTAGCTTGTTCATGGCCGCCATTTTGAAGCCAACATTTTGAATTTCAAATTTTTGACTTCAGATTCGTGATCAGCGACCCCAAGAACTCTCAAATTACAATTTTTGTCTAGATAAGTGGCCCGTGTCAATTAATCGTCACTTTTGGCATAAAATACCCCACTGTGCGTCGGCTCGAGTACCTTTGTGAGTGTACCATTCGGAAATCGTAGTACGTAATCGTACGATTATGCGCATGTAATCGTAATCGCTCACGGATATCTTCCTTTCGATGAGATATTGAGAAATGAGATACCATTTCCTGTATCTACAAAAAAGTATGTGCTCATGGACGAGAGGACGGATGAAATGTTTGATGCCCATGAGCAGCGTTGCCATTGTGACGTTAAATACGTCATTTTGACTTATTTTAAGTTCCAATGACGATTAAATACGTCAATCGGCATATTTGACGTATTTAATACTTTTTATAATCGTTTTTATTATACTTGACCTTTATTTTTTAAATAAAAGCTTAAATATCGAATTTCGTGATGATAGCTTTAAAATTACGGCAGTAATCGTGATCACAGACAGACAGACGGACAGACAGACGGACAAGGCTAAATCGACTCGGGTGGTGATACTGATCAAGAATATATATACTTTTCTATACCTGCCACGCCTACTTATGGGCGTTACAAACGGAGTGACAAAATTAATATACCCCCAGAACAGTATGATTTTATTACCTAGGTGTATGTTTTTGGGGACGCTGATTATGAATCATCTGTCAAAAGTTATTTTCGATGTATTAACTGTAAAAAAAGCTGTCAAGATTCACGTTATAGTTGAAATTCTCGGAAAACACTCCGATTTCATTTTTTGGGGTGCTGTAGTCTCAACTTACGATAGAACTGATATATATTTTGGAAGGTGGCAGCTGCCAATAGAGTGTCACTTTATCTGAACCAGTTGGAGCTATTCATAAAGCTGAGTATTCGGTAGACCGAATATTTTGAGAGCTTGTCTAGGTCACTGGGGAACCAGTTACCTAGGAAAAGGTGGCGCTTTCTGGCCAGCGCTGGGCATGTGCAAAGAAGATGTGTTGTGGATTCTACCTCCTCCTCGTTTCTGCAGCTTCTGTAGAAGTCGTTATGGAGGATTTTTAGTCTTCGGGCATGGTTTCCAATTAGGCAGTGCCCTGTTAGAACGCCTATGACAATATTTATTTGGTCCCTTCTAAAGGAAATTAGTTCCTTTAAGCGTTTTCAGTTCAGGGTTAGCCAAATTTGACGCCCCATATGGCATGTGCTACCCGTAGACCACCTAATGTTGGTACTTTCAAGGGATAGTGCATTTGTGCGTAATTTACAAGCGGCGATAGGTATTCCAATTTGTACCTTATTTGACGATAGGGGTTTGGTAGTACCATTACGAGCGAGTTCGTCTGTTTTGCAGTTTCCTGGGAAATCTCTATGTCCGGGGATCCAACATAGAAATATATTGTGTTGCTCTGTCATCTCAGTTTGAGATCTGAGGAAGCTTAGGACTGTTTTAGAAGTTGTTATAACAGATTCCAGGGCTTTCAAATCGGCTTGACTATCAGATAGAATATAAAAATTTCTAGTTGATATTTCATTCATCTGAAGCCAAGTAACGGCTTCGTGTATCGCAGTAACTTCCGCTTGGAATACACTGCAGTGGTCGGTGAGCCTAAAGGCAAGGTTGATGTTTAGTGATTCAGAGTAGACTCCTCCCCCTACTTTGCCATCTAATTTTGATCCATCAGTATAAATTTCAGTGGCAATGTTTGGTGGAGGACTTCCAAGGTCCCATTTGTTTCTGAAGTTAATTGATATACATATCAAACTGTTTGTAGAATAGAAGTTTTTGCGTGATGTTGTCTACGGTCTTAGGTATTGGAGGATGAAGGTCTCTGATGTTAGAGTGTCTTATTGTACCTCCTTTTCATTGGGAAGTGGTTTCTAGACGGTTTGCTGTGTTTGCAGTCATCTGTTTTGTTAGGATATCTAGTGGTGTCAGGTGGAGCATAATTTCGAGTGCGTCCGTTGGAGTGATTTTCAGCGCTCCACTGATGCACAGCTCAGCTGACTGTTGAACTTTGCGAAGTATATTGAGGTGTGTTTGTTTGTTAAGTGCGGGCCACCAAACTATAGCATCGTATAACAATATTGGCCTTATAACATCTGTATAGAGACAGTGAGTAACCTTAGGTTGTAATCCCCATTTGCTACCCACTGCTTTCTTGCATGAATATAGGGCTATATTGGCTTTTTTGGCTCTCTCGAGCAGATTGGGTTTCCAATTTAGATTCCTATTAAAGATAAGGCCCAGGTATTTTGCTTGTTCCGAGGAATTTAGTCTTGTATTTCCCAGTTTTGGAGGACTGATTGTCGGTAAGTTGTGTTGTCTAGTAAAAACTCAGTTTTTCAGGTTTAATTTACCACAATAAATTAATTTAATTATTTATCTGAAGATATAAAAAAAAGCTTTTAAAAAAAGATAAGTTTATTGAGACTAATTGTTGAGCTCAAGGTCAATGCAAGCGTTGTTCTAGCGTTAGGGTATTTATTAGAAAATTACAAACCAAACCGAGCACAAATGATAGTACGTTGCCAGACCTAACCACCATTTTTATTAAAATATGGCAGTTTAATCCATATTGAATAATGCAATCTCTAAGAAACATTTTATAGGTGGTATAATGAAGGAAACCTAAAACAACAACAAAAGAGACCTCATTCATCAGAAAAAAACAGATTACTAATAATCTCTGTCTGCGGTACTTCTTATGATTCATTGGCAGCAAATTATATCCCCTTTGGAATTGTTCCAAAGACGAGTGAAAAGCTATTTGGTGCCGCCAAAGGGCAGCGAAAATTATGTTGAATTGCTCACACACTAAGAAAGCTAAAAGAAAACATGGCAAAAGAGGTCTTTGTATGAAGTCGGTTTGGAAGACCGAAAAACATTCAACAGTCTTAGCAAAAGCAGGGACGCAGTGGAAAACGTGGTTACAGCTAAAAAATCTTGCAGCACACCGGAAAAGATGGAAGATGCTTATTGCTAGCTAATGCCCCGCTCAGGGATAAATTAACATGGTGATGGTAATGATGATGATGATAAAAGCCTTAAAAAATAAAACTTTTTTACATTTAGCCATTCACAGAATCTTCCCAATTATTTTATCTTTGACTTTAAGTTAAAATAATTTCATTATCTCAAGTTCATGGAATTATTAGGTACTTAAAAATTTTATTTTGTTATCGTTCTTTTGCGCTAAATCAATTGCAGAAAACTGTCATAAATTCTGTGAATGTTTTTTAATAATTCATCATAGTGGTCCGTTCACTGTTACCGAATAATAAATACTTAGAAATCCCATAAAAAAGTACCGTTTTCAAAATGCTTTTCGCAAAATCAACTCATTGGCCTTAATTTTAAATTTCTTAACCATAAATAAATAAGTAGAAAGTGACCAACCACAGCTTTTATCTGACAACATTTTTGTCTTTAAAAATTGAGATATTCTCCATAGACTCATCTATAGTCTTCTTAGAATTCTACTTTTAATGCAAATATCAAAATAATGCTTTTAAGGTCAATTACGCAATCAACGAATTGTGAAAGAAATAAAGTGAACTTGAAATGCACCCTCGACCTGGTCCATAGACTGGCGAGTCGCGCAAGTAAATTCTTAACAAATGTCATACTTATGCCATACTTTATATCATAATTATGTTAAGTTCTGATTTCGCATTTAAATAAACGCTGTTTCTTGAGTGTCGTCCGTGATATAATGATTTTTTGTTTTTATTATTATTTTTCAAAGTACGGAATCGTCGCACAATAGGGTATTTTATGCCAAAAGTGACGATTAATTGAAAAATAAACGTTCAAGGTACATAGTGATGTTGGGTACCCGATGAAAGAAGATAAAATTCTGCATCAGTAGGTGAAAAAATAGTTGAAAACTATTCTACCGTTTACCCGCAATGCAGTTTGAAAGTCATCATTTTTTTCTCTTTGAGTGTGCACAGTGACAAACGTGTTTATTTGAAATTTTTAAAGTTTTTTTTTGTGTATTATTTTTAAAAATTACAAAAAATTACGATGGAACCTTCTTGTTCAGGTATTTAAGCAATACAAAATTAAATTCTTTTTATGAAATAGTGTTTATATATATATTAATTTATTTATTTTAATTTAACCTTAAAAAGTTGGATTTTTCAATGTGTTAATAGAGATAGAGTTGTGTGTTGAGTGGAATTAAGGAAAACTGTTTTGATTATCGTAAGCTATAAACATTCAAGCTATATTCTATAAAAAAAAAGTTGCGCCAATGCTGCGCACTTTCGTGGTATTTCGATTTTTTTACTTTAACTTACATGTCACGAATTTAAGATTTTATTTCGAAAAATTAAAACAAACGAAATAAAGTACAAAATAAATGTAAATACTAGACAGATTTTGGCTGTTTTTTGATTTTTTTGTTTTTTTTTTTTTGTTGCTTACCAGTACTCTTCTGCACTTTGTTTTTTGTTATCCGCTATTTTTTACCCTACATTATGGAAAGCGGCATATACAGTGCAGCTTTCCACAATTAAGGTAGATAGTTGATGTTTCTTTCAAACACCGGCTTTTTATATATTAAAAGAAGCAGATGAATGTGTTAAGCTATTAAAGTAAATTACATTTGTTCGATTTTAACACTTATTTTCTGATTTTGATATTAGTAAGACATAACTTGTTTGCCCTGCAGTTTGCAGGGTACATGTGAAATCAACATCATTGTTTATGTTTATTAACTATTGTTATTGCAATCCTTTGTTTTTGTATAAAATGTCGTTCAAAGCTTGTTTTGTGCAATTTGTAGTAGTAACGAAAATTATGTTCTATTTACTATGTAATTCGGTAAAAGGTACATAGCTAATGAATACATTTTGAAGCCGCCATTTAGAATTTTAAATTTTTGACTTCGGATTCATGATCAGCGACCCCACAAACCCCAGTATACAAATTTTTACTTCCATTAAACGTTTTTTGTAGAAGTTAGCTTGTTCATGGCTGCCATTTTGAAGCCGCCATTTTGAATTTCAAATTTTTGACTTCAGATTCGTAATCAGCGACCCCACAAACCCCTGTATTCAAAATTTTATTTCCATTAAACGTTTTTTGTAGAAGTTAGCTTGTTCATGGCCGCCATTTTGAAGCCAACATTTTGAATTTCAAATTTTTGACTTCAGATTCGTGATCAGCGACCCCAAGAACTCTCAAATTACAATTTTTGTCTAGATAAGTGGCCCGTGTCAATTAATCGTCACTTTTGGCATAAAATACCCCACTGTGCGTCGGCTCGAGTACCTTTGTGAGTGTACCATTCGGAAATCGTAGTACGTAATCGTACGATTATGCGCATGTAATCGTAATCGCTCACGGATATCTTCCTTTCGATGAGATATTGAGAAATGAGATACCATTTCCTGTATCTACAAAAAAGTATGTGCTCATGGACGAGAGGACGGATGAAATGTTTGATGCCCATGAGCAGCGTTGCCATTGTGACGTTAAATACGTCATTTTGACTTATTTTAAGTTCCAATGACGATTAAATACGTCAATCGGCATATTTGACGTATTTAATACTTTTTATAATCGTTTTTATTATATCAAAAAGTCTTAAAGGTAGAATGTGAACGAATGCAACACTGCCCATGAGTCAGTTCCTAAGCCGTTCATGGCGAGAATGAAAACTGGACATTGCAAAAACAAAAAAAAAAAAAAATGTTGCTCTCAACTGAGTTATTCCAACTTCATACCTAAATCACAATAATGCGTTAGGTCGGTCGTGCGTTGACAGCTAGAGTAGAAATTCACATGTTCTTATGCAGCAATTTACTATTCGATCTCAAACTTTGGTCTTACTTTGATCGTAAATACCATACGATGGGGTAAAGTACGAGCAAAGTACGATCTAACGAGATGAGTAGTAAAAATGTCTACTCGGTCGAGCGTTTGACATTTTTTGTTATGGAAGGGTTGGATTTGCTTTGAAATAGTTTAATATGTAGGTGTTTTTGAGTTTTGATGGTAAGCACATATTTTCATGGGTTTTGTTGTGTTATATCTTCAGATCTGTTATCTTTCAGATTTTTGTTTTGTAGATTTCGGATTGCATCACCTAAGTTGCTATTACTGACAGACCCACGATTTGCCAAAGTAACATTGAACAAGCAAAATAATAAGGTCGTGCGTTTGGACATCTCATCCCGTAAAGTTTCTACAAAGTCGATCAAAGTACGGTCAAAGGCCGACCAACCTAACGCATCTTTGTGATTTCAGCATTAATGATTTGGTATGGACTACAAATCAACGATTTTATGCTAAATAGGTGCAATTTATCCACTCCGATTGAGGTAGCTCCAAAACATGTGATTTGAAGGCATCAACCGCTTCTTCAGGCATCAAAAAACGTTGACCTCGCAATTTATTTTTAATTAGCGGAATTAGAAGAAATCATTGGGTGCCAAGTCAGGACTGTACGACGGATGACCCATCACTTCGATATTTTAAATGCTCAAAAAATTTATTTTTTTATGAGCTGATATGTGAAGGCTTGTATTGTCGTGGTGTATAATGATTCGTCTTCTGCGATTGGTTTCTCTGATTTTTCCTCTAGGAAAAGCTCTAATAAAACGGTGGTTGTATGTCCAGTTATTCCGAAAAAAACAGGCGACCATTTGCTTCGAAGTGTTTCGCGCGCGAACAACTTTTGTTGCATTTGGCTCGTCTTGAAAGACCCATTCTTTCGACCAATCGAGCATTTTTTTTTTGAGCAATTGTCAAATTATGTGGAATTCACGGCGAAAAAAATTTTTTGACGGCCAAATATTTATGCAATATTAAATGTATGCTGGGGATTAGTGATCCCCATGGATGTCTCTATCTCACGGTAGGTCACATGATGATGAAGCTTTATCAGTTCGCGTACAGCACCAATGTTTCGTGACATAAACCAGCGAAAAAAGGTGTCTCGACGTGGGGCTTCATCATCAAAAATCGAAGCGAGTTTATCAGCAATGCTGTTGGTTAAATCCACACCGAAAGTCGTAGAAAATGATCGCACGAAAATATTCACAATTTAATTCCATTTTTTTACCAAGACAAAATGTTCTCAGTACGTTCGCCAATAAAAATGTTAAAATGTACGATAACAATGTCAAATTTGACATATTCACATTAGTGTTGCAATATCTCAAGACTTAACACATTGAGTGCCATGGCTACACGTTTTCGTGCGACACCTAATACTTCCTGGGGTGCCACGTCGCACGTTTTCGTACGACAGGCATTGTCTGGCCTTAGATATTGTCGTGCGTTTCTGTGTGACTCTACAGGGTTTTTTTAATGTGTTTCTAGTACCCTAATGTTTGCCCTAAATTTTTGTTCAAGTTTCATAGAGATATCTTCATTTTTTGCGGTTTTATGATAAAAACTCGGAGGTTCTTTTTCATTTTGAAAATTTATTGGAATTCATTCGATATTTCGGAAAAAAAAGTATAAAAAAGATACAAAAATATTAAAATTAGGATATGATAATTTCAATTTACATTAATTCTTTAGATGTGCATATTTCGGAAAGCAATCAATGCACAATTGGGGAGTGTTGGGGCATTGCGGACAGTACGTAGTTGTCCTTTTGATATTCTTTCTTGCTTCCTTTCGACTAAATTTACTTTTTGCTTCAGCGTAGCATAAAGCGCAAGCACGTCGGATGGTTTTATTATTTTCATCTACTCTTTTTCTGATAATATGTTTTGATTGCGATACAGGCTGAGGGGATGTGAGATTTAGCAGGTCCTTAGCAATGCGTTCACGGAATGTTCGTATATTAATGTTTTTATTCGTAGCTGCTTTATACACAGTAAAGGCATTTACCACGGAAAGTCCGAGTAAAAGTTCAATTCCCAGCTTTCGATACCATTTTAACCCTTTGCGAAGGGTATTTGAGTAAGAAGCCATTTGGTCGGAAAGATCAATGCCTGCTTTCCCCTTATTATATTCTAGCACAGCCAATGGCTTTTCTGTTGCTCGTCTGTTACGTCTCGCTCCTCGACTAGTTGAAGGCTCTTCAGGATTACGTGCTCAATCTGTTGTGGATACCATTATCGGGGCATGTTTCGTAGATAGCATTCTGACGTCGCGTTTATCTTTCCACTTCAGAACAACTATACCATTGGGATCTTCTCTAGCCACTACTTCGCCTTTCTTTATAGGAGCAACCATAACTTCTTTTGGCAAATGTTTCTTGTTGGCACGGAGTGTACCGACAACATGTGTTTTTTGATCTAGCATTGAACGAGCCAATTCATAGCTTGTGTAAAAGTTGTCTACATATAAAGTTCGACCTTGACCTTTCAAATCAATGATCAGATCCTCGCAAACTCTTTTTGCCAAACCGACTTCTTTCAGTCCACTTGATGACTTTCCGGAGTATATTTGCAATGACCAGGTGAATCCTTCGGTAGAGCAGAGCTTAAAAAGCTTTATACCATAAGGATGAGCTTTATTTGGTATATATTGTCGGAATAATAGTCTGCCACGCCATGGAATAAGGGTCTCATCAATTACTATGTTTTCACCTGGTACGTAAATGCTTTGGTATCTCGTTTGTAACATGTCCAATAGTGGTTTTATTTTAGCAAGCCTATCACCTGGTACAATTGAGTTATTGTCTGAGAAGTGCATGAAACTAAGCAATAGTTGAAAGCGATTGCGTGACATTAGTTTCCCCGGAATTGAAAAGTTGTAGAGCGAATCTTTGGACCAATAGTCTTTTAAACACCCGACCTTCACCAAACCCATCCACAAAAGAAGGCCAAGGAACTTCTTCATTTCAAAATCTGTTGTTGGTATCCAATTTTTTTTTCGAGAAAATCTGGTAACAGCACCTTTATTTACATATTCCTCCGCTTACTTATTTGTTTCTGATACAATTAATTCAATAACGTCCTTGTCAACAAATAGGAGAAATGCATCCAAACAGGAAATATCTGTTCTAATAGACTGTTGCAAGCCTGATCGCCCAGTGAATGTAAAAGTTTTCTGACGAGAACTAAATTCAGTCCAAATGTTTGTTTCGGAAGAACCGACTACGTTTGACAATGCTGTTGGCTCGTCCTCATCCATGTCCTCATCCATGTCCCAGTCGTCTTCAGTATCGCTGTTATAAATGTTATCAATGTTATTAGTATCATTGTTATTATCAGAGTCAGTGTCCGAGTCATCTGGTAGCCAGTTCTCATCAATCAACTCATCGCATGAAAAATCACCATCATCACTTTCTTCCAACGCTTCACGTATTTCACGATCTCTAAGGTTTCGCTTCGGCATTTTTCTAATTCAAATCTACAAAAATAAAACAAAATAAAGAAAAATAAAAATAAAAAACAAAGAAAATAAAGAAAAATAAATATAAAGAAAACAAAAAAAGAAGACAAATAAAAATAAAAAATAGCACAAAATAAAAATAAAAACAGATATAATAAAAAATTTAAATAAATGTAAAGAATAATGCGTAAAAAAAAAAAAATTAAGAAATAGCAAAAAAAAAACGCGTCGCACATTTTCGTACGACAGTGATTTTTACGATTGCAATTCCGTCGTGCAGTGCCACGTCGTACAGAAACGTGCGACATAAAAAAACCGTTATAAAATCCAAAATAAACCACAAAATTATCCGGGATTGGCGCAGAACTGAATATTTTCTACTTTTACACCAGTTTAAAGCAAAAAATGTGCTTGGCACCCGGGGAAGGTTTTCGTCAAAACCCCTTGGCACTCAATGTGTTAAAAGTCAACCAACCTACCAGTTGTCGTTTGAATTGTGAAGTGAGTGAGTATCTCCATCTGGACGAATTGGGAACATTTGTTGTAGTTAATCACTAGTACTAGTGTTTTTTTTTATCTTCTACTCATTATAATTTTATTATTCACTTTGTTTATTATTTCATTATTCACGTTTTGGTTTTTGGTTTTTAGTTTTCACTCGACAAATAAAAATTTCATTGAACCGACGGGCAATAGAGGATTTACACACGACACGGCAACATTGCGCACGCTTTTAACAAATCTTTAGCTAGTACCACTAAATCGTTTTCTGTTTCATAATGACTTTGGTTGAAAACCTGAATGTATACGCCAGAGCTGTAAAAGATTGAATCATTTCGGAATGCACACACTCATAAATCATTCAAAAGCTGCATCAACCAGATTGCAATCTTATGCTTCTGTAGAGTAAATGAATTACAAATGTACAATTCATCATTCTTTGAAGATAAAAGAATGCACACCCAATGCTTTATACGGAATGGGACTTATGAAAAATATCAATCCCATTCTTGTAGGCTTAAGAAATACGATGAATGCACTCAGTTTTATCATTCTTTTCAACTCTGAAACACTGGACATTTTATTTACTACCATGAAATACTACTCAATATAACGCAGCATTTTGCATTTTAGTTGTCATTTGTTTTCGACGGCCGATCTTAGTGACATGCTTTTGTCTTTCCTTTGACATTTTCTGGAATAATAAAGTGCTTATTAACAATAAATATTATTAACAAAATGTATAAAAATTAACTTCTACACTTTGTTGTATATAATACTTTTTCTATACATGATATCAAGCCAATGGCAACCCATCACAGTCATGCCCAACAGTCACACACGCATACACAAATACACACAAAACAATTTCAGACAACAACAAATCCTTGCAGCTGAAGCCATCGCCGTCTGCATTCACTAAAATTTCAATTCGGCTGCAACTATCGATGGTTGCAGCCATCGTGGCATTCTTTACGTTTTGCAATTCAAGACTTGAAAACAATTTTAATCAGCCTTAAGACTTAAGCCTAAAGAGTTCACACTTTGAATGCTACAAAAAAAGAGTTCAGCTTTTGAATTTTTAAACAAGAGAATGAAAACTGAAAATGATTCAATCTTTTACAGCTCTGGTATACGCTTAGTTGACAATGTGGGTTTCTACCACCGTTTTCTATAGTTCTGTTGTCGCTGGTGCTACAGTGGTGTCAAAAGTAGAGATGGTTCGTTCCATGATACAATAAGAAGGTAGGGTAAGGAGCTTTGACAAGACCTACTGCTTATGTCAAAAAGCATTTTAGCGATACCACTTTTCTGTATATTTCATAAATGTGGGATTAACACATAGAAAAGGAATTTTATATAGGGTAAAAAAGAAAAATTTTAATCAATGTGTCAACTGAAAGAACGCATTTTTTAGTTATTTCATAGCTTTATTTTCACTAATTTAATATTGCCCATAATTTTTTGTTTAATTTTGTTTTCTTTATATCTTTTTTTTTAAATTTTATTCTAATGTGCATACAATATCTTATAAAAAACTTTTTTAAGTCTTCTTAAGATAGTGGAACTGTTGAAGATAAATTAACTTATTTTTAAAAGTTCCTTGTTTATCAATATTTTCAGCAAAACAGTTTATATATAAAACGCTTACCTACGGAGACCATGAAACATGGATTTGTCATAGGATTTTTTTTCTTAAGATGTAGTAGCACAGTATTTTATGATTTTGACATTAGCAGTAGGTCTTGTCAAAGCTCCTTACCTTACCCATGATACAATAAGAAGGTACATAGTTCCGCGAACATGTTTCCGCGAACTAGTTCCGCTGTACAAAAGAATCGTTCCATGTTCGTTCCGGGCCCGGAACTATTTAGCACAAGCCTAGTCAAAAGGGCAAGTTATTTCAAATTTACTCCTTTGAAGTCCACAAAACTCAACAAAAATTCCATCATCCAACTAGTTTCACAGATAATCCCAGTGGAATCCTTTTGATTGATATTCATAGATTTTTTTGTCTTAGGAGTCCACAAAACCCAAAAAAAACTCAAATTATCCAATAAGCTACATAGATAATGCCATTAAAGTATATTTAAATGATATTCATAGATTTTCGTCTTAAGAGTCCACAAAACCAAAAAAAAAAAAGAAATTCAAATAATCGAACTATTTTTATAACTAGTTCTATATACTATAATCTCATTGGAACATATTTAGCTGATAATGATTTCTATCCAAGGAGTCAACAAAACTCAGAAAAAGAAATCAATAACCTAATTTATTCCGTATATAATCCCAAAAGAACATATTTATCTAAAAATAATGGCGTTTTATTCAAGATATATAAGCTTTTCGTATTTTTGTTTGAACAACAGAACCAAAAAGTTACACCTATTATCCATGTGGAACTTATTGGCCCTATAACTATCGATTATAAACCAAGAAGTTCTAACGAATCAAAGAAATAGTAAATTTTTCTCAAAGAAGACCATAGAACCCATAATAATTTCTATGGTCCATCTAGCCTCACATAAGTATAACCCTAGTGGAACACACTTGTAAAAAATAAGAAAAAAGTATTCTCTTTAAAAAAGTCCAAAGACCCCGTACAAATTCCTGTGACTCATCTGTGAGCAATTGAGTTCATTACCTCTTTTCATTCTTGCTATTCATTGTCATGTACGGCTCATAAACACATGAGCGTTTATCGGCGCGTACTCAACAAATATTTTAAGCGTTCTCGCACATGGACAAAAACGACTACTTCAATACGTGAGCGTGAAACATTTTAAAATATATACCAGCATGTACCAAAATGCGTTATGTGCGGGGTTGCGCGCCTACATGAGCGGACATTTTTGTACCCTCTTATTTATGTTATTATTTTTTTAATACAATATAATAAGTAAAAATAAAAAAAAAAAATTTATAATACCCAAAACACCGTTGCGACCAATGCGCTCATAAGTATTAGCTTCCATGCTCTTTAATTTCATCGAACTGACTGAACTGGAGTCGTGTATTGCATGGTAATAATTTCATTCACGACAGCATCCTTGAAGCGTTTTCTCTACGGGCTTATTGTGTCCACAAATATTCGTCCTGCTGGCAAAAAAAGTCTTCTTAGCTCATGGTCAGATAGACAGCCAACCAGCCAGCCAACAAGCTGATAAAGTCTAGTAAAACATTCTACTCGTATTCCTTGTAGACTGTCTCCTTTATTTATGCACACCATGGTAACGATGCAAATTTATTAATTTTAAAACAGGAAAATAAATACAAATTCTCAAAATTTACATAAAAACGTTATTTTTCTGACATTTTCTATGTTTAAAACCAAAAGCTATCAAAATGTAGAAAGTATGTTTAAATATATGCTGTGAAGTCCACCTTTCCACTTGCCAACAGATGGGCTTGGAAGCTAATTTTTGTTGTTCTTGTTGTTCCTAAAAATGTTTTCAAATATTTATGTTGTAGTTGTAATTGATGCATTAATTTACATTTTTATTAAATTTTCACTAGCGTCCAGGTCAAATTGGTCGAGCTGTCTGCCTTTTCCCAAGGCGCTTTAAATCAACATTAAAAGCATAGAGCTTCTGCGATGGGTGGTTGGTGGCTGCTGGGTTGATTGTAAACTAATTTTGCTGCTCTGTCAAACATTATCACGAACTTAGCGAGTTGGCTGTTTGTGGCCAACATCTATTTAAGCAAATTTCGTGGTCTCTTTTTGTGGTTTCTTAAGTATTTCCTTAGTGGTCACATGCCTTAGATATTGGTGAATAAGATTGTGTGACAAAGTAATGCCTTTTGGCATTTGAAAGTGAAATTTTACAAATTGGCTTGAGTGCAAAGCGACTTTAATTGATTGAATGAAGTGTGTTTTGTTTGGCTGGCTTCATTGGAAGCTAGGGTGGTTTGTTTAGAGTGAAGCAATAAGATGCAATTTACATCGATAAAATTAACATAATTGGATTTTGATCATTGTTAAATAAAAGGTTCTTAACAATTTTTTTTTTTGTAATGATATTTTTGATAAAATTTCTGAACCACAAAAGTACAAACATTTATAAAAATTTTTACCAATATTTTTTAACCTTTTTCAAAGGTCTTCAGAAAATTTTGATATTACGACCTATATGTTTTCAAAAATTTGGTTTTGTGCACTTGAAGCACGAAGCTTCACCAAACTTGCGCCAAACGTACATTAAGCCTCCATTACATTTCATGCGAATCATAGATTCATACGTCCAGAGTATTTTATGCAAAAAACTTGCGTGTTTTAAGACGTTGTCAGCATAGAGCTTCATGCCATTTTGCAGATTTATTTTGCTTATGAACGAAATTTTTCGTACAACTCGACCATACTTACCGGCTTCATATAAACTTCTGGGAATGTTTGATGAAGACGACATTGTTTGATCATTTCACGCAAGCTCAGATACAATTTTTGGAGCAGATAGCAAAGGATTTGAAGCTGATATATTTTTTATTCTTGTATATATCCTTTTGGTTGTAATTTTTGGCCGACCTTTAGAATACCTGCGGTCAACTCGTCCATCATCTTTGAACTGTTTAACCACTTTGAATATAGCCGCTGATGTTATATCAAAAAATTTGGCAATACTTCTGTATATTTCACCTTCATCGTTAAGTTTTCGTTCTCTATTAATTGTCTTTCCTTCTCCAGTACTTAAGCGTGCAAAATTTGCCATCTCTAATGTCAAAACTATCACTTAAGAGAAAACTACTTACTTACATATCTGGAGCTTCCAACCGTAGGTCGGTTTTGGCCTCGTATAAGAAATTCCACCAGCCATTTCTGTTTTGCGCTTGCTGGCGCCAGTTGGAAACACCAAGCGTGGTCAGGTTATCCAACACCTGATCCTTCCAACGAAGATGTGGGCATCCCTTCTGCGTTGACCACCACCGGACAGCGAATCGAATATTTTTTTCGCTGGAGCGTCGTTTTCCATTCGCTCAACTTGACCTAGCCAGCGGAGCTGCTCGATTTGAATGCGCTTAACTATGTCGATGTCAGCGTACAACTCATACAGCTCGTGGTTCCATCGAATTCGGTACTCGTCGTTGACGCAGATTGGACCGAATATTTTACGACGGATCTTTCTCTCGAAGGCTCCCAAAGTCTTTTCATCAGAACTGCTCAACGTCCAGGTTTGTGCTGTATATAATAGGACGTGCATGATTAATGACTTATAGAGCGTGAGTTTTGTTCGTCGAGAGAGGGCTCTGCTTCTCAATTGCCTACTCAGCCCAAAGTAACACCTGTTGGCAAGAGTTATCCTTCGCTTTATCTCAATACTGACATCGTTGAAAGAGTTTACGCTGGATCACAGGTAGACGAAGTTTTTAACAAGGAGATGTTGTCAACAGTTTCGTGGTTTCCAAGATGCTGGGACTGTTTATTTGTTGACACTAGGTATTTCGTCTTATCTGCGTTCACTGCAAGACCCATTCGACTCGACTCTTTTGCTAGTCTGGAGAATGCTGCACTGCGTCTCAAATCAGCAGCTCGGATGATCTTCTCCATCATTAGGTTGAAAAATCGCACGATAAGGAATCACCTTGTCCGAAATCTCGTTTGGTATCGAATGGAGGAATGAGATCCTTCCCGATTTTAATTGTGCCGCTGGTGTTGCTCAGTGTCATTCTGCAAAGACGGATGAGCTTTGCAGGAATATCAAATTCAGACATGGTGGATTATAGATGGTTCCTTATTGGACTGTCGAAGGCTTTGTACTTGTAATCGACAAAAAGATGATGTGTGTCGATTTGTTTTTCTATGGTCTTCACCAAGATTTGACGTAGCGTAAGTATCTGATCTATGGTGGATTTGCCAGGTCTGAAGCCACACTGATAAGGTCCAATCAGCTGATAAGAGAAAACTATCAGAATTTTATAATTTAGTAAAAACCAAATATTTTGTCTTACTTAAGCGATAATAAATTCTCTCATCAAGTTTCATTTACTTATCATTTTCAGTGTACATATAAACAAATAAAAATTTCCTTATTCTGACAGTTATGTTTACCGTTATGCAAAGCAAAGCCAAACTGATAAGTTTGTTTCATTTTTTATTATTATGACAGCCACTGTATTATTTAAATTTCAGTATTTCTATTTGGAGAAATGGTCTGTCCTTCTTGTCATTAATATTCCAAAATCAATGGTGGGGGTAACCAAAGTCTTTTTTGGTTCCTTTTGTTTTGCGAATACACAAATTTTTATCATCGCATTAAATGCAATTTTTGATTATTGAGATTTGTGTCCAAAAATTAATAACAACAAATAATTTAGTTACTAGTTAAGTTTATTTCACAATTTTTTGGAGACGAAAATCGCGACATAATGCACGCACTTTCCTATTGGTTAATGATATGAGGTGAAGATGACAAGCCAAACAATGACGAAGAGTAGGTGCATGTTGTAGTTGTACTTATTGTTATTATTGTTGTTGTTGAGATGTTTAAAAACTTATTTGTTCTTGAATGGAATCAACCATGGTGTAATTAACAAGGTGATCGTGACGTTTACTGATTTCCCTTCGGTTGTCAAAAAATGTTGAGAAAGTAAGAAAAAAAGAGACAAGCTGCGGAAAAGTGTCAAATCGCTTGCACTCAATAAAAAATTGTAATAGATTGTTTTGCAACTTTTGCTTGAAATTTACGAACAGCTGTTTTTGACAAACGTAGGTAAAATTTTTTTGAGATAAGCTAAAAATTCACGATCACCTTGTTAATTACACCATGGAATCAACCATGGAATCAACCATGGAATCAACCATGGTGTAATTAACAAGGTGATCGTGAATTTTTAGCTTATCTCAAAAAAATTTTACCTACGTTTGTCAAAAACAGCTGTTCGTAAATTTCAAGCAAAAGTTGCAAAACAATCTATTACAATTTTTTATTGAGTGCAAGCGATTTGACACTTTTCCGCAGCTTGTCTCTTTTTTTCTTACTTTCTCAACATTTTTTGACAACCGAAGGGAAATCAGTAAACGTCACGATCACCTTGTTAATTACACCATGGAATCAACGACAAAGTGCTGAAGAGTGGTGGAGGTTGTGGTGGTGTCGAACAGATTGATGCGTAAGAAGACGTTTAGCGAAAAGTGGCGCGATTTATTTGTTGTTGCAAACATGATGAATATTTGAAGGCCACGATGAGGTGATCAAGTGCAGTTGAGTACGAAAAACAAAAATATAATGCGATGACAATAACAACAACCGCTGACCGAAACAAGTTGTTTTTCTTAAGCTGCCATACTCTCAACGAAAAATGTTAGTAAGTAATTATAAAAATATAAGTAACTTTGCAAAGCTGTGCTTTAAGTGTCAAAATACCGTCAGTGGAAAATTAAAACTGAGAAAGCTATAAGAAAGTGTTGGAGAATTTAGTAAATCTCGTGAAAATTATATATTTTTTCCTGCGCGAACCACTTTTTGGAGGTTGAAAAAAGCTAACAACTCTTATTTCTTTCCCCATAAAAAAGTAAACAATTGCAACGCTCAAAGCGAACATTGATGTTGCCATCGCCGATAAAAGCATGATATACAGAAGGGTGATCGTAACTTCGAAAGTATAGGGTGTTTTTTTAGGGGTTTGTTTTTCGAATAGAGATAAAACTGGCATTTTGTGGTCAAATCTGGCAACTCTAATGTCATTTATGTTCAGTTTGGTTTGCCATTTCATCATGAACAGGTTGACAAAAGAACAACGCTTGCAAATGGGCCGAAAATGAGATTGATCTCGATGCTGATTTTCATCGCAAAATTTTTTTCAGTGATGAGGCTCATTTTTGGTTGAATGGCTACGTCAACAAGCAAAATTGCCGCATTTGGAGTGAAGAGAATCCACATGAGATCCTTGAGACGCCATTACATCCACAAAAACTGAATGTTTGGTGTGCTCTATGGGCTGGTGGAGTCATTGGGCCATGCTTCTTCCGAAATAATGCTGGAGAGTCAGTTACCGTTAATGGAGACCGGTATAGAGCCATGATAACCGACTATTTTGTTCCCGAATTGGATGGCATGAATGTGGATGAGTTGTGGTTCCAACAAGACGGCGCTACATGCCACACAGCGCACGTCACAATCGATTTATTGAAGGAAACATTCGATGAGCGCATAATTTCGCGGAATGGACCTGTCAATTGGCCACCAAGATCGTGTGATTTGACACCATTGGATTATTTTCTTTGAGGATATGTGAAGTCGCTCGTCTACGCCAACAAACCAGAAACGTTAGGGGACTTGGAGGCCAACATTCGTGGCGTTATTGCCGACATACGGCCCCATATGCTCGAAAAAGTGGTTGAAAATTGGACCTGTAGAATTGGCTTTATTCGAGCCAGCCGCGGCGGCCACATGCCCGAAATCATATTTAAACATTAATGGCATAAAATTATCCTTCCAATAAAGCCAAATTGATGGACATTAAAACGATTTTCTTGTGTTTTATCTCTATTCGAAAAACAAACCCCTAAAAAAAAAACACCCTATAGGATTAAGGTCTGCAAGATCTTAGCAGAGGCAGTTATTCGAAATATATTCTGTTTTATTTTTAATCTGCAAGTGTTTGCTTTATAATCCAATAAAAATTGAAAAGACATTCAAACAATTGTTCGTTTTATGCAAAAACAAACTCTACACGCCTTGTTAATACACTCGCTATAATGCTTTTCAATTGCTTAAAGGTTTTTAATGTAAACATTATTAAAAACTTGTTACCAAATTAAATTTATGAACCCAACATTGATGTCCTGTAGTAAATAAGCTGATCCTATAGCACTAGTGAAATAGCTAAGGATTGGTCATCTAAAAGGTAGTAATTGACCCTTTCCTATTACATGTTCACGTACAATTTGTCAGTTTTTGCATATAAAGTAGATTGAAGTGGCAGATTGAAGTATGATAAGAGGGATTTTAGTGAAATTAATAGTGTAGCACCAGTGTAAATCTCTTCAGGGATACAATAAAAGTATTCCTGTGTAAATTTTTTTTTAAGTTTTCTTTATTAAACTCTATGTATTTTGTTTTTATGAATGTAAAAAGTTTACTAAAAAAAAGATAAGTTAGCTGTATCGTGGACAAACCCGTAGTTTTCGACGTGAAAGAGTATATTTACCCTTGTCCTTATTCTTGGCCCTATTCTTTCCTTTGTTCCCAAATTTGTCTTCATTTTTATCCTAATTCTCATATTTGTCATAATAACTGTCCATATTTCTTTCCATACAAAAATTCTGACCTCATCCTTGTCCCAATTATTTTCCTATTCTTTGCCGTACATCTACTACTTAATGTGTCCAAATCCGTTTTTTATTACTTTTCCCGTTTCTTGTCCTTATACGTTTCCCAATCTTGTCCAAAGTATTGTTTTAGGTGTGTCCAAATCCTTGAATTTATCCTTGTCCCCTTCCTTGTCGTAATTCTTTTCAGAATCCTTATCTGCAATCTTAACATAATCCTTGTTCAATTCCATGCTCTAATCTTTATCCAAATATTTGTCCAACTCCTTTTCTTATTCCTGGTCTTAATCTTTGTCCTTATCCTTTTTCTAATCCGTATTAAAATACCTGTCCTAATACTGTCCTTATTTTAAATTTAATATAATTTTTTCTCTAATTTTTTATTTTTGCTTTTGGTAATGCATTTGGCACATTTAGGTTACTTTATGTACTTATGTTACTTGAGTAGTTCTCTTAAAGTCCTCATGACGCCACTAAATTTTTTTACTTTAATCATGATAGCGAAAACCTTAGCTTTATTATCGTTTCACAAAATTGATCGTTGCGCAAATAGTCACCGTGTTATAATTCCATGCAACAATTTTTCATTGCTGTAACATTTTCGCCTACATGGGGTCATGGCCTAAACAATTTTTCTTTTATTTTTGTCATGAGGTTACAGAACCGCCCTGTGCTGACGTAAAATAAGACTTTTCGGATTACTTCTACAGGGCAAGTAATAATTCTATGCAACAACATTTTATTTGTGTTGCATAAGCTGCAACCTAACACAATGTCCAAAAAGTCCCGAGACTATCTACTAGGTGGCGCCTCTAACGAAATATCGATATAATATTTCGATAGTTCCAACCTTCAAATAATACGTGTTCGACAATCTGACGTTTAGTTCAGAAGTTGCAGTGATTTAAGTGACGCTACTGTTGATATTTCCAAAATAATGGATTCAAAGCAATTCCGTGTGTTGTTTTATCACTGTTTTTTGATGGGGAAAAATACCGTCTCAGCTGAGCAATGGCTTCGAAAGTGTTATTCAGACTCTGCTCCGTTAAAAGCAACTATTTGCCAATGGTATGCTGAGTTTAAACTTGGTCGTACAGACACAAATTATGCTGAACGTTCAGGACGCCCAAATGAAGCAGTTGTACCACAAAACATAAAAAAAGTACACAAAATGGTATTGTCCGACCGTAAAGTGAAGGTGCACGAGCGAGCTGAGGCTCTGAAGATATCGAAAGGCAGTGTGGGAACAATATTACAGCAACATTTGTCGATGAGAAAGCTGCTTTCCAAATGGGTGCCGCGTTTTCTCACACCGGACCATAAACAACAACGTGTTTATGCTGTTTGGCTTTGTTTACAAAGAATAAACATGAATTTTGCGTCGGTATGTGACAATGGATGAAACATGGATCCATCATTACACACCGGAATCAAAACGGTCATCAGCTGAGTGGAGAGCAACCGATGAAAGCAGGCCAAAGCTACCAAAAACACAACAGTCGGCTGTAAAGGTTATGGCATCTGTATTTTGGGATGAGCATGGAATTTTGTTCATCGACTATCTCGAAAAGGAAAAAACAATCAACAGCGATTATTATATAGCGTTGTTGGAGCGTTTGAAGGATAAAATCGCGAAAAATCGGCTCCATTTGAAGAAAAAAAAAATTATTTTTCACCAATACAATGCACCGTGTCATAAATTGATGAAAATCCACGAATTGAGCTTCGAATTGCTTCATCATCCACCGTATTCACCAGATTTGGCCCCCAGCTACTACTGGCTCTTTGCTGACCTCAAAAAAATGCTTGGCGGCAAGAGATTTGGCTCCAATGAAGAGGGGATGGCTGAAACTGAAGCGTATTTTGAGGTGAAGCACAAATCCTACTACAAAACCGGTATTGAAAAGTTAGAAAAGCGGTGGAATGAATGTATTGTTCTTGAAGGAACCTACTTATGTTGATGAATAAAGAAGAATATTTGCAAAAAAAGTTTTTGTATTACTTAGTCTCGGGACTTATTGGACCATGTGTTATGCGACCTGGCGACGTCATTATTATTTTTTTTTTATTTTTATTGTAAGGCCAAGTATAAATCCTTTATTACTGTTTCATAACATTTGCCGTGGAGCATGCACTCAGTGCTTAATAATTCATTTGATCCATTTTCGATGTTGTAGCGGCTCTCTCCGTGGCTTATGACGTAATGAATTTTTCGCTTCATTTTGTTATGAGGAATAAGAACTGGACCTGACTTGTGTGTAATGGTTTGTTCCGTAGCACATATACGTAAAAAAATAAAAAAAAATTAATAAATAACTGACCATTTCAGCCCTTGAATGGACCTTGAAGTTTGTACACAATTGACTGAGAACCGGACCAACAGGTTTTTTCGTCGACTACGAACGGCGATGAATGAAATGTTCTTGTTCTCAAGAAGCTTTACTGGCATTTTGATTACTCTCTGAGGTTTGCCATTGTCTGCAGAGATGTGGCAGTCGTACAGAAAAATCATTTTAATTCAAATAATTTTCTGTCGCTGCTGGGATTCAAAACCGGGTCTCTAGGTTCGTTGACATAGAGGCCATGCACTTTAACCAACTACGCCACGGAAGCACATATACGTAGCATGTTAGAATTCTATGTAACAAATTTGAAGTTTCGTTGCTCAGACAGCTCCCTATGCATCCCTATGACGTCTTTAACATTTTTTTATATTTTTGTCATAAAGTCAAAGAATTTACCTTTGCTTTTGCGACATTACTTTTATCATAGAAACTATACTCAGCGATTTACAATCCAATGCAGCGCCGATACATTTTCAAAAAATACCATTTTCAACTTTACGTAACGTTTCGCGTGAATATAATATTTTTAACAAATACACTATACAAAATCAAATTAACCACCTTGTGAATGCTCTTTAATGCCCTTAATTAAAAAGTTTAAAAAAAAAATTCATAATAAATAGCAAATGGGCAGAATTTCCCCAACAAGTAACAATATTAAAAAACAATCAAGCTGTGCAACCATGTGAACACATTCCGTAGTTAAAAAAAAATAATGTTATGAATACCAAATAAAATTTGAACTTACAGAAAGTAAGCAACAGGATTCGCAACAACATTGCAAGCTAGCAACATAAACATTTTAAAAATTTTTAAATAAAAACATTTAGAATATTGTAAGAACAACAAGGAATATATAAAAATTTGTGAATATTTAAAGGCCTTGCAACATAAACGTCAGTTGATAAATAGTTTCATAATGCAATGTGAAGTAAGCTGCATACCAAATAAGGCGGTGTTGCCAGATGAACATTATTATTGGGAGCATTTTTTTATTTAGTTTTTTGCATTGCTAAAGCAATGCAACATAGCGGTAAAATCAGAAAACAAACTTCAGACAAACTTAGTTCAAACTAAAAAAAAAATAGTTCACATGCGAAACGTGACAAAAATTTTTAATACAAACAAATTGCCATAAAATGCAATAAATATAAAACAACAAATATACACTCAAACATACATGCAATCAAAATCACAAACTGCAACTGTAGAAGACTGCAGAAAAAAGTACAACAGAAAGAAGTGAATAACGGCAAATGCGAAAATCGTGTTAGGTGGTTTTTCATATTTTATTTTCTTTAGCTGATTTTCATTTATTGAGCATTAAGAGAAAAAAACTTGATAAGATTTTATCGAAACTTTTAACATTACATTTATTTAAATTTAAGTTATAAGGAAAGTGGTTACTCACCCATTTTTAAGAAATTAAATCAACAATTCTCATTTTACTTGCCTCAATCTTCTTAGCCGCTACTCAAAGCTTTAAAGTCTATAAACAAAATTCATTCGCTCTGACACCATTTAACCCAAGATGCAGTGTTTCTGTCACTGTGTTATTGGCTTAAAATGGTTACAGTTTGTTATACTCGTAGTAGCCACATTGTTATAGCTTTGTTCATTCGTAAAGTAGATAAGCCTAAAGCCAAGGCAAATGGATTCGTTTCGAATTTAAAACGAGTTGGCGATCTGGGACAATTTTTCGTTTTGAGATTCGTCGCCTAGTCATTTTTGAGTATGCGATCGGGAGAAAGTCATATATCATTTATGAATTGTTAACTCTATACCCTAGACAAATATGTAGTATGATATGGAAACTATATGTGTGTCATCAGTATTCCTAGTTTTTGTTCTAAAGCAACTGGAATTCCGTACTATAATAGCATACAACGTACCATTGAAATTAAGTGGTGTTCTGGAATGTACTACGATGGATCGCACTAAACACAGGCAAAGCTTTAAGCTCTTCTGTCAAAATCATATGTTTTCGCTTATGATTTCCGACAGCATAAAAAAATGATCAGTTGTGAATTGTCAACAATGGAAAAATCAATCAAGAAGAAGTACACTTGAAACGCTGCTATCAAAAGCATTATTGAAGTGTGGGCAGATTTTAATCCCCAGTTGCGTGAGTACATAAAATAGACATGTTTATTCGGCAATGAGCACGGAGTTTCGCTGGCCGAGTTAAGAACTAGAATAAACAATTTAACAAAAAAAGTACAGGTTTGTAAACAATTTAAGAAAATAAAGCCATTTGAGTTAATTTAAATCTTTTAGACAGGAACGGAAGACTGTAGGCCCAAGTGGTGGGGATCCGTCTAATTGGGAGTTCTATCACGATATTCACCAAATAATTGGCAACTACATATAAGTCCAATTTTGCATACGAACTAGCCTATGCGACGAGAGCATTGTAATTGGTTTGTTTGAAACAACAAATATTTTATTTGAATATCAGAAGTGATGAAATATATGTAAATCTTTTATTCCAGAGTTTCGGATACATTGGACGATTCTATGGCAGAGTTTACGTTCTCAAATGAAGACACGCCGGAAGAGGCACCATCAACATCAGCGGCTGCAAGGAAAAGAAAGAAGACGAAGATTATCTCGAGCTTGCCAAGAAAGAGCAAATGATGATGGAGGAGTATCTTAACAAATCTTTGCAAAATGAAGAGAGGGCCTTTAATTTAATGGATCAAACAAATGCCGTATTGTTCACCTCTGGATATCTTTAACCAGTGCATTTTTGCTGGTTTGCTGCTATCTGAAACTACAGAAAATCTAGTACTCTATCCACTGGTTAAAGATATATTAAAGTGGTGAACAATACGGCCCTAAGTTTGTAAAAATTAAAGTTATAGTTATTGAGTTATAAATACATACCTTGAAAAAAATGTTTCATAATTACTTGTCTAATGGGAATTCCGCTATTTCCAGGATTTACTTGTTGAATCCATTGCAGTGTCAATCACTGTCGTTTCTGTTGTTGCATATGTTATGGATAATGCAACAAGCTTTTATTACTATGTTGACATTTTTTATATTGACTTCCAGACCTCGACCAATTTGTCTGAAACTAGCCTTCAAGTGCCCGAAAGCGATTTCTACCACTCGCCGGAACGATGAAATGCGTTTGTTGTATAGTTTTTCACTTTCGGGTTGATCAATAGAAAATGGAAATGGTTTCATTACATATTTAGACAGCTTGAATGCTGAGTCTTCTATTAGGAGTATTGGCACCTCAATACCTTCGATCATCTTTGTATGTTCCTTAAATACCTCATTGTCTAAATGATGCTTTTTCAAAGCTGACTGCTCAAAACTTGTCGAATTTTTTTTTAATTTTAATTTAATTTTTTTTTAATTTTTTTTTAAATACTCTATACAAAAATTATAACATTATATGGTTATGACTAGGTATTAAAAGACATAAACGTCAAGTTCAGTGTACGCGATGTTTTGGACATCTTATGGTTCTTTTTGAATATACCAGTGGCAAAAATATTTTTCAAAAACACTATATGTAGAGTCGACGCTTGATAAATACTAATAGAACAAATGGAACACATGACATGAAGAAATCACAGGAAAAGCAAAGTATTTTAAGCAAAGCATAGATAACGGTAAAATGAACAATTGAGAGTGAGTGCAAAACTGTAACATTTGCCTATTTTTACCTTTTTGTCTGCTAGTTTTTTTGTTGTTGGGAGATTAACTTGAAACTGGTTTGAGAGGAAGAGTGCAAGTGTACCAATAACATAGTAAATCAAATTCATTATTATTTGGAAGCGATAGCAGCTGCTGAAATGAGATGTGCTACACAATGTTACAGTTTTGGTCATCAGTGTATATAGTATTTTCATTGAAAACTTCATGGCGTTAGGCGCGGGACCTTTTTTAACGATAGCGAAAAACTGAAAATGCAGTTCTTAATATTTTCCCATGCCCTACACGATTTTACCTTGGGAGAACTGATATTTGCAAAAATGTAAAAAAATTGTAACCCTAGTCTACAACTATTCCTCCTACCATTGTGCGACCGATTTCAAAAAGACTGCCAACTGTTCTGTATTCTGCGGATGAAGCTGATGTATATAAAGCAACAGCAATTCATTTTTCTAGAGGTATAGCGTTACGCCAGTAAGTATTCTTTTTGCGTACATTTTTACTGCTTCCACTAAATGAAAGAACGTCTCCCTACTGACTCTAAATGTATTTTTAAACTTTTCTTCTGTAAGCTGAACGTCTTTTTCCCAAAAGTAACAATTTTTCACCAATGAGTAGAAAAATGCTGTTACGTTAAAAATTAGCTGTTGTACACTGACCATTGACCAGCAAGTTCGGATTCTTCTCAAAATCCCTTCTTTTAACGCAAGCCTTTTATATTGCTTGCTTCTTTTTAATGCCCTTAGAGCTAGTATAAAATGTCAGCTGATAAGTGTACAATGTAGTAGAGTACCACATGTCTGTCACTATGCTAGTACATAGTTTCTTGAGCTTTCATTGTAGTACAAATTGTAGTAGGGAAACCATATGTCTGTCTAGGGTATTAAGTTAAGTTAATCGTTTATTAGTGATTGGCAGCACTTAGTACTATCTTAAGAAATAATTTAATATTTTAGGTTGGAGATCCCAGCTCAATTCTATCACACACTAATTCAAAAAATATATATTTTTAACTTTTAATCTAAGAATAACGTAGAATAATTTTTCTTCACTTTGCCTTGCTCAAAAATTTGTACAGCTCTCTAAACTTGATCATTTTTAGTTTAACTTTTATGACTATTACGTTTCCGATCTTGGAGCGACTCTCTTCGCGACCTCATCACGTCAAAACTTTTTTTCTGTATTTTTGTCATGAGGTCCTAAAATTAGCTTTTACTGGAGTACAAAATTTATTGTAATTATTTATTGTATTGAGTAATAAATCCATGCTAAAATTTTGCAGTTTCGTTGCAAAACAGCTTTCTCCACTCCCAGAACACTCGATCTTAAAAATCTAAGCCTGTTTCTTACTTACATTTCCTGTTTTTCAAAATTAATCTGTTACGTTTACACAACGTTAATATTATATCTTGCTTATAGTCACTGTTGACCTGCATCTTTTGACAATCAACATCAAAGTCATCATCAGCAAAATTTAAATTTCCAGAAACACACCAAATCCGCTTATGCATATGCACTAGTATTGCATCATGTGCATGCTTGCAAAAGAAAGAATTATCTCTAGTAATACCATCACAGAAGCAACAAATTAAAAAGATTTTAAAAAAGTATCACCTATGAAAGAAACATGAATTCAAGAAGCAGCTCTGACAATTGTAATTGATGAAGTGCAGCTGAAGTTTAGCTCAGCTAATGAACTCGTTGTAAAGCGATTAAAAGGAAGTCTGTGACAACGATGTAACTAAAGGAAAACAGCGACGGAAATGAATGGGCAACAATCCATAGAGCCACCAAAGAATCAAGTATGATGTGTTAAGTTGAGGAAGCACTGCGTAGGCGTTGTTCGTTTGCAAACAAGAAGTAAATCTGCAAATCAAAGCTCAATCAAATCAGTCCGAGAGATACATTGAGATGTAATGTTTTGATGTAATTACGTTACGTTTTATCGCGCAGGTTTCCAAAAAAATTGGAAAAAGCCATTTTTCCAAACAATTTTGAAACTCTTAAAGAGAAATAGAAAATTATATGGAAAATAAAAAGATAAAATGTTTTTTAAAAATAACTTTATTGTGTATCAATTATATACACATTTGTAAAGAGCATCATTATATATTATACTTGAATGTTGATGTCATTGCAATTAATGTTAGAACAGCAACAATGTTTCAATATTTATTATTAAAAACTCAGTCTATTGAAAATTTAATATTTTCATATTTGCTTTGACGTGCTCAAAAAAAGAAAAATAAACTCTGGAATAAAGTTGTATAAATGGCAATACTGGCAAATGACATATGGCAGTGACATTGATAGATGGCTAAATAAATAAAATTAAAAATAAAAAAAATTAAAAATGGCGACATAGCACAATGAATTGATTCCAGTTATGAAATGAAGTGGAAATGCATTTCATAGTTACTGTTACGTTACGGTGATAATGAAAGAGAAATGAATTTTATAAATAAAATACTCAATAGGTTGAACAAAGCTGACCGAGAGTGTTGTGGACTTAACTAAAGGTTGAAATATTTCGAGCTGTCATATGAAAGCAATGGGAATTCTTATGTGCTTGTGTAAGTTCATACACGATGCAATTATAAAATGACATTTCAATTACATACTACAAAAAATCATTTGATGTACTTAGTAAAAATAAAATAAGAAAAATTATTTGTTTGGAATGTAATAAAATAGAAAGTTAACATGAAGTCCATGAGAAATATGTCAATGAGCTTAAAAGATTCTAACCGCTACTTGGTTTTATAATGATTTTTTTTTTTCAAATTCACCAAAAGTAGTGTAAGGATTCGAGAGCTGCACAAAACAAATATTCTATTCAGAATATTATACTTGATAAGTGTAAACTATGTTGGTGCAGTATATTTCAATTCAGTCTTGACGTCAAAAAAATATTCGCAGCGATCGTTTCCAGTTTTCTAAGGGGCTAACAGGTAAAGAGGATCAGTCAATAATATAATTTTAACTTAACATATTAGAAAAAACTTCATATTTGCATCAAGACGACGAAAACGAAGTAAGATAGGTGAGATTTAGGGTAAAAATGTAGTGGTATCGGCCGACATGAAAACAAAATTCATAACATGTGATATGCATAGGGTGTAGTGTATAACATTTTTCAATATTATACTTCATTTGGAATATAGATACTTCAGTTTAATTTTGTAGTTTATATATTTTGATTTTATTTTGTTTATTGTTCTGCAGTTAAGTGTATATCAAAAATTCTTTTGCCATATATATTATCTTTCTACGATGAATGTATACCCCAAAGAGTTGGGAAAACTCAAATTCACTTGAAACATTCTTCGAAAACGACCCCATATAAACCGCATTGTAAGATGTAATTCTACACTAAGGGAAATAATGCATATTAACATTATCCACGCCTGAGTATCAATTTTATTTAAATATTTACGTGGATAAATCAAATATTTTCCTTACAACTCGTTTTTTTAACGTATTTGAATTTTATTTATACCACACACGTACACACATATTCCATACAAGCAAGCAGCAACAGCATCGCACACGTACACACATATTCCGACAAGCAGCAACAGCATCGCACTCTGTTCTCTTGCAGTTGCAACCTTAGTTCTTATAATTCTCATTTCGTTTTTGTTGCAAGAGTTGTATAAAAGGGATATTTGAATATAAAAATGCTGCAAAAAGTAGCTAAAAAGAGCTAAACAATTTTTTTTGTAGCTAAAAAAAGAAGCTAGTTTTTAAAAACAACTTAGTTACTATATTTTATTCATTCAGTTTAATTTTTTTTTTAATTTTGTGTACATAAATAAAAACAACAAAAGGAATATATTTTCATATGCTAAGGTACATTTTGATCAGTAAAATACACTTTCAATATACTAATAATTTTTTTAAAACGGTTATGTCTTAATAAAAACAAAAATTAATTACAAGAAAAAGGCCAAAAAGTCTAGTTTTTAATAAATACATATATGTATGTATTAATATTTATATGCAGGCACAGGTAAATATCTTCCCGTTCCATAAATTTTACGAGATCGTCATTTATAATGTAATCGTGGCAACATTTGTTTATTTTTTAAGATATATCTTACCCCTTCATTCTGTATCACGAAATAGGCTTACTAAAGTTTTCGTTAAAGCACCCTTCCATTCTCTTACTTCTATCCAAAAATCAATAGAAGACGATACTTTAATCCATGGATAAGTGTGAAGTTTTCTCCATTGGATTTCATCGTATGTATAAGTTAGAGATGTCACAAAATTACGAAAATATTGCGTTTTTGAACAAAAAAAAAGGAGTAGCTAAAAATAGCTTAACTCGAAAAATAAGAAGCTAAAAAAGTAGCTAGGAGCTAAAACAGAATTTTTGGAGCTAAATAAGAAAAAAAGAAGCTAAATCTAGCTACAAAATAGCTAAAATGGCAACACTGGCACCGACTGTCAAAAATAATATAATATTAAGGTACGAAAAAAGAAAATAAAGTAACCATGCTAATGGCATTAATGGACGCAGCTTGTGAGAAATATTTGAATATATTGTTTTTTAATTTCAATATTTTTTATATAAATTTCCTTTAGATGTGATAGTTTTATTTTCAAATAGTAAATTTTTTAAAGATATTTAAAAAATTCGTGCATAATTTTAATATATTTTTTTATTATTTCTGTTTAACTATTTTAATATTTTATTTAATTAAAAAAGTTTTTAAATGAATTTTAAATATTTACGTAGTCGGTTTATGCAAATGCGTTGTTGGTGCAAAAATTACTCGCTTTTTGGATAAATTAAAAAAGTTTTTGGATAAATTTAATATTTTTTTTCCCTTAGTGTACGTCAAAATGTTTACATCCAGACACTGCAGTTTTCGGACACATGATACAAATAAAAAGAAAATTAATGGCGTCAGGGACTTTTTAGGGAAACCCCTAAAAAAACCTGAATGAACCAAATGCAAAAATAAGAACAAAAATTAAAATAAAATTAAGAAAAAGGCAAATTAAACTCAATTTAAGGCTTTTTAAAAAAGTTTCAAGTTGCTTATATTGTCCTGATATCTGATATAAATAATATGATATCTGAAAATTTCAAATTCAATTAATAATTTAGAATAAGCAGAGCATTTTACTCCTCTAAAGCAAGGTTTCCTGTAAATGACGAACTTATTTTTAACCGACTTCAAAAAGGAGGAGGTTCTCAAGTTCGTTGGCTTGTCCGCTTTTTTTTTTTTTTTTTTTTTAAATGTATGTACATCGATAACTCCTAAAGCACTTGCCCGATTTCCGTAATTTTTTGTCAACAGATAGATACCATAAACGCGGAGGTCCTTTTTTAAAAAAGTGGGCGATATTCAACAAAGGGGCGTGTCAATTTAAGAAAAACACTGTATTTCAGTTAATATTGACACTAGGGTACTGAAATTTACAGTAAAAATACTGGGGTAGACACAATTATTACAAATTACGATCAATAAAGTGGGCGTTATTTGACAAAGAGGTGTGGCAATATTGGAAAAACACTGTATCTCAAATAGTATTGACACTAGGGTACTGAAATTTAGTACAGGCGTAGACACAATTTTTAAAAATTACTGTAAAGAAAGTGGGCGTTATTCGACAAATGGGTGTGGTAATATTAGAAACACACTATATATCGAATAATATTGACAGCAGGGTGCTGAGATTTAGTGCATGGGTAGGCATAGTTATTAAAAATTACAGTCAATAAAGTGGGCGTTTTTTGACAAAGGGGTGTGGCAATATTGGAACAACACTGTATCTCGAATAGTATTGACACTAGGGTACTGAAATTTAGTACATGGGTAGGTAGAGTTACTACAAATTACGGCAAAAAAAGTGGGCGTTTTTCAACAAAGGGGCGTGTAAATATTATAAAAAAACTATATCTTAGTTAATATTGACACTAGCGTACTAATATTTACGGTATACTAATATTACGGTTAATATTGATACTTGGAAACTGAAATTTGGCACAGGGCTAGGTAGAATCAATATAAGGTACGGTAAATAAATTGGGCGGGATTAGATAAAGCGCGTGGCACTAAAAATTGTAAAGAAACAGAAATGGAAAATACCCAACAAACTTTCAGGAATCAATAAAACAAATTTTTTAAGAACAAAGTTTCATGTTTGAAATTTTCCACAAGAATACAATTGCATAAAATATTTCGGCGCTCATCTTTGGCACACAATCATGATCTTTTACCATCCCTGCACTATTTGGTGCCTTGGTGACACTGTAATAATTTTAAAAGCTTTTTACACATTAAATTTCTCACAAAACTGGTTTGGGTGAGCTTGTAAAGCTCATATTGAATATGACATAGTGTGTAACAGCTGCACAAATAATGCATGGAACACATTGGCTACATTCAACGTACTCAAAAATTGCCAACTGAAAGAAAAAAATTGCTAAGAAGCTTTTATATTCATAAAGTTAATAATATTTTTAAAACAAATTAAAAAAATTAAAAAAAAAAGATTTCGACATAGTAAGATAAGCGCCGGCTTCAAAGCTTTTATGTAATTAAAGCAATTTATATATTGATGACAATAAAACCAAATAGAAAAAAATGAAAATGATAAACTTTCCAATATTATTATACATATAAATAGCTTTTAAAATATGACCAAGAAATAAATGGGAAAAGTTATTTAAAATTATTTTTTACTTTGTAGTGATTTTGAAGTCGGTTTTTTTTTTGTCAAAAAGTTTTTTTCTTGTAACGGAAAGTAAATTCGTTTTTACTTGTGCAATGAATGCATTAAATCCGTTTACCTACACCGAGGGAAAAATCATAATTTTTTGAGAATCTGAAGTATTTAAAGCAGCACAGAAGATAAAAGCAAGAAAATTAAAGGTTAGAGAAATAGGTTATAATATAATTTGAAACAAGTGAATAACTTTATCACAATACCAGTTTCTTGCTAATAAACGGATTACAAAAAGTTTTTGGTGTTTTTGTTCTTTCTTAAATAGCACTTTTCTCCCATATAAATCCCTATAACTTACGAAACCTTCTTGCTCCGCCTTTTAATCATCTTCGATCGAAATCTGATCATCATCACTTTTGATAATCATTTTTGTAACAGCAACGAATGTTTTCCAAAGGATGTGGAGAACAACGAGGGGGTGTTTCGAATCATAATGGCATTTTCAAGAATAAAGAACACCTGAATTCTGATATTAACAGTAAGTGCTGTCTAAAAGTTCAAACTATAGAATCTGTAACAGCTCCAAAGACATTTACCGGAAATACGAACACTCTTCTTGTCCTTCAAAAGAAAGATTGGTAAGTCAGCTTTCGCAATTTCAGCGTTTGTAATTTAGGACAAACACTCTTTAATGCCGGATACAGCCAAAGAAAATTGGATCTGAACTGAAAAAAAATTAATTCAAATTCTAAACTTTCCAATTACATACTTGCAAATGTTTATTCAAATAACCGTATATCACGATAAGTTCCAGTACTGATAGCGCGTTATCTTCGTTGCCAACAATTTTCACGAAAAAACTAGTTACGTGGTCAATTTTAAGTGCTAGCAAAAGAATTTATTATGCAAACACTCTTTTTTAAACACTTTTAAGAATTTAAATTATATGCTTTTCATCTCAGCTCTCCGCTGAAGTGAGCATAACAAATTTGCAATTTCGTAATTCGCCATAAATTTCAGTGCATGCAAATGCAAACACATACCCAAGAAAGCCACAAATCCAAAGAGAAGCCAATAAAATAAGATTACTACTATTTATACACTACAAACAACCGAAATAACTACTCACCAGACATACACTTTACACACTACAAAAACTTTAGATAAGGTTCAACAATTTGGCTACTGAACTGATGGCTACTGAACCTGAAATGTGAACTTTAATGAAATGTTCTTCGAAGCCTTTGATTTCATTTTTCTCATTAGAGTGCATAGTGGTCGTATATTCTTTTGAGAGTTTACCAACTTTACGTGCTTTTACAATTTAACACTAACATTTTTAGCGCTGTGTTAAGAACCATCTAAAGATGCTGCAAGTGTTGCTCAATAAAATTTACAACTTAGTGTTGGCAACAAAATATATTAATGCACTTTAAATTGTAACGTGCAAATCCGGAAAAAGAAAAATAAAAACCGAAATGAGGGTGTATAACACCAAATAAACCTTTATGTAGAAATGGTTTTGGCGAGAAACAAATTGCAAAAATGTTTCAAGGAAAAGCAACTACATCGACTCTATGTCATAGAGTATGGAGAAACCAAGAAGAAATTGTGGCGACTTAGAACTAGAACACTTTGCTAATAATACGGTGGTAGCAATGTAAGGACTCAACAGAGTCGCTTTCATTTCGGTGAAAAACACAAAAAACATCTAAGATAATTGCAATCAAATAATTTAAGTAACAATTCAATTTAATAATCTTTTTCATTATCGTTATGCGTCATTATTAATGATATTATCAACAGGTCGGCGGCCGTGGCCCAGTGGGTAGAGTGCGTGATCCATACGCCAGAGAACCCAAGCTCAATTCCATCTGACACAGTTTTTCAATTGAATAATTTTTCTGTTCGGCGCTCACCCTTCTGCAGACAATGGCAAACCGCAGAGAGTAAATAATGCCATGTAAAGCTTCTTGAGAACATGCACATTGGCCGTTCGGAGTGGGCATAAAACTAGTAAGTCTAGTTCTCGATCCATTGTCAAAGTCCGTTCAAGGGCTGAAATGGCCAGTTTTATTTATATTACAGGTTATTTTATGTGCAAATGTAAGAGATCTTATTTATATTTTTAGTTCGAATATATTTAGAGCGCTAGAACTTAAAAAAATTTTTTTAAATATTTGTAAAAATTTAATATTAATATTTTGTATACGGCCTCTAATTATTTATATTGAAAACAAGTTTTTCGAGCTCTAGACCAAGCATGTTGTCAACAAGACAACATGAAGAACAAAGAAGGCAATAACCAACAACAACAACAACGGCTCTGTGTAGAGCAAATCACACAGCTTGACTATACAGACTGTTTCATTGGCCGCTACACCAACTCATCAGTAGCCTTTGTATGACTTTACACTGTGATCCACTCAAGCTACTTAGGTTCTACATATACTGCCAATATGCCGAGAAAGTTACCCGGAATTTGTTTTTGGCAGAGAACGCTGGAATTTTTGTAACTGAGTTCTTATCTACTTTTTGATGCATACTGTACTAAGGTCATACTGTACTAAGGTATCATACTTTTAGGCATAGCATTAATTCATGTGCATCTTCGAAATTCGATCACAGCGGTTTACTGCTATCAGAGCATATTGAAGTTGTTGTTATTTTTGCTGTTTAGCTCCTCCTTGTGATTTACACAGAGCCGTTGTTGTTGTTGTTGGTTGTTGCCTTCTTTGTTCTTCATGTTGTCTTGTTGACAACATGCTTGGCCTAGAGCTCGAAAAACTTGTTTTCAATATAAATAATTAGAGGCCGTATACAAAATATTAATATTAAATATTCTGGGAGAGCACGCCCATAAAAATGTTAAGATAAATGATTGGTTGTGTGTTTATCACATAAAAAAAAACAACAAAGTCTTTCATAACAAAAAAATGGTCTCCACGCCATCTTAGGTGTACCATCAGTTAAACTAACTGAACCCTAAAATGAAAGTGTGGAAAAAAGGAGGAGCTAAACAGCAAAAATAACAACAACTTCAATATGCTCTGATAGCAGTAAACCGCTGTGATCGAATTTCGAAGATGCACATGAATTAAGGCTATGCCTAAAAGTATGATACGATCTAGGTTGTTAACCTTAGTACAGTATGCATCAAAAAGTAGATAAGAACTCAGTTACAAAAATTCCAGCGTTCTCTGCCAAAAACAAATTCCGGGTAACTTTCTCGGCATATTGGCAGTATATGTAGAACCTAAGTAGCTTGAGTGGATCACAGTGTAAAGTCATACAAAGGCTACTGATGAGTTGGTGTAGCGGCCAATGAAACAGTCTGTATAGTCAAGCTGTGTGATTTGCTCTACACAGAGCCGTTGTTGTTGTTGTTGGTTATTGCCTTCTTTGTTCTTCATGTTGTCTTGTTGACAACATGCTTGGTCTAGAGCTCGAAAAACTTGTTTTCAATATAAATAATTAGAGGCCGTATACAAAATATTAATATTAAATTTTTACAAATATTTAAAAAAATTTTTTTAAGTTCTAGCGCTCTAAATATATTCGAACTAAAAATATAAATAAGATCTCTTATTTATGCTTGGCCTAGAGCTCGAAAAACTTGTTTTCAATATTTGTAAAAATTTTTGTACCATTAGGAACACAATACACCTTTCACACTTCGTTCTCAGCTTATTTAAGTCAAAATCTGATCCTCTACGAAGTTTAGAATATTTGGCACCGCCAGGACTAATTTGGGGCTGAAAGGGTTAATCAATTTTCAATATGTCAAAAATTCTTTTATTTTATTAATAATATATTTTATTTTATTTTTATATTATACGGTAAGTTAATTAAAATTACATTCTTGCAACGGATTAAGGACAAAGCATAATTTATCTCTTTAACAGCGCAATTACTAGAGTAAGAACTGTATAACTTCTTAATGTACATATCTGCAAATATTCACCAACTGGTAATTTATCACAAAAGATAAGTAAAAATGTTCAACTGTGGTAACATATTTTCAAAAATATGTTTGAACATTTGTGCAATAATGATACATTATGAAGTGAAAATCGAATACACATGAGCAAAAAAATTGTGCAGATAGCAATGTAGAGAGAACAAAAGTACAAGAGGGGTGGTAAATAACGCCTGACAACGAAAAACTTTGAAAGGGTAATTAAATCACACGTAATTTACATGGAGGATAAAGTCATGTACGTGTATGTTTGGGACTGTAGGTGTGATTTGAGCTCATGGTTGAGCGTTTTATATGTATATGCTTTTGCTATTATTGTTATTGCTGAGAACTCTCTCAATACTTGCAAACTTTGGTTGGCTTTATAAGTTGCAAAATTTATCACAAAATCCAAACACAACGACATCAGCAAATGGTGCAAATTCTTTCAACAATTAATGCCCTAACATACTAAAAGTTATACCAAACAGTTATTTATGCGAACGAAGATATTAGGGTTGCGAGTACGTTACGTTAAAAGTTTGGAATCTCCGTTTTATTTTTAATAATTTGGGTTATTTCGTTTCTATGTCAAAATACCACCATTTCTGACATCATATTTTTGAAAATTTTCGTATTATATCTACATATTTTCTCCATATTTTCTTCTGTAACGTATTATATCTACATATTTTTATTGAAGTGAAACTTCTTTAGCACCGTTGTGATTTAAAACTCGATGAAACGAAAAAATCACACGAAAGAGGAAATTTGAACAAGAGTACTAAAAGTAGACACTAAAATTATCCCAGTGGCACTTAATTTTACAGATCAATAGCTACTGCAACGTTTAAAATGCGTTTGAAATTTGTTTGTGTAAAGTAAACACTGCAAACACTGTAAGCCAATCGGTAACAAACCAAAAAGTACTAAGCCTGCACGATAAGCAAATCACACTTAGCTATGTATACAAACCAGCATTTGTGACATTGCAGTAGCTGGTGAACTGTCGGACAAATTTTGAGTCCAAAACTTAAAAGGCGCTTCAAACGTATTTAGCGCGTCTCCTCTTTGTCTGTTGCTTCGAGCAACAATTAGTTGCTCGAGCTCAACAATTAGTTGCTCGAGCTCAACAATTAGTATCAATTTAATTTTTCATTTTAATTTAAAAAAAAAATTTTGATGCCAAAGCTGCCTCTATCTCACGTTAGGCCACATGACGATCAAGCTGTTTTGTGGCACAACTACAGATTTTGGGCGATCTTCACGAAATTCGTCTTGTAGCGAAGTGCGACTACGATTGAATTCGAAAAACCAACGAAACACGATGGCTCCAGATGGTGCTTCATCACCAAAAGTCAAAGCGAGTTTATCGACACAGTGCTGTTGGTTTAATCCATACCGTAAGTCCTAGGAAATCATCGCATGAAAATGTTCACGATTTAATTTAATTTTGACGTGACGAAGTTACGTTTTACTGCATACCTCCAAAAAAGTTAAAAAATTCATTTTTTTTCAAAATTCATCGGCGTTGCATTTTAGTCCTCTTGTACTCCTGAGTACAAGAGGACTAAAATATAATAACTAAAAAAATAGTACGACTGTAAGGGTTAATTCTTTAATTTCATTATAAAAACAAAACAAAAATTCAGAACGTCAACGGGATGCGGTGGAAGCTGCTTAAGCAACGCAGCTGAAAATATATTATATGGTATTATTACCCACTGACTATCAGTCATAGGATTAAAAGTATGATACACCAATAAAGGCCTGGTCTAAGTCCTCACAACAAAATTAGACAAAAAATTTCTGCCTTCATGGGGACAAAGAGCGAGCCGTTCAAAGATCGACAATGCAACATTCATGCAGCGGCGTTGCATAGAATTTTTACTCGGTGAGTATATAAGTTACTTTAAATGTATAAAAAGGAAAATTAAGGATTTATTTTTGGCCTTACAAAAAAAAAAAAAAAAAAAATCCTGACGTCACCAGGTCGTGAATATAGCAGCATATGTAACAGAAATGTAATATCGTTGCATAGAAAATATTACTCACTCAGGAGATGTGCTATTACGCCTTCCAACTAAATTACAAAAAAAATAATTCTTATCGTCATGATTTCAGGTTGGCAACCACAGAATGCAGTAAAAGAGCTACAACCATGAAAAACGTTGCATGGAATTTTAATTCCATGACTACTGGCGTAACGGTAAATTTTAAAGAAAAGCAGCATCAACACCAACACCCACACCAACAACAACATCAACATCAACATCAACATCAACATCAACATCAACATCAACATCAACATCAACATCAACATCAACATCAACATCAACATCAACATCAACATCAACATCAACATCAACATCAACATCAACATCAACATCAACATCAACATCAACATCAACATCAACATCAACATCAACATCAACATCAACATCAACATCAACATCAACATCAACATCAACATCAACATCAACATCAACATCAACATCAACATCAACATCAACATCAACATCAACATCAACATCAACATCAACATCAACATGAACATGAACATGAACATGAACATGAACATGAACATGAACATGAACATCAACATCAACATCAACAACAACATGAAACAGCGTCACGTCAAAACCTACGGGTGTCTCCACGACACAGCCAATTCTTTTTTTTACCAAGATGAATGTTCCAAGTATCTGTAAACAACACAAATAGCATTCGTATGACAAAACGTTCTGAGTAAGTTAAAAATTAAAAATGTTCAACTTCACGATGACAATGTCAATTGTGTCCTCGGAGATGATGCTACGGATGATGGACAGGATGATGCTACGTCCCATTAAAGTTGCTAAAACAATTGAGTTATTGCGCACTATTGGTGTTTTGGGGATATCAGTTAGCCACCAAGATATTGTGATATAACACCGTTAGATTTCTTCCGTAGAAGCTATGTTAAGAGTAGGGTCCTTTCGCAAGCAATCGCAGGAATAGAACCCCAATTGCATGAAAGAATCTTCGAATAAAGGATTAAGATCTGCAAGTTAAGCCGACGGGGCCATTTGAAAGATACTGTATTTCATACGTAATCTACATGAGTGTACTTGATTATCCAATAAAAAGTTAACATCCAAACAAGTGTTATTAAAAAAACCGTGAAATTAATGAAGATGATTTCAAATTAGTAAAATATATCTCAATATTTAATAAAAAATAATAAAACTTTGCGGGCAATGACAATATTTGCCAGCTCCAGCAGTTGTTGTTAACAAAAAATATCGTCCATAGCTTGCAGCATAAACTAAACGGTCTTTATTATTAAAAATATTTTATTGACAGAGCCATTGATGGCAATTTAATAGCATCAATCTGCTATCCCATGCTTTCATTATCTTTCGTATCATCGTTCGTAAGATATAAAATAATTCTAATATGAGTTTGCCGCAAACTATGAACAAAATCGCAATGATTTCAAATGGCTTACAAGTTTAAGAAGTACAAGCAAACCTTAACCCATTTTGGCCCAGGCGGGTAGTTTTCTACCCCGAAACCAAAATCGAGATTTCAGAGAAAGTAGACACAGAAAAAAATAATTTTTTATATGAGTATAATATTTAGAATGATTTCTGTTATTTAAGTCCAACAACCACCCACTAAATATCCAGGCACCCCCCACCTCTTTACAAAACAAAAAAGTCCATAAATGGACCTTTTTGGAAATAAATATAATATATATATTAAGACATGAAATCGAAAAGTTATCAGTGCTAAAATACTATTAAAAGTTCGTACTTATACAGAATTCAATGATTAGTGCAGTTGTCTATTGGCATAACGGTGCTTTCTTATCTTGAAATTGCGTGGGCAGTTTTCTACCCCTTAGGCCAATGAGATAACAACTGTCATATACGCCACATGGTTTTCTGCAGTTCATTTCAGTAGCGTTTGTTTGTTCTTCAAGTGTTTTTGGTTTGTGCAAACAGTTGGTAGGTATAAGTGTAATTATTTTGTAAATTATGTAAATTATTTTGGCAATGTATGACCATGACAAGGAGTTAGTTGTCATTAGATGGATAGATAATGCAGCAGTTACGATGTTATCCAACCATTCGTCTATAGAACCACTCGCTACAGGCAAGCGTTTTGACCGCATGACAAGAAAACATGTAAACATAAACGTTCCCCGAATGACAAAGGATTACAATGAAGGTAAGGATATATAACTCTTTCTTTAGAAAGTTGTGTCTTCCAATATCTTTTCGCTCTCTCTCTCTCTTTTAGGTATGGGGGGAGTTGACCTTCACGATAACGCTTTGGGAAATCATCGTATTGGCATACGAGGGAAAAAATGGTGGTGGCCACTTTTTACAAACACTCTTTCCAACATGATGGTCAATGCATGGAAATTGCATTGCTTGGTTGCAAAAAACAATAATAGCAAACCAATGTCACAGCTAGAATTCAGATTCCAAGTAACCCGAGCTCTTCGGACATCAGAGAAGATTACTCAGGATACAGATAATGCTCCTGGAACAAGTAGGGGTACTAGAGATAGCGACGTAGCCCATTTAAATGACACGAAACATTTTCCTGGCAAATGTGGTGTCGATATACCACCAAGACGGTGCAAAGTATGTTCATCAAAGACTCCCTTCATATGCGTGAAGTGTAATGTTAATTTACATGGCAAATGTTTTGCTAAATATTATAAACATCAGTAAAATATAAAAACTGTAATGTTTTCTCCTATGTTTTCTACAGTGTGTATATTATTTCCATTTCTCAATAAAAGTTTATGATCTTTTGTATTTCATGTGTTTATTACTACTATTACCTAGCACACATTCAATATATGGATAGGCCCAAGGGGTAGAAAACTACCCCAGCCATATCTCGGTAAATAGATGAGATAACCACAAAAAAATTTTAATATTTCTTAATTGACTCAAAATAAGCAACTACTAAAAAAATCATGAAAAAATTCCAACAGGATCGTGTAGCGGGCCGAAATGGGTTAATATAATCCCAGTGGTAATCAGAAACGTAATGCAATAGATTATGTTTCAAATCAATGCAGCTGCGAGGTCTTCAAGTCTTTATAAATTTTTCTATTGCAATTGTTCAGATACCACAGCTCAAATACTAATGACATATACCTTACATAGTAAGCGATCATCAGTGTAGGTTTTCTACTTACGACATAAAGCACATGCTACGAAATTTCTCCCTATTCTGATAGCAGAGCGAAAACGAAAAATAGCTACACAGAAAAAAAAATATGTTTTAAAACACAATAAGGGTATTCACAATTGCGTGATTTTTAGTGTGGTGAAAAAACCCCGTGGTATTAATACCACACTTTACCAAGCGGTTTTTATATTTGTTGTTGTTTTACATGAAAGCTCTAAAAACCACAAGTGTGTTAATTTTAAGTAGCCCCTTGATATGTGTAACGAACGTGGTTTTTCAATTTCCATAAACAGCTGATCGGTTTGCCAGTTATTTTCTGATTCCAAAAATGGAAGAAGCTCAAAAGTAAGTTCAACTTCTTTAAGCCATATAAATATTAATAAAATAAATTAAAAAATCTGATTAATTTAACATCTGTTTGTTTACATTTTAGGTGTCGTTGCCAACTATTTTAAAATTTTATTTTAAAGGGTGCTCATAATTGTGGCTTTCGGCTGTGGTATAAAAACCACAATACCACGATACCACACAATTGTGCATACCCTTAATGTGTTCATTAAATGTGTTCATCATGTCGCTTTTTTTACATATGTTAACTTTAAAAAACAAAAAAAAAATCTAAAACACATTTGCAACGAAATTTGTTGGTATTTTAATCACAAAATTCGTCAAATTAATAAAAATTATCGTCAACTTTGAAACATTTTTCTTTCAGAATAATGAAATGAAACGATGCAACAAATTAAATAAATTACTTACGAAATAATTTCAATGTAATACATTTCAGGAATGAATGTTCAGCTTATTTTGTTCTTTTTTAGGGGGTATTTCAGAATTTACTTTTGATAAGGATATTTTAGTGGAGTATTTGGCAAAGTTTCACAATACAGCCGAGTTTTTGCAACGACTCATAAACATGTTTGAAGCAAGGGTCAATAACTTCGCACTGTTCCTTCGAAAGAAAGGTACAGTAAAAACAATGCACTGAAAAGAGAGAGTCAACTTCAAAGGCGAAGACAGAATCGTTTAGTGTTTAACGTAGACACCTACCCTGTGAACTTAATCCTAAGTTGCCCTTTGGCAAGGAGTATAAATTTCAAGGAACTCACTTCCATGACTCCAAACACCAGCCCTATTATAGTAGTTTTAATAACGGATGCAAACCACACTTACGTATATTTAATTTAATAAATAAATAATAGTATGAATTTAATAATAAATAATAAATGGATAGTTACCAATATTGTAACGGAACAGTACCAATTTAAAGACAGATAGTTTTGATCACCATCCACATTTATTCATCGAAATCGAGGACCACTGAACAATCCCAAGCCTTATTCCGTGTGATTCCTTCACTTTTGGGTGGTCGCTGGTGGTAGCTGCAAAAGGTATTTTTTGTATTTGTATTTGTATTTTTGTATTTATTTGAACAAAGATTAGTACTGTAAGATACAAAAAGATCTTTAATTAGCACAACTCATAGGGATGTATAGTCAACTAATAACATTAAAAATAATAGATACTTAAAAATAGTAATTTAATAGATTACAACAAAAGGTGTTTAATAGGTGTAGCTATTAACGTTCCAGATATGAACTTTGCCGCAATTGGAGCTCCAAAGTTCATATAAGTAACAAAATGGAGAAAATAAAACGAAATATAAAGCCGGTAAGTAAATCAATTTTTAAACCAATTATATCTCTATTAACAACTCTTGCCTCGAACAGTGATGAAAATAAGCAAAACAGGTTAGTATATAAGTTATGGTTTTTACAATTTTATTTCCACTTAAATTTTAAGCACACTCGTGGTTGACGCTAATCAATAGGTGATTAAAGCTTTTTCATCAAGGAGCACTCGTCGGAGAAACCAATCGAGCACCTCGTTCGGCTATCATAGATCGATACTTGAACAAGTCGGTAAGTAGTTTAGATTATAATCTATTACTTCACCTTTAGGGTCCCAACCTTAACACCCATCTTAAATCTCTGACAATTTCTGGGCATTGCCACCCGGTTATGAGACAAACGCAACTCCACACCAACCAACGCTGATCTGCTCGCAACGTTGAGCTACCCCATCCAGCACGATACTCCACAAAGGGTGAGCCCTGCAATAGTCTCCCGCGCAAAAGGGTTTCACCTTGACTCATCAACTCAACACCATTGACACCTAAAATTGTCACACATTACTGTGACGACATGTTATTCGCCACTATTTGCACCAAGATCATCCTGAGTCACCAAACAACATCTAACATCCCATCCATTTTTGCTCACGCAATCACCATTACGCATTCATTCATTTAATAAATCATGACATACTGTACACGTACCAACAGCAGCTTGCATCTCTTTGAACACTCCGAAATAACTATAGCATTGAGCTATTTCATCTTATCGCATCCGATAGTACTCCAAAAGTACTATAGTTAAAAGCTATATCGTCTTATTGTATGAGTCTAAAGGCCTTCAAACTAGGCCATCTGATATCGTTCTGTAGTTCACCATTTAATGCCTTCAAGCAATTCCACGGTTTTTGCAGTTATACTGCCACTCATTTTCACAACTTCAATTTATTCACCAACGACATTCTAATGTGCCAATGTGACATTCTAATAATGTGGTATTGTGTTCCCATTAGACAAGGTATAAACTATCCGTGTGCTAAAAAATTTATTTGGTATAATTGCTGCTGCTTTGAGGATATAAGGCTACCATTGCACAACAACGGTCCCACCTACTTCCAAGACTTATTGACACACTAAAGCAATCATGCCCACGTAGTTGCCCGTATGGCCCGCGTGGCTCTTCATACAAATTTTTTTTCTATCTTAATTTTGTCTTTGCGATAAGCCAAAATCAAGAATATCTGCAAAAAACAACACAAACCGACTCGTTCAGTGTTCAGCACATTTTCCAACGAACTTTACAAAAACAATTGCATGTAAAGCCAAAATAATGGCTTTCGATGCTGAAGCTGATTGTCCCGTTACTTGTGTGTCGAGTAATTTTTCGTGCAACATTGTGATTGTAATAGAAATTAATCCTTGCCGCTGTGCACTGGCAAATAAAATAGAGTTAATTGATTTGTCATAATTGTAATATCTATCAAACATTGAATATACTTATTTAAAAAAAAATAAACCAAATTTTTTTACAATGTACTTAATGACATTTGATTTTATTGCATTGTAATTGTTTTTTGCCAAACACAACAATGAGCAACATTTTGTGTTTGTTTTTTGTTTTTTTAAGTTTTGGCCCGCGCTTAAAATTTCTTGGGCCTCACTGCACTAAAGCCTCAAGTTGAACCTTGCTTCTTTTTTTCCGCAGGTATAGGGATTTGGGACTCCCCTTACACCTGCGATCATCCTGCTTTTTCCTAGCTTTGGACAGGTTGTCAAAATGAATTACCAGGCGGAGTCACTAAAGGCGAAGCCATTTTTATCGGTTGGCAAGGTTATGACGCCAGTTTTTTGGGATGACAAAACAAACATTAAGACAATCAGATCACAAATTCGTTATCGCGATGGCCAAAATTAATGAGTAAATGTGTTTTCTTTGTAAGATCAGTTACTTTTAGGACTAACCTCGTTTTTATTTATTTTTATTCATGATCCAAATCGACTGTTGCATCAGTCCAACAATTAAGGTTTTTGGTATACAACATACCTCGATATTTTCAGGTAGAGGACACCATGCTTGCGGCTTGAGTATTCCAGTAGATAACGCGCTTGACTGCCACCCCAGAGGTTCGAATCCTCGCCAGGCCATGGTCCTACGCTTTAACCTTTTGGTATTTCTTTCCTCATTTCTAATCCACTGAAATCGAAAATTCATCAATATATACGACTTAAAAGTTGTAGTTGGTGGTAGAGAAATTTGTGGAGAGAATTTTTTTTTACCTTTGAACCAAGGATTTCAGATAGAATACCTACACGCAAAGAAAAAAACGTTTATCGTCAGTTTGCTGCAAACGAACTTCGTTCGTCGTGCTTGAAATCGTTATTTGCAAACGTTTCAACAGTTGTCATAATAACAGTTCAGTTGCGAGAAACGCCTCATATAGTTGCAGGAAATTAATTTCGCTTGTCATAAACGCGAGTGACTTTTAAATTGCAGCAATTGAAAACTTCGTTTTTCCCAACTAAAAATTTTGTTTATTTTTCCCTTCGTTGTATAAACATAACGCTTATAGTTTAGAGTTACTTTTTGGACAAATTGTTACTATATAAGGAAATTGGTAGTTTGCTTAATACGCGGACGGAGATAGCAACGGAGGTGCAATCCATAAGAAGACGGACGGACATAAAGAGAAAGATTATTAATATAATAAATAATATTAACCGAAATAGCTTGCGGCAAATACAGCTCGCAAACGAAGTATAGTTGGTGAATTTTTCAGTTGTGGTAAACGAAAAATTTCTTTGCGTGTATTCAGTGAAGTCTGCCTTAGTTCGAAATGGGGTGCTGGATTAGTAGGAAGAAAATGGCAATCAAGTGAAACACTCGTAGGATGTTCGTAGCGTTGTGGAAAGCGAAAGAAACATGTGAATTTAAATCAGATGCAAATGTTATGCCTTTACCTCAGTCAATTCAAGTTACAAGCAATCCCATCCACAAACTTATCTACCATCAACTACAACTTCAAGTCGGAAATATTGATGAATTTTCATTTCAGTTGAATAGAAATGAGGAGAGAAAATTGCAAAATGCGAAAGATTTAAAGCGTAGGATCATGGCCTGGCCGGGAATCGAACCCGGGACCTCTGGAGTAGCAGTCGAGCACGCTACCTACTCGACTACCGAGGCCGCACAAATACTCTATCACCTAATTTCGAGCCATGGCAGACTTGACCGAATAGGTATAACAACTGAAATCGTAAGTTCAAAAATAAAAAAAGTTCATATCTAAATAAACTTTTTTCTGTACATTAATTCACCTTATTTTATACCCCTTTTTTTTTTGGTAATTTTTGGAATTGAAAAATACTGTGCAATCAATTCACATGAACTACCATTAAAAAAAACTATTTCAGCACACTTCCCCTTACATATCTGAATTAAAATAGAATATCCGAACACTATTTACCAGTGGGATGTTTCTCAAGTAGAATTCACATAATAGGCTGACATTAAGTGTTTAAGATAGTGGGGGATTATTGTTGGTGTTGTTGTACTTAGTTGGTGGTGATTCAACTTCCGTCTTGCAAGTTTATTATGTGGTCATAACTTAATTCCTCACAACGTTGCAGAATATTGCAATAATACTAAAAATTTTATCGCCACTTAAATTGGCATTAAATTGAGTGTGGATTGGTTTTATAAAAACTAAACATTAAAAAAAGAAGATTAAAGAGAAGAAAACTTGCTACGATTTAGTTACTTAAGTGTGACACCATACAAGGCGCTCCTTCGTACAAGGCATGTTAAGCATTTTAATTCTACTTGAGAAATAAGAATCATTACTGTAAGGAGGGAAATTGGGGCAGGAAATAATGAAATGTGCAAATTCTGTGCAATATATAGTTTCATGTATAAGGTGACCAAATATGAACCATAGGAAAATGAATTTAAATAAAACCATAACAGTGTGGCATACCAAATTGATGCAACTTTATTTTGAAAATACATTCATGGCATTATGTATGGAATAGCAAATCACTTACATGACCACCTCGGTTTGGCTTGGCCACTTCGGCACTGGCAGTGCTTCAATCGGTCAGTCAAATTTTTTATGACTATGTCCAATAGGTATATGTGGCTTTATTGCGGCAATAGCGTCTCGAATTAAGGACTTCACGGAACCTCAGCTAAAATAATCGAGGGGTATCAAGTCGCATGATCGCGGTGGCCAATTGATGAAAGCTCTCAGTGAGATATACCAGTCGTCAAATTTCTCCTTTAAAACTTCGAGCGTTGCGTTGCTTGCATGGCATGTAGCACCATCATGTTGGAACCACAGCTCGGATATGTCGATGTTTTCGAGCTCTGGTCACAAAAAGTCGGTTAACATCACTTTGAGCCAAGAACCATTGACGGTAACAATGTCTCTTTTGTCATTTCGGAAGAAATAAGGCGTGGTGATGCCACCTGGTGATCTTTGTGGATGCATTGATATTTAGTCGAACACTTGTATATTGTGGTCGCACAAATAATGGCAATTTTGCTTTTTTGACACAACCGCTGAGCCAAAAATGGAAACTCTCATAATAAAAAATTAAGGTTTTTAAAAATGGAAAGGAATAACGGAATGAAGAAACGGAATAATGAAAGATTTTGCTTAAGTTCAAAAATGAGCCAAATTGAATGAAAACCACGTTTATTTTCCATACAAAGTGACTTTATCGAAATGGTAAAATTCCTAAAAATTGCGCCTTCCTCCCATAGAAAGTCTCTATTTAAAATTGTAGAATCTCTTAAACTTCCACAAATAATACTCTTAAACTCGAAACTTACTAATATACTTACGAAATAATAAGAGGGTTACTATATATATTTCGGGAATAAATATAAGGGCCGATTTTTTTTTTTTTCATTGAAAATACCTTTGAGTGGGATCACTCAATTTGGTGAACTGCTACCATTGTAGCTGAAATCAATCACAGCAGAACATAAATGTCAGAAGCTTAAATAAGAAATCGAGAGAATAGGAGACAAGTAGGATATAATGGGGAGTTGTGAACCATGAGGAGTTGTTAGTCACGACAATATCCGCCATGCTGTGAATGGTAGAAATGTTCCAACAATTGTCAAATACCTCTGTTGACATAAGCTTACTTTTTCATTGGCACTCGTCTCATCACAATGCGTTCTTAGTCTCTCTGTAACTAGTGATTAAAAAATCACACTTAAAGCTTTTTAACCCATTTGTGTTCCTAAACCATTGGTGGGCATTCTTACACAGCCGCAATCTTGGCCTTTATGTGTATTTGTGCATTCAAAAGCTTTCCAATGTTAAAAAAGTGTGTAAAAAGCTCGAACAGCGTACGTGTGAAGCTCTAGCAGCGTACGTGTGGCGGCAGAGAAAGCTCTTTGCCCGCGAGCGACAGAATGCCCGACATTGGTTTAGGACCAATGTCTTTCCTTTATTGAACAATGCTTACCTCTACCCGCTTAAAAAATAAGATATCCTCGATTGCAATTAATTTATTTCAGAAAATTATTGAAAAAATTATAAGTACTTGCTGATGGCGGCTTCCTTGTCATATTTTTAATTTTTTCAACTACTCACGTCAAGCACTACTATTTTAATGAACCACAGATTTTTGTATGCAAACATCAAAATGCATCAAAAACAAGAACACGCTAAAAAAGTAAGGGGCTTTTTTGCTGGTGTCTTCTTTACATTTTGTTTTAAAAAAAAATTCGTTCAAAAAGCAAAACAGAATTATTTCGAAAAGAGCTTTAAATGTTATAAGCTCCCGCACTACTATTTTCATGAACACAGCAACAAACAGTACAGCAACAAACAAACAACTATAATCAATGCAGTGTGTAAAGGGCTTTAAGAAAAGTGCAGCCGCCGTCCGCCGCCATCTATTGCCCAAAAATTAACAGACAAGAGAACTCAATGCATTTTGAGGTTAAAGCTGTAGCTAAAGCTGAGGTTGTAGCTAGAACTTGTTGGTTGTTGTTGTTGCAGTTACAATTGCATTTGTTGCATCTATTGGCAACAATGTGTCGAAACCATAACAAATTTTTATGCAAAAAAGAACCGCAGCTAGTGCGAACAAATAACCAAGCTAAAGCGGTAGCAACAACACCAAAAATAACATCAACAAACCCTGCAACAACAATATTATACGCAATTCTCCATTTATGGTCGCAAATATTCTATTGACACATTGAAACAAATAGCAGCAACAACAGTAGTAGCAACAAATTTAGCAACAAAAACAAAACATTAGAGAAAATTAAAATTCTATTTAAGCGCTTCATTACATTGCAATCACAAGCAACACACAACAGCGCCCAATCAAGCACCCGTACAGCACCGCCACAGAAATCCTTTCAAACTTGGCCAGCGTTGCCACCGCATACAAACCCATGTTGGTCATGCAAAAACACCATTACCCGTAAAAAAAATAGGAAAAAAATTTCATTGTGGTCAATTAGTTGAAAATCATTGGATTATTAATTGCTATGGACAAAGAGGCGTGAAAATGAAGCGAAATGAAATTCGAATAGATAAATGAGAACGGTGCATTTAATACACTGTTCTTTAATTTTTAGACTTTTTAATTATTCTTATTTTGTATATATATATTTATTATAAAGGGTGATTGGTTTTTGAAAATTAAAGAATGCACAAACAATTTGCAAAAGTTAATGAAATATTTATTTGGATCGATAAATCAATGCCTTAAAATTTACTTTTCAAAGATTATAATATTTATTGTTATTTATTAATTTTTAAATAATTAATCCACGAGTGTGATTCAGGTAGCGTATTCTGTTTTAGAATTATAGAATTATATAAAGACAAAAGTATTGCAAGTCGATCGAGATTTTATTAGGAAGTGAAGAAAAATTTCAATACAATTTTTCATTAAAAAAACAAAATATCAAAGTTGAACAGATTCAAATATTTAATAAGCACAAAGTGATTTTTAAACAGGTGTTATTGAAATTATCGCAACATTCTGAAAGTCCAATTTTGGCACACTTCTCTAATATTTCGGCAGGTATCTTACCAACGACACGTTTAATGTTATCTTTAAGGTAGCAATCGCGGTTGGTTTGTCCCTGTAGACGAGAGACTTGACGTAACTCCAAAAAAATATAGTCTAGTGGGGTCAAATCTGGGGACTGCTCCAAAACGAGAGATTAATTAAGTATAGTTGCTGAAGACAATTTTTTGTGGCAAATCAGCCGGCTTCAATTGATTCAAGATTCTTACGTAATATTTTCCTAATGGTCGAATAATAATCCCCAATTGCTAACTCCACCTGTACTCAAAAGCAGCCTGTCCAAAGCCAGGATAAAGTGGGATATCCGCAGGTAACGGGTTTCCTCTATCCTGTGAAAATGTAAAAGGGACTACCCAGATCCTGGAATTGGTCGCCTGTTCTGGGGAGTAGGTGGACTGTTTGACTTGATCAACGGTAGCGTATGCCTACGAAGGAATAGCAATGATCCTTAAAATTTGTTAGCACAGGGATAGTCTTTACCTCGGCAGACGTGCGAACACATTACACTGGAATGCGCAGTACAGACGTACGGATGTAAACATATGGATGGATAGTCTTCTAAAAGCTGGTAAAATCGATGTTTTAATTGATGGTTAAAGAGGTGTTAGAGTTGGGTTTCCGAGGTGAATAGTTTTATCTTAGTAGTCTCGGAGTGCCGGAGTTGAAAAACTGTTAATATCGGCGACCTATGTATCACACACGGTCAGGTGCGATGTGGACTACGCTGTAGCAAGTCCACTAGTGGTGATTCTGTCATTACAGTCAAGAACGGTATGTGATACTGTGTTGGTGTGTGTGAGTGCGTGTCGAGGTAAATCCTTTAGCCCAGGAGACTATCGCAGGGCGGGGCCTTCGGGGAGTATAGTGCTGGCTGTGGTAGTTCAATGTCGCGAACAGGTCTGTGTGATGGCGTGGATTTGCGCTAATACAACCGGGTGGCAATGCCCATAAATCGTCAAAAATGTTAGATGGGTCTCAATTTCCACCAATAAATGTGGATGGTGACCCAACTAATCATCCATAATTGGTACTGTTGCGTTCCAGCATTGGTTTCCATCCATACAGTATACTTATTAATTTAAATATGCATTTAAGTATGGTGTGTAACCGGAGTTGAAACTATTATGACAAGGCGTTGGTCGCGTTTAGAAATATGGAAGTGACGCCCAGGAGAGGTTGGATGGACGTTGTATTTGTATTATCATGGTACTAACATCCAGAAGACTTATCTGTTGTGCATCAATTCTATGAACCTCGACCCCATTGCCATGGGGCAACGTGAAATTAAGCCCATACGGCAGGTGTTCACGTTCAATAAATTGGAATTCCAGCCCCAATTGCTGCGATCGGCGACGAATGGACATATCAGGGTCTTCATTAATACTAGTGGATACAGCAGCAATATTCTCTTCGGTACGCACTCTACGGATATGGGTTGATGGATTGATGTGAAACTGGTGCGAAATTTGTTCGCAATGGTTTGAATAGCCTGCTCGCTGGGTCGATTATGACGGCCATAAAATGGACGTAACTTGCGAAACACATTTTTCACACGGCACGAATTTTGACAGTAATTTTCAATAATTTGCAAACGTTGTTCGGGCGTAATTCTATTCATGATGAAATGGCATGTCAAGCATTTTTGACTTTGACACATGCGGGTTAACTGTCAAAAAGAATAACTTAAAATACCAAAAGTCTAAAAAATTACCTTTTGACGCGAATTACCAAGACAAGAATGCGTATTTATGTGTTTTTGCTGTAAAAATCTTACATCTAGTAAAGTTCACACGGAGCCGTCTGAGGCCTGAGTCACTGATGAAGTTTTTTGCAAAACGCCAAGCAATTTTTTTCGAAAAGAGTACTGTACAACATTCGGCTGTCTCTCAATAGAGCGTGTACAGAATTTTCTAATCATGAACACGCTTTTTATAACCGCAGAAGGGCAGATTGCAGTGCTGCTTGCAAAATACAGTGAGTTTACCAAGAAATAAAGAGTGAAGGCTATGCCTAAAGGCTAAGTCGCAAAGGCGCGTTAGGTCGGTCGCGCTTTGACCGTACTTTGGTCAACTTTACGGGATGAACTGTCAAAACACCCGACCTTATAATTTTGAAATCATAATGTCGCGTTAGCAGGTCGTGCGTCTGTTACTTAGAAGATGCCACTGTACGCGGTCAAACCAAAAAATTCCCACAAAGTCTGAAATCCCCAAATCACAATGTATATGCTGGAAGTACATGATGGCTGTATTTCTTTATTCATTTTAGCTATTCATATTTTAATAGCCGTCGCTATTAAAAAATAAATTATATGCTATTATATGCTTTATTATTTATATAATAAAGAAAATATTTACAATTTATTATGTTTAAAAAAGAAATGTTTCTGCATATCCAACCAGCGTAGAAGTTATATGTTGCATTACATTGCTGAAGATTAACAAAAACAATAACAAACGAAAAAAACTAAAGAAACTGATATCTATTTATACACATACAAATTTACATTCATATGAACAACAGCAGCATCAACAAAACACGTACAAATTTACATACATATAAACAGCTACAACAGCATCAACAACAACACAAGCAGGTACTGAAAAATATTCGCTTCAAACAAAGCAACAACCGTAACATAAGCAGCCACTGATGTTATGAATGATTTATCTTTTAAAAAAGTCAAAATTAAATTACATTCAATACAAAATATTTTGATGAAACAACAAATCCCATGCAAACATGTCTTTACTACTGCAACTCAACAATGCTCATATATTTAGCTAACTCAATGAAAATACAACCCTGCGCTATCGGCAAATGTCAAACGCGCGACCAAGTTGAACACTTCTCGACTTTTTTCAGCAGCTCGCGCTTTGATCGTACTTTACCCCTTCTTACGAGATTCGACGATATTTACGAAACAAAGCACGATGAAAGCTTGAGGTCGAATTATGGATTGCTTCATAACAACTCGTTGTTTCTACTTTAGCTGTCAAAGCGCGACCGACCTAACGCGCCTTTGCGATTTGGGTATAAAAGTATGACACGATCAAGGTTAACCTTGACACAGGGTGCATCATAAGTAGATAAGTTACTAATGTAAAAGCGTTCTCTCTGTCAAAATAAACTTCCGGATAACTTTGTCCGCAGATTGGCAGTATAAGTAGGACGTTGGTAGCTAGAGTGGATCACAGTGAAAAGTCATGTAAGACTACTGATGAGTTGGTGTTGCAGCCAACGAAACAGTCTGTCTAGACTGCTGTGTGATTTGCTCTATACAGAGCCGTTGTTGTTGTTGTTGTTGTTGTTGTTGTTGTTGTTGTTGTTGTTGTTGTTGTTGGTTGTTGCCTTCATTGTCTTCATGTTGTCTTGTTGTTAACATACTTGGCCTAGATCTCAATTTTGTTTTCAATATAAATAATGAAAGGTCATATTCAAATTTAATTTTTCGAAATTGTATTAGAACAGATTTAATCTACTCTTGCCATTATATGAAATGGGACTTTCTTAGAATGACTATATTAAAGAGTAATTCAATTAACCACTTAAAAATCTCTACTGCATTAGATTAAAGTTTCACTTCTACCGTGCGTGGCGGCCACACACATATTTTTTTTATAACATGCACATTTGGAATAATTTCATTTCCCTAACAGTTTTAACAGGAGTTGATTAATTGTTTAAAAAATTGCGTACTAAAGATATGCAGCCATTTTTCAAGCCCCATATTTGCTCTTTGAAGACTTCAACTTCCGCTCTGTTACAAACAAACAATAGCTTTAGCGGCAGTTTTTGTCATCAAATGACTCACGCACTGCTCAGTGACTAAAAATCGCACGTTCATTTACCTCAGGCATTAGATTGTACATTGACTTTGCCTAGCGCTGAAAAGTATGCAAAGTAATTGAATCGAAATTGCCATAAATTGGCGAATTACGTGCACCTGAGACCAATAAAATGGCTGTTAATTAATTTTGTGCCGCACGGTTATGTTCATGTTGCATATGTGAATGCATATTAATGTTGTTTAAAATGGCACACAATCCATTATAGTTAAAATAAAAAAAAAATAAAAAGTAAAAAATATAATAAAAACGTACATCTACGAAATAATGAAGACTTAAAACAATTTTAAGCAAAAAGTTATTCTAAAGTAATAAATCAATGCTAATGTTCAACTCTACATGTGCCATTAATTTTAATTTTTTTTTTTTTGTTTTTCATTTTATAAAAATGTAATTTTTTTAGGTTTTATATGCTTTTAACCGGTGCTTGGTTATACTAGAAAGTTTCTGGCTTTGTGTTTATGTTGGGAGTTCATAAAATATTTTGACAATATTTACAACAAAAATGTGAATAAGAGTAACAAACGAATTTTTAAATATTTTTATATTTTTTTTAACGTTAACCATAGGCCTTTGAAGCTTGCATATGCACATTGGTTGCCACAACAGATAATCATTAACCCATTAAGTCCGGGAAGAGCACAATTTTAATATGATGTTTGAGACTTATTTTCTGCTATTAAAAATTGGAATAAAAAATTCCAAACATACCTATTCTACTATTTTTGGGGTCGCTCTTTCGATTGGTGCAGTCGGATTTGCAAAATAATGACTTTTGGAACCAATATGGCGCATTTTAATTAAAAAATAACGAAATTTTTTGCGTTTTTCTTTTTTGTGAATCTTTTTCGCATAAATAAAGTTACTGAATCGGTGCCAAAATAAAACCAAAAGTGCACAAAATATCTAAAGTATAACTATGAATATTTTTTTTTTGGTTTGAATCAACCTAACCTCTACAATATATCAATACGTAAAAAATTAACGTTATTTGGTAAATTATGAGTATTATTAATAAAATTTACATCTCTAATAATATAATTGTCCCAAAAATATATAAAGAAGAAGTTTTTGAGATCGCTGATCACGAATTTGAGGTAAGATTTTCAAAATTTAAGATGGCGGATTCAATATGGCCGACCGAATTTCATTAAATCTTCAAAATTACAAGAAAATGTGTGTAAGGGAGTTTTTGAGGCCGTTGATCACGAATTCGAAGTTAGATTTTCAAAATTTAAGATCGTGGATCTGTAGCTGATTAAATTTCATGAAATGTCTGAAACCAATGCGATAATGTTTATTATACGGGGTGTTTACGATAAAAAATTGGTTGTTTCCGTCCGTTAGCCGTTTTATAAACGCTTCCTAACTGGAACCTTGTAAAACCTTTATATTTTTATAATTCAAACGAAGTTATCTAGCATTTGTAAATTAAGTCTAATATTTTATATTGAAATATTCGTAATTTTAGATACTTAAAAAATCCGAAATCCTAAGGAAAAATAAATAAAAAAAAAAAAAATTTTAAAAAAACAAATAAAAAATAAATAAAAAAACAAAATAAAATAAAAACATAAAAAAAATTAAATAAAAACAAATAAAAAATACTCTTGGCGTCCACCTCCACCTGGTTTGAGTTGGGAAACATTTATACAACGACTAACGGACGGAAGCAATCAAACATCGTAAGCACCCCGTATAATAAACATTATCGCATTAGTTTCAGTCATTTCATGAAATTTAATCGGCTACAGATCGACCATCTTGAACTTTGAAAATCTAACTTCGAATTCGTGATCAACGGCCTCAAAAACCGCCTTATACACATTTTCTTGTAATTTTGAAGATTTCAAGAAGATTTTGGTTGGCCATATTGAATCCGCCATGTTAAATTTTGAAAATCTTACCTCAAATTCGTGATCAGCGATCTCAAAAACCCCTTCTTTATATATTTTTGGGACAATTATATTATTAGAGATATAAATTTTATTAATTATACTCATAATTTACCAAATAACGTTAATTTTTTACGTATTGATATATTGAAGAGGTTAGGTTGATTCAAACCAAAAAAAAAATATTCATAGTTATACTTTAGATATTTTGTGCACTTTTGGTTTTAGTTTGGCACCGATTCAGTTATTTTATTTATGCGAAAAAGATTCACAAAAAAGAAAAACGCAAAAAATTTCGTTATTTTTTTAATTAAAATGCGCCATATTGGTTCCAAAAGTCATTAATATGCAAATCCGACTGCACCAATCGAAAGAGCGACCCCAAAAATAGTAGAATAGGTATGTTTGGAATTTTTTATTCCAATTTTAATAGCAGAAAATAAGTCTCAAACATCATATTAAAATTGTGCTCTTCCCGGACTTAATGGGTTAAAACTTTGGCAATTAAATACCTACGAAATTTCAGCAAAATTGTCCCAGTAGCGGTGATGGAATTGACAATATTCAAACAAGTACATCAACAAAAAAATACCAAGCTAAACACATAAACTAAAAACAAAAAAAAAAAAAATAATAAAAAACAACAACAGAAACCTCACACTCGTGCAGTTGATATTGATTAAGCCTGCGGCAGCTAAACAAACTGTGGTCATGACTGTCTACTTTTACGCTGTATTTAGTTTAATTACAAAATAATCTACATTCACATCAACCAAATCTATCCATGCTCTGAAAGCGAAACTCATGATCAGCGCGATCTCCTGATTACTTTACCAAAATTTCGAGCTTTGCGATGCGTACACGAATTGTGCACGAAATGAGTTTTAACAGCAGCTGCAGTGTTGCTAACCTAGTGCAACAGTGCACAGTGTTTCGTCTAGAACAAGCTAGCTGGACAAAAGTCATTTTTCTAAATACTAAAAAGAGGTATGCAATTTTGTCAACAAATGCCCCAAGAAAACAAAACAAAAAGAATTAGTTTAAAAAGACCCGTTACTTTTGAGCAATTAAGCACAGAAGTAGAAACTTGTTTGTGGCTGCTGATTGCATTTGACAGTCGATGTTAACACGTGTTAAGTGAAGTAATAATTTTTTATCAAAGCGCATATTTTATAAAAAAAGTGAAAGTGGAATACACAGTTGAAGGTCAGAACTTTTTAATTTTGGTAAAAGTTTGAAGCAAATATTTGTTGTTTTTGTGTTTGGCTGTTTTTAAAATGAGTTAATTTTACAATATAAAAAACAGTGCTTTTTGTGTTTGGTGGAGCGTAACTTTCGTGTAACTCATGTATATGGGCTGAATTTTTGTTTTGTGTAAGCTGTGTTTGTCTTCTCTGTTTCCTAGAAATATTACGCTATTCAACACTGTTCAACTATTTTTTTTTTAGAGTGCACGTACCTCCTCCCAAAAATTGAGTTTTTTGAAGAATGGCTTAAGCATGGAGATGTATAAAATATTTTTCAATTTTTAAAAAATAAATACGATTTATCTGATATCTCAGATAAATCTGTAAGAGAAATTAAAATGAAATTAGCAGCATTTTCAAAAAAATTTAAAGAAAAGTGGTATGCTTGTAGAAAGTCTAGGGACCGGTTTTTGAGCAAAAATACTGAATTCCTCAATACTGATATGCGAATTCAAGTTTGCAAGCACATTCCCTTGCCATCCACATCTTCACAGTGCTCGAAAGTCATTGGCAGACCAAAACTGCAATTTGAAGAAGCATCCTTTAAGACGAAAAAGAGGCGAGTGGAAGATTTGGTTCAAGGTAGGACTGCTTTTGAATTGAAAACTGCCGCTGAAATCGCATTGCGATCATGTGGAAATAGAAATGCGGCCACTATTATTAAGAACAGTACAGAGAACAGAGGAAAGGATGTAAGTGCAGCTGAAGTATGTGCAAATCCAAATACTACTCGTATGCGATGCTTAACAAACGACGAAGCATTAGCGTACTACATAGATGCAAAATTAACATGTAACTCTTATAAGCTCACGAGGAAATGGTCTCTGAAAGCTGGTCATGATTTATATCCATCATACTATTCTCTGGCAAAATCGAAAAAAGCTTGTTGTCCATCAAATGCAGAAATATATATCTACAGCAGTATTCTTGGTATTACATGCCCGTTACGCTTCATAAAATCTTGATGCATGGTACAGAAGTCATTGCAAGCTCAATCCTTCCAATCGGGCAGCTTTCAGAAGAAGCTCAGGAAGCACGACACAAAGATTGTCGTAGGTTTCGTGAGAATCATACAAGAAAAAACTCACGTGAATCAACAATGCAAGACTTACTTATGATGTTACTTATTACTTCTGATCCCTTAATAAGTACTTTAAGAAATGTTCCTCAGAAAAATTTGAATAAATATTATCGCGAAGTTTTGAATCTACTTATTCCTTTAGAAGCAGGACTTGAAAGTGCAGCTATTGTCAATAACTATGACATCGCCATGGATTCTTCAGATTCTTCTGATTCAAGTTCATATGATTCAAGTTAACTTATTTAATTTCATACAAAATAAATTTATAAAATATTATATTGAATCATTGTGGTCAAAATTATTGTATCTAAGTTAAGAAACTGTCAAAATTTCTGAAATTTTCTTTCCAAATTATATAAAAATAGCCTTTTACGTTCAATACTTTCGAAGTTATAGCAGCAAACATGGTGCAACTTATTTTTTGCAGAAATTAACCCGTATCGGCAGAGGGGGTCATTTACGACCTGGCCCCCCATACAATTTTTTTTTTTGTTTTGACCTAAGGAATACAAAAATTCAAAAAAATAATTTTGTCCAGCTAGCTTGTTCTAGACGAAACACTGTGCAGTGGGCCGGTGATATTAACCAAACGAAATGAATATGTTGTTACTTCACAGCAAACACGCTAAGCTCTCAGTTATGAGAATTTTTGGAGATATGTCAGTTAAGGGCTACATTGGGCAGCTTTGCAGTTGCCATGTTATTATCATTCATATTCTTTTTATATTCCGTTAGTTAACGAACACAAAACTGTCAAATATTTGTTCAAAATCAAATTGTTTCAAAATTTTGCCTCCGTGGCAAATGCTTCTGGGTAATTATTCTTATTAATTTATATTTATATTTTTTAGTTATATTTTCTTTTACTTGTGTTGTTGAAGGATATCTTCTTAAAAGTTTTGAATGGTTTTTTATTTTTAATGATGTCTATTTTGTGCCAAATAAACTTTATTTCATTTCAAGAGATCACTTAAACAAAAAGCGACAAAAAACTGACACGTGCTTTCTTTCTTTTGCTCATGTTGTTTTGCATAGTTTCAAAGTGTTGCACTGAAATTTCTCAAAATAATGAAGCTTATTTAATACCATGCTACAATTACAAGGTAAGCTCATATTGGAGAGCAGGGTGCACCAGTTGTCAAAATCAGCTGGTAATTTAAAGTTTTTCTAATTGTTGTTGTTGCTTTTGTCGTTTGACGTTTGTAGCTCCTACAGCTTTGTTGGTGCAAAATTTCTCATTTGAGCAGTCAAACACGTTTAAAAAACGTAAAGGGGGTATATTAATTGTGTCATTCCGTTTGTAACGTCCATAAGGAGGTGTGGTAAGTATACACTGAAAAAAAAATGTTTTAAAATTGACGACAATTGTTATTAATTTGACGATATTTGTGTTTAAAAAATAGCTTGCAACATATTTCGTCAAAGTAAGAGCAAATGTATTTAAATATTTTGAAAAACATATGAAAAAAAAGTCAAATTAACAACACATTTTGTGAACACATTGTGTTTAATTTTAAGCTAACTTTTTTTTTTCAGTGTAGAAAAGTTTTTATATGCTTGATCAGCATCACCACCCGAGTCGATTTAGCCATGTCCGTCTGTCCGTCTGACTGTCTGTGATCACGGTTACAGCCGTAATTTTCAAGCTAGCATCACAAAATTCGACATTTAAGCTTTTATCTAAAAAGTAAAGGTCAAGTTCGAAAATGAGCCAAATCGGTTAAAAACCACGCCTACCTCAAGTGACTATAGTGACTACCTATACAAAGTGACTTTATAAAAACGGCAAAATCTCTTAGAATTCCACAAAAATTAATATATGGACTTGGAATTTTGGATATAGGCTTTGATATTTAATATACACTTTGAGTATGACCAAATTGGATTAAAACCACGCCTACTTCTTATACAAAGTGCCTATCAAGAAGGTAAAATCTCTTCAAATTCCATAAAAATTAACCTATGGACTACATGTACCCTGAGTATGAAATTCAACCAAATTGAATAAATATCACACCTACCTCCCATACAAAGTGACTTTATCAAAACGGAAAAATCTCTAAGAATTCCAGAAAAAATTAATATATGGACTTGAAATATATATACTACTTTATACAAACTAATTTATATTGCTTTAATAGGAAAATAGTAAACTAACATCGAAATTAAAAAAGTTACATAAGTATTTATAAGAAGAAAATTAAAATTAAGTTGAAGTGCTTATGTTAAAGTAAAGTAAATGCAGTAAAGTAAACAAAAGTAACATGATTTTTAAAGTAAATTTAACGAAGGATCATAGTTTTCAATTAAAAATGCAGGTACACAAAGTATTTTTTTTTTAAATTCACTTTAAACTTAAAAATAATGTATTTTATTCCAAAATATTCTGGTTTCACCACCAAATACTTCTAATTGTAACACAAATATCTACCAGTGTTGCATATCATTGGAAAGGCCATGAAAAAAATCTTTCTAAAACGTCTTTGCACAAAGCATACCTTTAAAAGGTTTTGTAGGAATAGCATTTTTTGTGAAACAACTTCCGGAAAACACAAAATTAGCCCACAACTCCCCAGGGGGTCAAATAGACCCCCACTTCCCATACATTTTTTTGTTGTTTTTCTCATACCCTATCGTTTAAAATTATAAAATAATTTTTTCCGTCTAACTTGTATGGGACGGTCCACTGTGCGACGTTGGAAGAGCTTAGAGCCAACATTGAACGCGAAATATCTCAAATGATTTGTGTTTTATTTAAAAAAAAAAGTTGTCAAGTCTTTAATGGAAAACCCTTATTAAAAAATCAAAGCTTGTGGCAAAATTTCAAGTTATTCGATTAATTTTTGTGAAATTTTCGATATAATTGACCAACCGAGCGTCTAATGGTAATAACCATGGAACTTTTCCCACCCTGCGTAGGGGAAAATAGGACAATGGGAGTCAGCGGGTTATGAGATTCACCCACATATACACAAAACTGTACACTCGAGCGTCACGTAAACTACTTCCCCGCCCAACTCTGTGCCCCCAGACATTATGTTAAACGACTCGCGCATATTAGCCACCCGCGCTGCAGAGAAACAATAGTGTTTTGTTTTTTTTTGACAAGCTAATGTAATTTTTCGTGAAAGTGAAATAAACGGTAAAAATGGATTTTTTTTACAAAATTCGACCAAAACTTTTACACGTAATTAGTTAAATGTTCAAAATATTGATGGTGACTTTAGATTTTGTCAGTATTTTATAAGTTTTTTTATTTCCAGTTTTTTTCTCGTTAATGCAGTTGTGGGAAATTAGTCGGGTGACTCCAGGAATGTAAATTCCAGGGAAAGAAAACTAAAGTACGGACGAAGAACCCTGAAAAGGTAAAGCGGCAGATACTTCAAGAATCAAACGATACTTCAGTGTCAGATGTTGGAACTAACCACTTATGCCAGGATGATGTAGACGCCCACACGTCGGTGCAATGAGATTCAAATCTGTTTTTTTTTTAACTGTTATAACTTCCAAAGTTGATCACAAAAGTCTTTAAAACTCGTCTTAATTAATAGCTAGATAAGGAAACTTGATGTTTAGGCGGTTGCAAAAAATATTTGATTATAAATTCAGATTTTATTTCATTCTCGCTTAGGTGACTCCCATTACCCTTTTATCCCCTACTCTATATGATAAAACGCATCCGGAAAGATGTCGTGGAGTGCGCACTGAAGAATCAATTGCTGCTGTAGAGCATAGTATTTACAGAGGACCCAAAAGAGTCATTTCGCCATCACGCGTAGCGATTAGAGCCATCCACTGTATGGAAAATTTCACCGAAAGATCTTAACCTACGACCTTATAAGATACAGCTGGTTCAAGAATTAAAGCGAAATGAGCATCGTTTGAGCCATACGTTCCATGAATGGGCTGAAAAGTAACAGAAATCAACCCTGAAAATCTAACTTAAATATCAAATGTCATTCTTAAATAACAAGTTTAATTTCATTCGTTGCAAAATTACGGCTGTAATTGTGATGATCGATTTCGTGATTCGATTTCGTGATCGTGATAAAAACGGACATTTTACTTTTCTTTACTTAGCACGCCTCCTTATGGGCTTTACAAACGAAATGATAATGTTAATATACCTCTTGCGTAGTACGAGTAGTTTTTCATATTTGTAGTTAAGTTTTTCTAAAATTATCTGTTCTTGTAAGGCTCAATAACTTTAAAAAAAAAAATAATGTTTGATTTTTGTGGCGTCCGTGGCGTAGTTGGTTAAAGTGCGTGGCCGCTATGTCAACGAACTTTGGAACCCCAGCAGCGACAGAAAATTATTTGAATTAAAGGTCAAAGTCCTTTCAAGGGCTGAAATGGCCAGTTATTTATTTTTTTTTATTTTTGTATGATTTTTTTAAAATTTTACACAACCTTTGGGGTCCTTAGGGCAATACTTTAAATCTTTAATGAGCAACTCTTTTCTATGGGTGATAATGTATGGATGAGCTTTTAAACAAGAGTTTTTTTAATTATAAAATTTTTAAGTTTGTGTCCAAAGCTAAAAAAGGGAACGTTAAGTACATCAGTAATTAAATAATTTATTTACACAGATGCCTGGAAGGGACTCACATAAAATTGAAATTGTTTTTTTTTTCGTCATATTTACAGTAGCCAAGAGCCAAAAAAGTTTTTATTGTTTTTAAGCATGCTATAGCTTAACTATAGTTGGGATTAAAAGTTTTTCAGATTAAGCCTCAGTTGTGTGGGTAAATGTTGGTATATATGTGTGCGAATATGTATGTATGAGTCCGTCATAATGTGCAATTATATCGCATTAAATGTTCTGGCAAGTTCAGTGTTGCCAACTTCAGAAAAATAGTTCGGGACACGTACTGCAACAACAATGTCAGCAACAGAAACAGCAACAGCAACAGCAATGTGCATTTTTCCTCATACATGCTGCTGCACTTTGTAATGCATACAAAATAGCCAACGAATGACAAAAACGTGGCTGAGTCCTTACTCCTCACCACTGTCGCCGACACAGGCTGCTTTATAATTCAGCTTGTTGCCATGATTAATGGACGCAAGTTCGTTGAAATTGTCACAACATGTTTGGTCAAAAGAGCGCCGCATTGCTGCTGGTTACTGCGTTGCTGCACAAATATGTCAACTTAATAGAGGGGGATGGATTCACCCCGACGACATTCACATATACTGTGTTTCCACTGCAATGAGAATTAATATCTTTTAAAGCTTTGAGGGCGCTAAGCTTTAAAGTGCTCCACGAACCATGTGCTTCAAGTGCAGAGTCAACATTTCAAGTTTTTGGCAACTTTTATAAGTTTTTATGAACTTGAATTGCATAGGTATTAAATTTGTTTCTATACCCAACACAAGTAATTTAAAAAAGAAGCACTTGACAGCTGAGATCAGCAATTTGAACTTTTCAGCATCATTTGGAAAAAAATGTTTTGTCTGGTCAGCTCTGAGATAGAGAAAGAGCAAGATGTATTGGTTTAGTTTAGTTTAGTTTTTTATTTAGATCATAAGATACAGATATCCTTACAGACTAAATTTAAAATTAGGTTCAGAAAAAATTAAAAAAAAGAATCAGTTCAGGGGGAGGGGTTGGGGTGTTTGATAAAAAAATATATAAGTATTACTATGAAAATGTAGAGATATGTAAAAAATATTCAATTCAACCCACCTTCGTTAATGTGCACACATTGACGCTACAGTATGATAAGTGATGTGTAGGATACTATATATATTTCGGGAATAAATACAAAAACCGAATTTTTTTCTTCATTGTTTTTCGAAGTATTCTCCTCTATAATTATTAATCATTGATTAATACAAAAATTCGAAATATTTCTCACAACATTTATCACTTTCCACTTGAGCCACGTTAGAAATATAGTATTTGAACACATCAACGTATTCTTCTGGCGTCAAAATTGTCTATTTATTTATTTCCGAAATATATGTAATAACCAGGGGGCGGATTTTGTGGCCCTAAAAATTAAAAAAAAGCATAATAAAATTAAAAAAAAGGCACAAAAAGGTCAATGTCAAAGGCTTTCAAAGTTTGTAAAAATTCAATACATAAAACCGGTGTAAAGATTTTTTTTCTTATAAAAACATTGTACTACCATGTACATTAGGGTGGCCCTTAACTGTATGCGATATTTTTTTTTTTATAAATTGAATATGTGCGGTGCCCTCGTTTGTTTCTTATCATGCCAAAATTATATTCTGAAAATTTCAGGAAACAATATTAATATTTAGACGTGCCGCAAAGCGAAACTTCATTCGAAATTGTTTTTTTTTAACAATAATTAAAATTAAGACAACTTTGTGTGATTTTTTAATCAATGAAACAAAATATCGCTTTAGGCATTTAATTTATTTTTCCAACGTGCTATCATTCGTCGAAAACGGTTGACTAATACGAAAATTACATTTTTATTGTTTTTAAAAAATATTTTTTTTCCGAAAACAAATGAAATTAATGCAATTAATTTTTTTCAATCTTTTATTGGCACATGAGCAAAACATTTCTTTCCAAGGAGATATTATGCGTCGAAATCGGGTAAAAAATGCGAAACCTAAAATTTTTAGTGGAGCAAAAAACTATTTTTAAAAAATACTTTTTTTCGAAAATACATAAGTAAAATCAATTATTTTGAAAAAAATTATGTTTCTAATTATAAATTGTATAAAGTTTGTACGTTTCTAACACAACAATAACCACATAAAACTAAATCTTAATCAATACATTTATTATTTTATTTTTTTTTTTTTTTTTTATTTAAACTTAACACCGTTTATTATTCATAATTGTTTTTACTTTAGTTATTGCTCGTAGGGCCAAAATAAAATTTCACGACTGTATCCTGGATATTTCTTACGATAGTCCCGGATAATCATTAAATTCTCAATCAAATAATGAGAAATACATATATACTTTTAGGAGATAATCCTGTTGGTTTGTGTTCTTAGTTAGGAGGCTATTAAAATCAGTTATTAATTTAACCGCATGTTAAGCTGTGTCGTTCAGTAATTTAAGAGAAGTAATGATTTTCAGAACATTAGTGTAGATTAGAACAAAGGAAATCTGTTCCAATTTTGAAACGTTGGGAAAATTTCATTGATGATGGTGATAAAAAGTCTCAAAAAGTCAAAAGAAGATGGTGTTTGTATATCTTCTTTATATAAAAATACTTTCTTTCTGCTATCACTTTCAAACTGGTCATCTTCCTGGATTTTTTTAGCCATGTCAACTTTAATTTCTGTTGGAATACTTTCATCGAACAACACAAAAGGAGGAGAAAAGGTACATTTGTCTATCTGGGTAGTACTAATTCTCATGGAAACTGTAATTCATATGATATTTTTCCTGTGCTCTTTATACATAATAATACTCGTAAGATCTCAAATAATAAAGCTAAACCAATTTTTAATTATTTTATAAATCATACTTTTCTCCCGCTTCTTCTCCTCGAGTTTGCGCTTCTTCTGTTTTTCTTTTTTTCGAATAAGTTTGAGCTTCTGCCATGCTCTTAACCCTGCAGTAGTCGCGCGGATTACATATGTAATCCAGTCAAGCAAAATTATGAATTTCACAATTGTCTGCAATCGATATTCATTGATTTTACGTACTATAAGAATTATGTTTATGTTGTTTTTTTAAATAAATATAATATAAAATAAAGTAATAATAAAAATTAAAACAAATAACTAAGCATTTTAAAATTACCATCTCTTATTTTAAACTTTAAAAAACGGATTACATATGTAATCCGCGCGACCACTCTCGTCACATTTAGGTACGCGACTACTGCAGGGTTAAGACGTCAATCATGCAACGTCAATCATGCAACCGGGTCTTCCATTTTCTCTCTGGAGTAGTAAAAAGTGGCTGTCTTCCTCTATTCGGATTAGGTTCAGAACGTCCCTGTGTGAAATATCAAATAGATTGTAAAATTCATCGCAGAATAAAGTCTCCTTAATTTGTTGCTTTTCTGTTGTGCGTTACTGACTTCTTTGTAAATTTTTCGAACATTTGTGCAAATCTAACAACTTTTGAACACATCGATGGGGGAACTCTGGTAGGTATGCTTGCCTTTTTCCAAAAATCTTTGCAAGTTAAGATCACCCTTTATTCAATAAGTAAATTGTAAATGTAAAGAAAATTGTATCTTAAAGATTCAAGAATGGTTTTGTCTTAAGATTCTTTTTCTTAAGCTTAAATTTGTTATGTCAGCAAATATTCTGGCTGATGCAATATTTCATCTTGTGATGAAATACTTTTGTTTATAATAACGCGATCAAGCCATCCTCAGTTTTGTTTATATTAAAAGCCTTTAAATAAGAGAAGAACTGATTTTCACAGTTAGGTTTTTAGTCCAGCTCAGCCAGTAGAGTTCCTAGAGTGTTTAAGTGAAGTGAATAAAAAATAATAAACTTTTTTAAAAACACAAAAAGTACAAGTGTTTAATTAATTTGCATTTTTCTATAGTAAGACTTGCACTTGTATTCAAAGATAATTTCACTGTTTTTATCTTAAAAAATAATACTTGAAGGACATCTATGTTAGAAGGTAACCAGTGCTTTCACTTTTAGTAGATTCAATTAAATATATTTTTTGTTTTAAATGTAATAAGTTGATCGGTTAAACATAATTGTAGAGCGTTAGTAAAATAATTTTCGAAAAAAATTAAAATTTTTTTTTCGCTCGACAAAATAGTTGTAATTTTCTCACTTTGTAGTCAATTTCAACGGATGGTAGCTCGTTTGAGAGATAATGTTATGTAAAATACGATATTATGTTGAGTAGATTAGAAAAGAACATTAAATAGTCTTCATTTTAATTATTGTTGGAAAAAAAACAATTTTTTCCAATATAATGGCATATTTTTAATGAAGTTTCGCTTTGCGGCACGTCTAAATATTAATATTTTTTCTTGAAATTTTCACAATATACTTTTGATATGATAAGAAATAAATAAGAGCACCGCACATGTTCAATTTCTAAAAAAAAAATTTAAGGGCCACTCTAATGTACATTTTAAAGTTCTCGGGTAATAAACTCATTCTATTAACTCGAAGAAGCGCGTTAAAAGTACTAACAGATCGTTCGACGTCAGCAGAAACGAGTGGAAACCATTTAAAAGCATCAAAATCATTGACTTCTAAATTTTTTGGCAATTTGCAGTTGACGGTCCCATTTATTATGCCATTAATTTCTTTTATTGTAGTAAGTCCTTCGTTTGCGGAAATAATTGCATTAAACTTATTCATTGCATATCCAGCAACAGAACCTTTTGCTTTTTCGAAATCTTTTCGTACCCCATCCAAACTTTTTAATACTTCATCAATCCTTAAATGGAACAAACAAAAAAAAAAAACCGGTTTAACAAAAAAGAAAACAAAAACATACTTAAACTACCTGATATCTGCAAACTTTCAAAAATAATTTTCTCAGGTTGGACAATGTTCTCAGTTTTAACATCTTCATCTGAACTCAATTTTTTGGCAAACTCAACACAAGCTGCATCAACTCGCAATGCATTGATAACCTGTTTAATTCGTGTAAAGTGCTGGACGTTATATGATACAGAAATTAGCCATGTACTCCACCTAGTCAACACCATACATGGGTACACTGCACTATATATTAAGTGCATTACAAATAGCAGTAAACAGTAAATTTTTACTGATAATTAAATTTTGTTTGCATTACCAGTAAATTTTTACTGATTACTGAAAAAAATTTCAGTAAAAATAAATAAATTTTTACTGATTACTGAAATAAATTTTTACTGATTAATGAAAAAAATTGCAGTAATAATGATAAAAAACTCTTTTAAAGGCTTCATAAATGAGAAATTTTGAAAAATGGTTGAAACCTTCACTAAAATTTTGGTTAAGGATTTTTCAAATTTTTTTGTTCTCATCTGAGCACAAATATTGTAAAAAAAATTGAACATTAAAAAGGTTTTTAACTATTGAGTGTTTTTTATGAATATAGCTGTGAGTCTTTTTGTGCAGTGCAGTTTTAAAAAATATTTTCGCCCCTTCTCAGAAAAATTCATTTTTATATTCCGAAAAATAACACTGTCATCACCTCATTTTAACCCTGTATGCCCACATTTGAGAACTGTGTCAGTTCGAATAGTACTGCCTGGTAATTGTATCAGTTATAGTTTTATGCGTGTTATCGTTAAAACTTAAATTTTAACTGTCAATAAATAAAAAAATATAATATGAGTGAATTAAATTTCGATAGTGACGATTCCATTAATGATCCAGATTTTTGCGAACAAAATCTTCCAAGTTGTTCAAACGGTCGGGGATTACAAATAAGTGCCGATTTTATTACTAATGAAAATTATGTTTTGGAACAAAATCGATCAAATGATTTAAGTGAATCTTCAAGTAGCACACCAGATTTGTCGATGAATGAAGAATTGATTGGTGTAAATAAGGTTCTCTTTACTGAAAAATTTTTCAAAATTGTTGGAAAGGTAAATGAAAAAGAGTAGTGTTTATACCCATTTCTTATTTAATGCTGTTCAATTTTATTGAAATGTAGATGAACGCAACTCCTCATCAAAGAAGAATGTGTGGCTTGATTGCTGTTTGCCAAATTTGCGAAAAAAAAAGTAAAAGGATCGATACGTGTTAGCTCCAATTTCATCAAACATTTGAAAAAGGAACATCCACAAAAATTTTGCGAATTCAAGTCAAAAAAGGAAGAAAGCAAGCAGAGTGCAGGGCGCAAATACTCTTTCAACCGTGCTATTTTGAATTTTATTTGCAACACAACGTCTCCCTTGTCCATTGTCAATGACCAAAGTTTTAAAAACTTATTTCCTGGCAAAAGTATTCCAAGCAGGCGTTCAATTACAAGGTTACTTTTAGAGAGCCACAGTAAATATATCCAATATCTTGCAATTGAGCTGGATGCAATTGAATACGTTTGCGTAACTGCTGATATGTGGTTGGGTGGAAAAAAATCATTTTTTGGATACACTTGCCATTGGATAAATACTAACAATTTTGAAAGGAAGTCTGTAGCCCTGGCTTGTCGAAGGTTTAAGGGAACCCATTCCTTTGATCGTGTAACGAAGATGATATGCGACATAAACAAGCAATATAAACTTTCAGTTGAAAAAATCGTTTATACAATAACTGACAATGGATCAAACTTCATTAAGGCATTTAAGGAATTTGGAGTTGAATTGAGTAAGTCAGATAAACTTATTATATCATTAGATAAGTATATCAGATATACTTATATATTCCAAATAAAACGTTTTCTATTGTTGATTTTCATTGATTTAGGACCTATAAATGAACAAGACAGTGATGAGGAAACTGACTCTGGCTCCGATTCAGATGGCTCGATGGATGCTTCAGGTCCTCAATTTCGATCTGTAACTCCACGACTGTCGAAGCATTTTCCGTGTGCAAGCCACACTTTAAATCTTCTGGCTACAACCGATTTTAACAAAGTTATAAATTCTTCAAGTCAGGATACAAAAAATATTCATAAAAGGTCTTTCAACAGGTACAAATTTACTTAATTTCAACTGCAGAGTTTCCAGATCTATATTTTTCTTTTCTGTATAGGTGCACACAGCTTTGGAATAAATGCAACAGACCAAAATCTGCAGAAATAATCAATGCAGTAATAAACGCCAATTTGTCAACTCCATGCATAACAAGGTGGAATTCACTTCATGATTCCGTTAAGAAGTTGCTGCAATACAAAACAAATTTAGCGGAATTGTGTTATCGTCTGAAAATGCCCACCATTCTCAATGATGAGCTTGAGTACTTGGAGGAATACATACAACTTATGGGGCCTATTGCAGAAGCGATAGATTTTCTTCAGGGCGAAAAGACCATGTATTTTGGTTACTTTGTCCCTACTATAGTGTCTTTAAGAGTAAAAATGCGTCGCTTGGAGTCAGCGAGTTTTAAATATTTAGCCGAAGTTAGCGAAAAAATGCAAGAAGCCTTACTTAAACGATTTGAGAAATATTTCACGATGCAGCCTGAAGCTTGGGATGCTGTTATTGCTGCTATATGCGTTCCTAATATAAAATTACGATTTTTAAAAGCTCTCTTAGAAACAGCAACAACGCAAACAGAAGAAGAAGTGAAGAAAATGTTCAACACTTATGTGGTGAAGTATGGCAAAATAGCCGATGTGGAAACTCGTGTTCTGCCTCAAACACCACAAAAATCATTCCTTGATTTCGGGGAAGAAAGTAATGGTAAACTTTTTCACTTAATTTTCCATTAAATATTTGTATTAATATGTGTATTTGTATATCTACTTTAAAAGGTGTTAGCATACAGTGTGTTTCCACTGACTCGGAAAATTATCTACAGGAAACAATTTTATACCTGGTCGAACGAGACACAACGACAAATTGTCTAAAAAATCATCCAGCAATTAAAAACGTTTTTATAAAATACAATACCCCATTACCTTCATCTGCACCTGTAGAACGGTTGTTTTCATTCGTTGGGATTGTTAATCGTTCCAGAAGGCAAAAGCTCAGCGATGTAAATTTTGAAATGCTTGTTTTAAGAAAAGCTAACAGCGTATAGCAAGTATATAATACATGTCTAAAAGAATAAAAAATGAATCGCTTTTTTTTTAAATGATTTAATGAATTTATTTATGGGGTGTGCATTGATTTTTAACTACCAGTAGCTATTTTCAGTAATCAGTAAAAATTGTACGGGTAATGCAAATGAAATTTCATGATCAGTTAGAATTTATTTTTACTGAAATTTTTTCCGAAAATCAGTAAAATTTTTTTTTACTGAAATTTTTCCTGGAAATCAGTAAAATTTACTTTTTACTGCAATTTTTTTCAGTAATCAGTAAAAATTTATTTTTACTGCAATTTTTTTCAGTGATCAGTAAAAATTTATTTTTACTGTAATTATTGTCAGTAATCAGTAAAAAATTTACTGGTAATGCAAACTAAATTGCATTATCAGTAAAATTTTACTGGTAATGAAAATTAAACTTCATTATCAGTAAAAATTTATTTTACTGTAATTTTACTGGTACTGCAAAGTGCCCATCTATGGTCAACACCTATTTAAAAATAATTGAAATTCACGACATGAGAAATGTTTCAAACAGGTGCATAAGAACTTACGGGTTTTGGAGGCAGCAGTAGATAAGGCACCATTTCTCTTAATAAAACCAAACGGGAAGCACTTTTTGTAAATACCTTTTTCATATTCGAAACTAATGCGTCGACATTTGGATATTGACTACGGACAATTTCGCAAACTCTATGCAATCCGTGAGCGACGCAAGCAAAGCCGTAGATAGGTACTTTATAAGCCCCCCTTATGAAGGTTTACTGAAGCAAAACAAAATTATATATTACATTATATTTAACTTAATATCTGCTAACAAAAATAAGCAGTTAAAAATTAACAATTTGCAATTTATCTTCACACATAATATTGGCAAAATTAAATATTTATTTTATTTAATACTAGCCTTTTCCCGGGGCGTGTTGCTGCACCCTTCAACTATATGGGAACATAATAGGTGTATTCAAAACTTTTCTTAAACTCATAGTTTGATACCACTGTCATTTTCCACTGTGAGCATACAAACTAAATTACCAAAATGTACCCAAATCGATTAAAACCGTAGGAAGTATAGCATTTTTATTGATTTGTTGGCGGTAAAAGGGGGTGTGACAGAAATTTAAGCTATCTCGTACTTAAAAAAAATGTACTGCCAAAATTTCAGCTCTATAGGCTCAGTAATTTTGAAGTTTCCAGCCATCACTCAGACAGCGTTTTGCTTCTTGTACATATATATACCGCCCATTTCAGATTGAGGTGACCTATCAGTCGCACTGACCATCTCCGATTTGGCTCAATTCCAGAGTTTAAAAAAAAAGTTTAAAAAAAAGTTTTTGCGGAACCACAGCCATTCGAATGCCAAAATAGGGCCCATTTTAAGGCAACGTAACTCAGTAAATTTAAATCACATTTTATTAACTAAGGTATCATTGGAATCATTGTTCGAAAATATCAAGGGGTAGGCTTTGCTTTTTGAATTACAAAAATGGTTTTTAATTTTTGCGTAAAATTGAAACAATTTTTGCATATAAATGTTATAAGTTTAATATCCTCAATTTTAAGGACAAAATATAAAACTTTTAAAAAAATTGCTATAAATTGACCCATTGTTAATTTCAAAGTTTAATGCCATGCCAACAATAGATGCTATAATTTTTTTTTCAGTGTCTTTATATTGGTTTTTTGTACGTTTCAATACCTTTCCAACGATATAAAATTAAGGTATTGAAACGTACAAAAAACCAAAATAAAAAAAACTGAAAAAAAATTATTGCATCTATTGTTGGCATGTCATTAAACTTTGAAGTTAAGAATGGGCCAACATAGTGCAATTTTTCCAAAATTTTTATATTTTTTCCTTTAAATAGATAAAAAAACCTTTTCAATGATACCTTATTTACGAAAATCGGATTTAAATTGACTGAGCTACGTCGCTTCAAAATACACCCTATTTTGACCTTGAAAAATGATTCTAAAAATTTATAACTTCGGATTTGGTTTTCTAAGCAATAAACCAATTTAGGAACAAAATTTGAGCCAAATCGGAGATGGTCAGTGCGACGGATAGGTCACCTCAAACTGAAATGTGCGATACATATTTTGGATAAAGATTATTGGCTATAACTTTTGATTGGTAAGAGATACTATGATAATTTTTTTTCTAATAAATTAATTTTTTAGCTTGTTTATTTTTCAAAAATATAAAAACACAATATTGGAAAAAAAAATTTTGTTCGAAAAAATCAAGGGGTAGGCTTTGCTTTTTGAATTACAAAAATGGTTTTTAATTTTTGCGTAAAATTGAAACAATTTTTGCATATAAATGTTATAAGTTTTAAATAGAATTAAAAATTTGCGAATTTGGGTTTAAATTATTTTTACAACAAAAACAATTTTTGAGCCCTTTTTTGAGGAAGACTCCAATATTTCAGACCTTTTTTGAAAAAAATACATAAAATATATATACTCAACTAACGATATTCTTGCAATAAGATTTTAATAGTCTTTGATGGAGCTTTAAAACAAAAAAAAAAAATTTAGCAAAATGTATTAAAAAGCAGCGGAGATACATATTTGAATCGAAAGTAACAAAATTAAATTTCTGATTGTTTTTTTCTCATTTTTGAGCAACGATGTTGCATTAAATACATCGTTGTAGTAAAATTTTTCATAATTTTCAAGATATGTTCATGTTTTTGATGTCAAAATAACGGAAATTTTTTTAATTTTGCTAAATTTAAGAAGTATTGTATATTTTGTAAATATTTGCATATGTAACCTAAGAAAACAACTAAAAATATTCGGTTTTATAAAAAATTTGTACTACAGCACCATCTGGTGTCCAAGCTGGATAAAAAAAAATAGCGCCAAAATACTCATTACGGTGAGATTTTAGAGAAAATCACAATATTTATATGTGTAGAAATTCCTGTCATGAGTACATAAATTTAGGCAGGTCAGTCCATAGGTTTTTCCCTCTGTGCATTTCTTCATGTACGGAGCGGCATCCGTTACAAATAGTAAGACTTTTTCGCGCTTTACTCCTTCCGGCCACAAGAAACGCATAGAATCATCGAAAAACATTGTAATTGTCGATGCATTAACCTTTTCCAAAACCTCTGCCGTTAAAAGATATCCTCGTCCATCCTTTCGCAAGGGACCGACAATAATGTTTGTTACGTGGCGTCCAGCTTTGTCCGTGGTTTCGTCGATGGACACAAATATGCTGTCTTGCCCCACCTAAAGTCTGATTTTTTGAAGCACTTCGTCATAGACATTCCGTTAATAATTTTTGTAAGCTTGAACTCATCCGGAGTTATTTTGTCGGTATATTTGTGGAAGAAAGTCTTGAGCTCTGGGCGCTTTAATTTTTTTGAAGGAATGTCACATGACAACATTATTTTTGTCAGATCGTGGTAAAACTGATTTCTTTCACTGCCAGCAGCAAATGCTGTAATAACTTGGTTCTTCCCTTTATTCTTCTGGGCCAGCGCCAGCTTGTGTTTTTCCCGTTGTATGTGCTGCTCCACATAATATTTTTTATTTTGGTTTACTTTGATACAATGTTTATTGATACTTTGTTTGATACTTTGCCAAAATGTTGCACAAAATTATGTGATTTGCATGTCGGTGAGTTCGCAAACTTGGCATTTTAAAATTTTAACACAACTTAAAACTGAAAAGTTACCGTTCGAAAATAATTGACATATGTCAACAGTTGACGTAAAGTTACTTTCTGATTGTGATATTGTCATATATTTCCTTTTCATAACTCTCAATGTCATGCCATGCGATATTAGTTTTTGAAGCTTCTTTACACACTGCCTGTTTTACTTACAATTTCTTTTGTCTTAAAATAAACAAAAAAAAAAGGCAAAATTTCAACGAAAGGCAAAATAAAAAGCATATATTTGGAATCTACAGATCATAAAACGCATAATATTGTAATCAGAAAGAGTGTACGGCAAAGCAAACAAAAAAGGCAAAGTCAGCATAATCCGGCCCTGGTAATATCCTAGGCTACGTTTTTCTTGCACTGCCATAAACTACAATGTTATATAAAGTATAGTTTTAAAACGTTTGTATTTGACTTTAATTATAGGCCTTTGTGTTTATAAATTAGAAATTATTACTCACATGTGAAATAGCCGTCTAAATAATGAAAATATATTCGAACCCTAATGCCATACGAGAATGAAATAACTTTCATTACATAATCAAAGCAAAATACTAAAAATTACCATCGTCTATAAGCTATGAAAATAAATACAAGGCTATAAATTATCTCGTCTCTTCCTCAGCAGAAACTTGCCACTAAATAATTACTTCCTACTTTTGCAAAAGGAATGGCAATAAATCAATCAATTTTAATTGTCAAGCAGGAAAAATAGCATTGAAACTACGCCTATAGAGTAAAATTAAAGAAGCAATACGTTGGAAGCAGAGATAAAATAAACGAAGTGCCAACAAAAACGAAGTTGAGAATAAATAAAAAAATAAATAAATACTTGTGTTCAAATTAGCCAAGATCAAAAAAAGTACATGTGATGTTTTGAGAATAGAGCTTTTCTTTCTTTTCTAGTCATAGTCATTCAAATAACACACATTTTTTATCTCAACAAGTTCACATTTTGCCAAAATTCACACATATGTTGTTTAGTACTTGGAATTAGGGCTTTTGTGCAAAATTTTCAAGATTTTATATAAATTTTTGAAATAATATCTTCGAACTTGATCTTCCTTTTTCAAAACTTTTTTATATCAAAATTCATTACGATAGCTTAACAATAACGGCAGTAATCGTGACGACTGACGCAGAAATGCAGACGAACATTTCTAAATTGATGCTGATCAGGAATATGTTATATATATACTTTTCTGTACCTACCACCAACGCCGTAGATATGGTGGGGTTCTGGGGGTTCAAAACCCCCCCTTAGCAATTCAGAATATTTTTCTATATTAAATAAAAACGCAAATATTCCAAAATATTTAATTTTGCCATATTATGTGTGAAGATAAATTGAAAATTGTGTATTATTAACTGATTATTTTTGTTAGCAGATATTAAGTAAAATATAATATAATATATAATTTTATTTTGCTGCAGTAATTGCCCCCCATTATGAAATATCTATCTACGTTGTTGCCTACCACGCCTCCTTTCGAACGTTATAAACGAAATGGCAAAGTCAATGACCTGCTACGCAGTTAGCATGGGGGTATAAAAATGTTTGATGGTCCAGTGGAAACAGCCCTTGAAATAAAAATTATAGAAGGTCACATCTGAGAACAATGATAACTCAAAAAATGTCACTTTTTGAGATCTCTTGTTTATTTGACGATTTATGAACTACAGCCTTGGCCAAAAGTGTAAGGCACTATTAATATTTTGATCTATTTTTCTAAACGATATATTTTTAACTTGTGTTTTGCTTTTACTCGATGTAAATATCACTAACCAATATTACAAAATGATAAAATTCTTCCGACTTCAGTGTTATGTAACGTTACAAATGAAATTAATGTAAATATCGATTTCAAATAAATTTCAAAGTTTGCGGTTGGTGCCTGATTGTGGTTTGAAGCGGTGAGGCAGTCAGCAAAAGTAAAATGTTTCATATTCGAGAATTAATGGCATATCGAAAATGTCAAAAAACCGGAACTTTCTTCATCAAAACGTATTGAAATTAAACATTTATTTGATTCAGGCAAGAATCAAAGTGAAATAGCAAAAAAATACTAAATGGTCGCTTTGTGCAGTTCAAAATACCCTCATTTGGTTTCGTCATACTGGGTCACATGTGAATCGAAAGAAAAGCAGCAGAAAAAATATTACTACTCGTAGAGAGGATCGATTTTTGATAAAAACTAGCGTTAAAAATATTCGAAAAACATCAAATGAGCTGGTTGTTGACATAATGACACTATTTGGAAAAAAATCTAACCTAGAACGATAAGAAGGAGGCTCTGGAAGAATGGACTCAAAGGCAGTAAGGCAAGAAAAAAATCATGGCTTACGGTAAAAAACAAAAAAAAAAAAATCGTTAGGGATGGGCAGAAACTGCCAACATTTTACTGAGGAGGATCGTCTTATGGTCAGACGAATCAAATTTTGAACTAAGCATTACAATGAAACCACGAACTTAGAAACTTTTAGAGTTGCCACCCAATTTAGTTTTTTTGAGCTTCTAAAAAAGGTAGCTTTTTTATTTCGTACAGTTGTTTGGTACTCCTGGTACAACCTATGTGAGGCGAAGGGTAGGTGAGGAGTAAAACCCAGAAAGCGAAGTACCTACTATTAAGCACGGAGGAGGAAATCTTATGATCTCGGGCTGCATGGCTGCGGACGGAGTAGGGAAAATTTGTAAGGGTCGTATGGACTCAATTGATGGAAAACATGCTAATACCATCTTTTTTGAATATTTTTGTTGAAACGAAAATGTCCTATTTCAACAAAACAATGCACCTTGTCACAAGTCCTCACTTTCAATGCGATGGTTTCTTGAATATGGCATTGAACTCCTTCCGTGGCATGCGCAGTCCCCAGATCTTAACCCTATTGAGCATCTTTGGGGAATTTTAAAGCGTAACATCCGAAAGTACCCAACAACATCAAGAGAGATGCTCAAAAAGGTTTTAGAACAAGAATGGAACAAAGTAAGTTCGGATGAATGTGAGATATGTGCTTAAAAGGATAGCAACCGTTATTAAAGCTAAAGGCGGTGTCACAATATATTAATTTTACTTTAGAAAAAAATGATTTCCAACACTACTACATACTTTGTTTTTTGTAAATTCACACCATTTTTAAAAAATAAGAACTTTTCACGGGTGCCTAACACATTAGCACACGGGTGTAAGACTGTATTTTGTTTTTTTCCCCTTTTTTTTACAGCAAAACCAGAAAACTTGGAAACACTGTCGAAATAAACTTTTTAATAAGGGAGTAAAAATACTTATTCTTCAGATCAGATTTAAAGTTTCCGATTTAAATCCCCACGAAAATAGTTCCTGATATCGACTTAGGCTTTATGACCGAAAAATTTCCGTCCACAACGGTACCTGAAAAAGGCACGGACAAATTTTCGGCCGATTTAGAAGTCCGTTGGGAGTTATGGCTCATTGTGAGTTTTGTGATTTTATTTTTTTTTTCCCCCGAAATACAATTTAAATTTTGTTTTTGTGACTATATTATGCAATATATTATTTTTTTACATACAATATTCTGCAATACAAAGAAATACAAGGAGTCAAGTATTATGTGATTATATAAGGTGTATGAACAAGAGGCGTAAAATTTCTTTTTTGAATAAAACAAACAATTGTTTGGATTACTTTTTAAGCATATTTTGAAGCTTAACTCAATTTTTGCTTAATTCGCTCACATTTTTAGTAATCAAACCGGTAATTTTTATGAATGTATTGTAGAAGATGAAGTTATTTCATTACTTTGCCTCGACAGAAGCTTTGTATTCTATTGAATGTAAAAGGCAGCCTTTTTAAGAATATATTCGTTAAATTTTTCTTGTACTCAAGTTTAAAGATCCCGGAAGGAAAATCCTGAGATCCGTGGGAGACTTATATCCTATAGGATTACGTGATTGACTTCCCTTCACCTAATTTAGAAAAAGTTTATTATTTCAAGTTAAGTCTTCTCATCGGCCGTCCCCTTTCTGCAGAAAAAGGCAAGGCAAACTTCAGAGAGTAAATCAATGTCATCAAAAGCTTCTTGAGAATATTTCGGATTCAGTATAAAAACAAATAGGTTCGATACACAACAATTTTTGGACAAACAATAAATAACTCTCTCTCTCAAAGCCGCTCGACGTGATGAAATGGCCAATCTATTTAATAAATTTATTATAAACTCGGTAGTCGAGTAGGCAGCGTGTTCAACCGCCACCCCAGGGATTCAGGTTTTAAATCTCGGCCGTTTTATGGTCCTACGTTTTAAAATTCTGAATTTTCTATCCTCATACCTCATCAACTGAAATTGAAGAATCGTTAATATTAACGACTTTAAATTGGAATTGTTGATAGAAATATTTGTGGATAAGATCGAATTATAACTGAATTGACTGATTTAAAAGCATAACATTTACCTCAGATTCAAATTTACATGTTTTTGCAGCTTTTCAATACACTTAGAACATTGTCCTTTCCTTCCCATTAACCTATCACCCTATTTTGAACCAAGGCAGTCTTAACACATTAGACGTATCCGCCTGTCTATCAGTCGTACCAGCTACAGCCGTATTTTTTAAACTACCGCAATGAAATTTAATATTTAAATTTAAAAAAAAAAAAAATCAATTTTAAGCATGAGTCCTATCGGACAAAAACCACGCCCATCTCCCATACGAAGTGAATATACAAAAAATGATTTAAAAATTTCGCAAAAACTATTCTATAACCTTGAAATTTTGCACAAAAGCTTCAATTTCAAATACCAGAGGGATGAAAGAGATGCAAATACAGATAACCTCTTTAAGACCAAAAATTAGCCCCAAAACAAAAATTAAAGCACAAAAAACTCTGATACGGAATTTCTGCACAAATACAACCACAACAATTCCTTGTGGTTCCAAAAGCAACTCAGCGAACATGCGTATTTATTATATGCTTCAGCATCGCTGGCAAGTAAATACGTAGCTAAGCACCGACCAAATTAATGGCCAACCATTAACGGGGCACCCAAAAAGCGCAAAACGAAAAATTAAGCACAATAAGTATTATAAGAAAAAAATGTATAAAATTACTTCTGTTGCAAGTGTTCGTAAAAGTTTGCGGAGTAGCAGCAACATGCAGCACAGAGTATGTGGCAGCATTGGGACAGCACGACAACGAGTGGTAATTTGCATAAATCCAGATAAGAGACATCTGACACGAACACGAGATATACCAGCGGATGGCAAGAAATTTGTGCCAGAGTGTGTTTTCCAAATTGCTGCCAAGGAGTTGTCGAAAATTTTATATGATTGCAGTAATGTTAAAAATTTATCTTAAGTGGGCAACGTCTGGTGTTTTTATTTTTTTGTTATAACATTGAAACATTTATGCAATTTCATATTTAATGTTCTTCATATTTATTCTAGTCAATAACATAACATTTCACTAAAAAACTCTAAAATGATGAAAAGTAAAAATTATTTCATTTACACAACCTATATTTTTCATAAGTAGTTAAACTAAGGCTAACATTAAAAATAATCTTATAATGTGACTATAAAGCAGTGGTGTTCACACGCATACTACTACAATTTTCTACTTTTGTGTTTGTGTTTGTAGCTCTCTGGCTCTCTGCACTGACAAAAATTGTTGTGCAGGTATTTAGCAAGAATTGTGTTATAATTATCATTGACATCACCATTATCATTATCAGTATCATTATCATTATCACTTTCATTATCATTATCACTATCATTATCGTTATTACTAACATTATTCTGCAAATAACGCATTTTCATATGAAACATTGAAACATTTCGTGCAGTGCAAAACACACGACCAAGAAGCGCGAACATCCTCGCTTGAAGTTTCAGCGTCAACTGTTTGGGAGAACTTCGTGCATATGATCGTATACGTGTTTCAAATCTCGAATATGTGGTATCGAATTCGTGGCGTAGTACTGCGTGAACATCACTGCTATAAAACAGTGGTGTTCACACGCATACTACTTTCAGCGCCAACTGATTGAGAGAACTTTGTACATTCGATCATGTACGTGTTTCGATTCTCGAATAAAGCTTTCAAGTCTCACCACGCGTGTTACTACGTGAACATCACTGCTATAAAGGATGGATTCACGGATTTTACTTATTTTTAACTAACGTTATGTTTATGTATAGATCTATCTTCTTTTGGCAGTTTGGAGGGAATAGGCTTCAGTTTTGCAACTGAACTTAAATATTTGGGAATTTATCTTCATAAAGCAAGGACTGAACCTCTTAGTGCACTTAGAAAAGTTGAGAGAGTGTCTAATGACACCTGTAGGGTTAGTACCCATAATAATTTGGAGTGATACGGGACACAGTAGGGGGGCTGTGCGTCTCATTTATGATGGGGTGTTTGTGGCATGTGCGACTTATATTATGACTCATCTGTGTGGGGGCGACGGGGTCAGTTTTGCTGTAGGCTACCAGAAGATTCTTTCTTGCCACTGAGTTATCTTGATTGGGTGTAGACAGTGTGCCAAATAATATCTCAGGCAGACACTAAAAATATAACTAAAACACGATTTCTGTTTATTTTTCGGTTATAAGGCACTTGTTACAGCGATTCAGTAGTGATTCAAACGCTTGCTCAAGTTCATTTTGCGGGATTGCCTCCAGTGCCCTTGTTGTAACTGAAATTAAATTCCAAATAAAACTCGGTAAAAATGCATCAGAAACATTTCAATTGGCGCTAAAATTGTACGATGATGATTGTTTAAGTAGAGCAGTTATTTTTGAGAGGCATAAACGTTTTTTGTGCAGCAGAGAGACGATGGAGGATAAAAAATACACATGAAGGCCAATTTCAGTTCGGACGCCTGAAATGATCAAAGAGTACGTGATTTTGTTGCAAAAGACCGCAATGTTTCAGTGAGAATGATAGAAGAAGCCTTAGACATCACCAAATGGACTATTGGAATAATTCATTACGAGGATTTGGACAAAACAAAGGTCTGTGTAAAATTCTTAAGCCTAGAGAGTTCACACTTTGAATGCTACAAAAAAGGATTTCAGCTTTTGAATTTTTAAACAAGAGAATGAAAAGTGAAAAGAATTCACACTTTTACAGCTCTGATTACTAGTATCGCATTTGGTCGAAATATAACCATTTAAAAATTGAATTTTTTTTTTTATTATTTTTATTGAAAACATTTTTTCTTTTTCTCCACTCATGTGCTAACGTAGCCGAACTCATACCGCATCTTATACATCACCAGCAGGAAATCACAAAATAGTATTTACCGCATAGTATTTACCGCATTTACTTTTAAAGTTATTCGAAATAAAAACTTTGAATTGTATGGGTGGTGCCACGACCCTTGTATAATACTCGTTAAATGCTTGGTTGAATTTTTAGTTAAAATTTCAGTTAAACCGAGACCTTGTGATTTAACACAATAAGAATTCTTTTTTTGGAATTATGTAAAGTATACGCTAACCATCCGCAAACTTTTCCAAATCGAACCTTGAAATGGCGGCCGTGGCGCAGTGGGTAGAGTGCGCGACCCATACGCCGGAGAACCTTGGTTCAATTCCATCTGACACAGAAAGTTTTTTCAATTGAATTAATTTTTCTGTTCGGTCGTCACCTCTCTGCAGACAATGCAAACCTCAAAGAGTAAATAATGTCATGTAATACCTGCGACACATTGGCATAGGAAACCTTGATTATCTTTTGTAGTTTAAAATATAACCATTGGGGATGACACACTCAATATTTTTGTTTACTAGTTTATAAAAATAACGAGAAATGTGGATAAGCGAACAACACTATAATCGTTAATTTCAGAGCGTTTGCTCGAGTGAGAGCGCTATAGTTCTCAACGAAAGTGTAGAAAGAAGAATGTCAAAATCAGCTGCTATAACTCGTTTAACTGCGATAAACGAGTTTCGGAAACTAGTTTTGACTAAACGAATTTTAAACATAGTTAAGCAGATATTTAAACGAGAAAAACACTTAAACGAGTTTAAATGAACCAATGTGTCGCAGGTATTAGGCTTCTTGAGAACATGCACATTAGCCGTTTGGAGTCGGCATAAAACTAGCAGGCCCAGTTCTCGATCAATTGTGTCCAAACACTTAATAACACGCACAATACAATTTGATCATAAGAAGTTCGGTCAAAGTCCTTTCAAGGGCTGAAATGGCAATTTTATTTTTATTTTTTTCTTTTATAATGAAGTTGCCGAAAATGTTGAAAAAAGCATCAAAGTCTGTAAACTAAGCCGAAGCAGCCATTTTAAGGATATGCATTTTATGCATAATCTCCATGTGCCTTCTTTACTACCTAATAAAAATTTTAGAGACATCTAATGAGTTATTCATTTTATTAAAAAAAACAACTTTTACACCTCTGTTGACACACAGGTTATTTTACATGCCATACGGAGAGATGTCTTAAGCGGATGTTCTAGTAGAAATCGATGGAAAATTCTTGTTTTTGTTTTGACGTGACGAAGTTACGTTGTACTGCTCTAGTTTCCAAAAAAGTTGAAAAATGAATTTTTTAAAAATTCATCTGCGTTTCATTGAATTGTAACTCACTGGGTATAAGAGCTATGTTAAAAAAATAGTATGACCATAAAGGTTAATTCTTTGACTATATTAAAAAAACAAAAAAAAATTTAATGCGGCATAGGGACGTAGTGGGAGCTGCGTATGCAACGCAACTGAAAATTTGTTACATGGAATTATTCTCGCTGAGTATTAGTGCTAGAATTTAAAATACGATACGCCAATAAAGGCCTACTGGAAGCCCTCACAACAAAATTAGACAAAAAATTTCTGACATCATGGGGACGCTGAGAGAGCCGCTCAAAGATCGACAACGCAACATTCATGCAGCGGCGTTGCATTGAATTTTTACTCAATGAGTATATAACCTACGATAAAAGTTTAAAAAGGAAAATAAAGTCTTTATACATGGCTTTACGACAAAAATAAAAAAAACAAATTCCGGCGTCGTCAGGTTGTGAATATAGCAGCTTATGTAACAGAAATGTAATATCGTTGCATGGAATTATACTCACTCAGGAGGAGTGCTACAGTAAATTTTGTTTTACGACAGCAGGGATGTGTTACTACACTTCACAACTAAATTACAAAACAAATTTTGTTGTCATGATTTCAGGGATGCAATCACATAATGCAGTAAAAATGCTACAGCCATGAAAAAACGTTGCATGGATTTTTAACTCTGTGACTACTGGTGCAACGGTAAATTTTAAGGAACGAAAACAAAGGTGAGGTCTTCGGGCATATGACAAAAATAAAAAAAAATTTGACGGCGTGTCAAAAACCCTCAGGGAACCGCCTAATGTGACGCATATGCATCACTTTTGCTGGATTAATTGAAATTAGAGCACAACCAATGGTGAAGCAAAAAAAAAGCTAAACGAAAAGCACCAACACCAACACCAACACCAACACCAACACCAACACCAACACCAACACCAACACCAACACCAACATCAACATCAACATCAAAATCAACATACACATCAACATCAACATCAAAATCAACATCAACATCAACATCAATATCAACATCAACATAACCATTAACATCAACATCAATATCAACATCAACATAACCATTAACATCAACATCAACATCAACGTCAACATCAACATCAACATCAACATCAACATCAACATCAACATCAACATCAACATCAACATCAACATCAACATCAACATCAACATCAACATCAACATCAACATCAACATCAACATCAACATCAACATCACCATCAACATCAACATCAACATCAACATCAACATCAACATCAACACCAACATCAACATCAACATCAACATCAACATCAACATCAACATCAACATCAACATCAACATCAACATCAACATCATCATCAACATCAACATCAACATCAACATCAACATCAACATCAACATCATCATCAACATCAACATCAACATCAACATAACCATTAACATCAACATCAACATCAACGTCAACATCAACATCAACATCAACATCAACATCAACATCAACATCAACATCAACATCAACATCAACATCAACATCAACATCAACATCAACATCAACATCATTATCAACATCAACATCAACGTCAACATCAACATCAACATCAACATCAACATCAACATCAACATCAACATCAACATCAACATCAACATCAACATCAACATCAACATCAACATCAACATCAACATCAACATCAACATCAACATCAACATCAACATCAACATCAACATCAACATCAACATCAACATCAACATCAACATCAACATCAACATCAACATCAACATCAACATCAACATCAACATCAACATCAACATCAACATCAACATCAACATCAACATCAACATCAACATCAACATCAACATCAACATCAACATCAACATCAACATCAACATCAATATCAACATCAACATCAACATCAACATCAACATCAACATCATCATCAACATCAACATCAACATTAACATCAACATCAACATCAACATCAACATCAACATCAACATCAACATCAACATCAACATCAACATCATTATCAACATCAACATCAACGTCAACATCAACATCAACATCAACATCAACATCAACATCAACATCAACATCAACATCAACATTAACAACAACAGCAAGAATCTTCGTCACGTCAAAACGTGCGGGTGTGTCCACGGCACAGCCAACTCTTTTTTTTACTTTATTTTCATCCTTAGGATCTTGAAAATATGTAATCAAAAGGATATTTTCCTATATAATTTATTTTACGAGTCAAAACAAACATTACTTACGATTTTTTTCTTGGTCAAACTTTAAACGCGTTTTTCTCGAAACACCTTTTTTTCCGCGCTGTATTCACGATTCCGGCTCAAATTAAAGCTTATTCAATTAAGGGGCCTTCAGAAAGCGTTTTTTTTTTCAAAAAAAAAATTATTATAATTATTTTTTTAACTTTAAAGCAAAAGAAAAAGGAGGAAAAAGACCTTCAGCCACCATTTTGAATTATTTTTCATCGAAAAAATTGTATAGTGTTCTTAGAATATACATTAACAAATGCCACGAAAAAATTTATTTAAAAAAGATTTACGTCCGCTCAAAAACGAAACCTACAATTACGTTACGTTTCTACTAGAACCTCCCCTTAAGCAAATTTACCAAAATTGATATTGATTGAATTTAAAAACTTATTTTAACCTCTTCATCTAAAAAATATGCACTAGATCTATAAACTAGTGCTTTTTTAACTCATCTCAGCAAATTTTTTATATAATTAAAGCAGCTCCAATTAAGTGCTTGTTGAGCTTTGCATTAAAGCAACTCGTTGAGTAAAGATATTTTTAAAAATAATTATGTTGCAGCAACATCCTCAATATTTATGTCAGCAACATGCTCGGTAGCAGCAGCTACTATAACATGCCGCTTCAATAAATGTAGAAACAGCTTAAATGCCATTCAGAGCATATAAAATTGCAATTAGATATAATTTGAGTTTAATACTGAGCGACACATAGAAACAATCCAACAAACGTTACACAAAACTTTTAAATATATCCACATGTATGAAAAAGATTTCAAGCACAAGTTTGTCGTATGTATGAGTTTAATTTACATAAGTGTAAGTATTAGTGCCCTTGTGTGCAAACAGTAGCAACAACAGCATCAGCAACTGCTTAAATATTCTGTAATCTAGCAACTGGCAACGCTTGCTTAAATAGTTTTTTTACAAAGAAAAAAAACCTTTAATAAGAGCTTGTATAACTAGAACAAAATGACAACTTTATAAAAATTACTTAGAAAACATTTAATTAAAAATATTAATATGAAGAAAATGTGTAAATGGGAAAGCTTCAAGTTGAAGAAAACTTCAAGAGTCTAAGAAAAGAAAGTGGCTGCGCTTTTATTCAGTGGTGTTGAATTTTAATTGCACACCAAGTCAAAGATTTGAAAAGCCATTGGAAGGAGTTAACACTTGGTTGTAAGTATTTCAATAAAAAAATACACATTCCAAAAGAATAATCACCAACAAATTAAAGACTATGATATACATGGTGCGCAGTGGAGCATTTGGCCTATTTAGAAATGTATAACTCGGGTTTTTTTATGATTTTTAGCACAGGTAATTTTTGATTTTAAGAGATGCTCGAATTGCCAAAAACTGTAATTTTTGCTATATCCAGCTGGAATTTAATCTACTGCTAGGCTAAGCCAACTCACAGTTTTAAGACTTTCTTAGAGTTCATTAACTTAATATATTAAAAGTTTTAGATTGTTCTTCATTTTATTCAAGGGATTTTCGGCTCTAACCCCTTATATTCTGTGAAGATTATATGTAGTTAATTATGCGTTTATGTAGGTACCCCACTAGTCTTCAGTATTTTAGTGTAGTGGTAATAAATTTCAATGAATATATTAATTTGTCTCAATACCACCCTCCCCAATCCCCTACCCATAACATCTACAAGATTGCTCGTCATATATTTATAAATCTATTACTAGGCATATAAGTGGCGTCCGTGGCATAGTTGGTTAAAGTGCGTGGCCGCTATGTCAACGGACCTTGGAGACCCAGGTTCGAACCCTAGCAGCGACAGAAAATTATTTGAATTAAAATAATTTTTCTGTACGGACGCCACCTCTCTGCAGACAATGGCAAACCTCAGAGAGTAATCAAAATGCCATGTAAAGCTTCTTGAGAATAAGAACATTTTGTTCATCGCCGTTCGGAGTCGGCGTTAAGCCTGTAGGTCCATTTCTCGGTCAATTGTGTACAAACTTAATAACACGCACAACACAATTGATCCTAAGAAGCTAGGTCAAAGTCCTTTCAAGGGCTGAAATGGCCAGTTACTTACTTACTTAGGCATATAAGTAGGCGTATGCAGAACCATTTTCTCTCGTGTTTCTGAACCCATTTTGATAATTTCTTTTTTAAAATTAATAAGAGTAGGGAGAAGGAGTGCACCGAATATATATGGTGTGCGTGGTATATCCCATACAAACCAAATTTGCGATATCGAAAAGCTGAAAAGGAGCGTGGCACTTTTCAGCATCCCTAATTTTCGGCATACCTTTCGAACTATAAGTTACATATCAATGAAACTCGGTAGGAACTTCCTATTTAGTTGTGTTCTTCGACTGGAAACATTTAACGAGCATTACATAGACAAGGGTAGTGCCACCACCCATACAATTCAAAGTTTTATATTGAAAAGCTTTGGAAGTAAATGCGGTATAACATGGAAACTCAGAATGGACTTACTATTTTGTGATTTCCTGCTGGTGGTGCATATGGTGCGGTATGAGTTCGGTTACGTTAGCACATGAGTGAAGAAAAAAAAAATGTTTTCAATCAAAATAATAAAAAAAAAATTAAATTTTTAAGTGGTTATATTTTGACCAAAGGCAATACTAGTAATTAATTAATAGATAAATATAAAAAATAAGGAAATATAGCCTTAATAAAAAAATTCAACATTATCCTAAGGTGTATTTAGACAGGTAATGAAATTAATATTCCAGTCTACCTTATTGATGAAAAATAATACGGCTGATGGCCAGCTAGTGTTCACAAAATTCTTTGCCATGACTCAAAAATTATAAAGCAATGTGTTGTGCCTATTGATCAATAACACAGTGCGACACGAAAAAATAACTTCAAATATCTCAATGGTTTATAATAGTGGATGGTCTATATATTATGCCCTCGTACTTAGTTTTATCGGATTAGGTCAAATAAGAGAGAAATTCAAGGTCAAACTTCACCTTTAAGTCACAAATTTTTTCTTATAACTCTTAAACTAAATTCAAATTCTATGTAGTAACTGCATCTAAATATTTGCAATGGATGATTCTTTACATTTTAAGACCATTTTTTGCTCGAAAAGTTACGTAAGGGGTTTAATATTTTCTTCGAAAACAGGGCTTCTTAAAAAAAGAATAAAATCTTCAATAGTTCAGTTACTATGTATTTTTCTTCAAAAACAATCAGATTTTGCTGAAATCTGAATTTGCATACACCTTAAGTAAAATAAAATAACCCACCTGTGAAAAGATCATAACCATTACATGTGTGCATCCAAAGATATTCGGATTCAAAGATTACCAACGATGGTAACTTCGTTAATGTAAGCCCTAGCGTAAAATCGTTCAAATAAAACTTATAGACCCAACAATTTTCTTCAAAACTGTCCTTAACATTTAAACCGAAAGAGTTACCGTTTTAAAGATATGCTCGTAAATGTGTAATTAAAACATATATGAACTTGAGAAGAAATAGAAATAAAAAAAATTTTTATTTTAACCGTTTTAATTTTTCATATATGTTGTTATTACACATTTACGCGCATATCTTTAAAACGGTAACTCTTTCAGTTAAAATGTTAAGGACAGTTTTAAAGAAAATTGTTGGGTCTATAAGTTTCATTTGAATGATTTTGCGCTAGGGCTTACATTGACGAAGTTACCCCCGTTGGTAATCTTTGAATCCGAATATCTTTGGATGCACACATGTAATGGTTGTGATCTTTTCACAGGTGGGTTATTTAATTTTACTTAAGGTGTATGCAAAAATTTAGCAAAATCTGATTATTTTTGAAGACAAATACATAGTAACTGAACTATTGAAAATTTTGTTTTTTTTTTAAAAAGCCCTATTTTCGAAGAAAATATTAATCCCCTTACGTAACTTTTTGAGCAAAAAATGGTCTTAACATGTAAAGAATCATCCATTGCAAATGTTTAGATGCAGTTAGTACATAGAATTTGAATTTAGTTTAAGAGTTATAAGAAAAAATTTGTGACTTGAAGGTGAAGTTTGACCTTGAATTTCTCTCTTATTTGACCTAATCCGATAAAACTGAGTATGAGGGCATAATATATAGACCATCCACTATTAGAAACCATTTAGATATTTGAGGTTATTCCAATTGACCCTTAAATTGTCGCACAGTGTAATCAGCAGAGGCTCAGGTATAATTTTTACATAAAATTTTAAGGGGAATCATAATTTTAAACAAAAAATAAAGTCATATAAAGTATTTTTTTAAAAAATGTATATTCTTTCAAATTTCAATTTATCTGTTGGAAAATATGAATTATCAAATTTGTTAGAATTTTTCAAATTTATGAAAACAGTAGTTTCACCATGATACCACAAAACAGAGAAAAATCCCAGACTAGACAATACATAATTTTTAGTAATTGTGGTATCAGGGCGATACCACAATTCGCGAAAGGGTTAAACTTAAAAACCGTGAATTTTTTCCAACATTTTCTGGTTTGACTGCCAAAAAAAATTATGTTTGGAAAGGCCATGAACTTATCTCTTGAAAACGCCATTGCAAAAAGTTCCACATCAAAAATTTTCACTGCAAGAGCGTTTTTAGTGAAACAACTTCCGGAAAATTCAAAATAGTCCATAGCTCCCCAATAGGTCAAAGTAGACCCCTACTCTTCATACATTTTATAGTTGACTTTGCATCCTCTATCGTTTAAAATCATAAATAATTTTTTCCGTCTAACTTATATGGGACGCCCCACTATGCGGCATGTCAAATGATATCCCAGACAGGCTCTAAAAAACTTAATTTAAAAATTATTTCTGTTTATTTTTCGGTGTTTTTATTCAAAGTATGCTCCTGCCGATTGAATACACTTGGTACTGCGGTTCAATAGTGATTCAAATGCCTACTCTAGCTCATTTTGCAGGATCGCCTCCAGTGCCCTTGTCGTAGATACTTGAATGGTCGGAATGTCGTTAAAAAAAGCATCTTAACAACTTCATTTTCAACTTCGGGAACAAAGTGCACTGTATCAAATCAGGTGAATACAGCGTATGATTTAACACACACATTTGATATCGAACCAAAAATTGACGAACAAAGAGTGCTATGTGACCCGGTGTATTGTTGTGCAACAGAGACCAACTTTCTGGATTGCGATATTCGGATCGAATACAATCAAGAGCGTAGCCAGGGGAGGGCAGGATGGGAGAAACTGCCCGCCCCCTTTTAAATCTGAGATTTTTTATTTAATCGATGGCTTTGAAAGTAGTTTCTATATGTAATTCCTTTTTAATCCTTTTTAATATGTAATTTTTCATTTTTCTTTGAAATTAGATATGGAAAAAGATGTGGTAAAGATATGAAAGACATGGTAAAAAGAAATTTAGAAGGTCTTGCCCCCCCCCCCCTCCCCCCGCCGCCAATTTTCATCCTACCTACGCCCTTGAATACAACTGATTCTGGATATCAAACGCTTCAAAACTCCAAGATAATATGCGGCAGGAACCAGTGGCGGATCTACATACGGGCTTAAAAGGCTTTAGCACACACCTCCCCATCGGATAATTTTTTGTATGGGAAAAAATGAAAATAAGCCCTAAAGCCGCCCCCGCCCCTATATGCTACAAAATTGTTAGCTTAGCACCCCCCTCCCCTTCTAGTGATTCCTAGATCCGCCATTGGTAGTAACTGTTTGATCAGTTGGAATGAATTGTTTATGTATAATTCCTTTGCCATCGAAAAATTATCATTATCATGATGATGATCATTGTCTTCAGTTTTGAATGAACTTTGCGTGCTTTTTTGGCTTGTGGTGAATTTTTGTACTTCCATTTCGCACTTTGCCGCTTGGTTTCTGAATCTTATTGGAAACATCCCGTTTCAGCACCCGTAACAATTGCTTTCATGAAGTTTGGATTATGTCTTGAGACCGCAACGAGGTTTCCTGGAATGTCGGACTCTCATCAATTTATGCTCATCATTCAATGTGTGTGGAACAAATTTTGCACAGACCTTTGTTTTGTTCAAATCCTCCTTAAGAATTATGATACATACCTAAAACACACCTTTCCAAATTAGGAAAGGGATTCGGTATATTCAGTCAAGAATTTGGTGATGGATAAACACAAGAGTTTCGACATGAAATAGGAGTATAAAGAAACACCGTTACGTCAAAACCTACGGGTGTGTCCTCGACACAGCCAAATCATTTTTATTCTAAGGAAACGATGTTATTAGAAAAAATCCTTGTACTAAAATTTTGTACAATTTGTACAATTGTCAGTTGTTAATAATTCGGATTTCGACGTCAAAGACAATCAGAAAACTGTGGTGGAGGTTTTGTGTAGGCAGCATGAAGGTTTAAAAATTGTCCACTTTAATGCTAGAAGTCTAAACGATTTCAAGCTGGACTGCGTAAAACATGTCTTTGTTGATTCATCGGTTGATGTTATCTGTGTATCAGAAACGTGGTTTCGCAAAGATATAAACGACTCCTATCTTAACATAAAAGATTATCAGCTTTTTAGAAATGATCGGTTGGATAAAAGAGGTGGTGGATTTGCAATTTATTGTGAGAAACAGCTAAAAGTAAATGTTGTGGGTAAGTCTAGTCAATCAGAAGTAGAATTTTTAAACATTGAGATTTTAGGCAATGGTAATAAAATATTTGAAAATCGCAAAACTGAACCCTTCGCTGCCCTCCAAGCAGTTGTAGAAAAATTTGAAAGGAGTCGGAATATGCAATAAAGACACCGAGGCTTGCGATCTAGATCCCAATCAGTTGAACGATTATTTTGTCGGTAACTCTGCATCAGATAATATCCATTCCGCTGATTATGATGATGATGTTGACAACGGCTGTGATTTTGTGTCTTTGAATGGTTTTCGGTTTAATGCTGTAAGTGAAATGGATATAGCCCGCAGTGTAAAGAAAATAAAATCTAATGCATCTGGGGAGGATGGAGTCTCCATCAGGTTTATTAAGATCATTTTGCCGTATGTTCTTAGTCCGCTTGTTCATATAGTAAATCACTGCTTTACCACCTGGTGCTATCCCAAAATTTGGAAAGTGGCTACTATTATTCCTAAAGCAAAAAAACCCAAAGCCTGCAACCCATGTGACTTCCGTCCATAAGCATATTGTCCTCGGTGTCTAAAATATGTGAGTCGCTCATGGTGGAGCAGATATCTCATCATTTAGGTCTTTTTAATCTAATGTCTCATCTCCAGTCTGGTTTTCGGCCTAGGCACAGCTGCTCTACTGCCGTAGTCAAAATACTAGATGATGTAAGAGTACCTTATGATAATGGTGATTCGACATTGCTCTGCTTGTTGGACTTTTCAAAAGCATTCGACACTGTCAGCCACACACATTTTTGCAAAAAACTGTCTCTAAATTTCCGATTTTCTTAATCAGCCGTCTGTCTCCTGAGAAACTACTTGGAAGGTAGATCCCAAAGGGTTCGTGAGGGTCCTAATTTTTCTATGCTAAAAAGCACTTCTAGTGGAGTTCCTCAAGGCTCCGTACTTGGATCGTTGTTATTTACAATGTTCATAAATGATATTTTCAGCAAGTGTCACCACGTCTCTGTGCATGCATTTGCCGACGACCTCCAATTGTACCTTTCCACACCATTAGGTCTAGTTGAAAATCTATGTGCCAGAGTTAATGAGGACTTAGCTTCAGTATCTAAATGGGCTGATGAAAACTTGCTTACGCTGAATCCCTTTAAATCATTTGTTTTGCCTATTTCTAAAAACCCATATGATCATGATGACTTGCCTCCAATTCTACTAAATAGCATTAAACTAAAATTTGTTAGCAAATTCACTAATCTTGGTTTTCAAATAAACTAATCCATTGCCTGTAATGATCACATCAACTCATGCGTACAAAAAGTTTACTACATATATTATTCGTAATCTCCGAATAACATCAAGTTTTGTGCCCATTGAAACTAAAAGAAAATTAGTATTGCAGCTGATTATGCCAATCATATCATACTCTGAAGTCGTGTACTGCAAGCCTGATTCAGGATCCTTGCATAAACTTCTGGTAGCTTTTAATAATGCAGCTCGCTATGTATACGGTCTCAATAGGCACGATCATATCTCTGCTTTTTGTAAAAAATTACTTGGTCGTGATTTACCAAGTTACCTTGAAGTTAGATAATGCATTTTTCTACACCGGATTATACACACACGTAGTCCTACATATCTCTTCGAAAAGTTGAAGTTTTGCAGATCAAGTAGAAGCATGAAACTCATGATTCCTACTTTCAACTACCTCAACTCCAGTAGATTGTTTTTCGTCGCTGCTATTAGGTCATGGAATTCATTACCTAATAGTATAAAAAGCGTTTCTAATAAAAGTAACTTTAAACATTTATAGCCATATTTTGTAAAACGAGCGCAGTCACTTGCGTTAAGATTTTAAGTCTGGCAATAACTTTTTCATATGAAGTAAAACAAAGACTCTCTCACTCAAAAATTTTCTACTAAAATATATTACCAGATAAGAAAACCCGAAGTGACGTGATTGCGTGCGTTTTACAAAATATGGCCATTCATCTTCAAACATTTTTCATAACTATTCTCTCTTTACTCTTTCTATTTCCTCTCTCTCTCTCTCTCTCTCTCTCTTTCTCTATCTTCCTCTCTTTCTAATCTATATTGTATTATTTATGGAAATATCTTCTATTGTCTAAACTTAAGTAATTTTAAGTACCATTTTTGATATCAGTCTATTATTTTAACTTGCATTTCGCATGTTGTTATATCCATTGTAAATTCGGCATGCAAAAGAATCATTCTTATATGCCAACAACTTTTGTTAAATAAATTGAAATTGAAATTGAAATTGAAAATTGTTTTTGGTGCCAAAATAACAGATTTTTTCTAATTAATTATGCGAATATTTTCGCTAAAAAAATAGTACGCTAATATGTAGATAAGCGTTTCTTTTAAAGGGGCGAAAGAGGCGTGGTCAAAACTAAGTATACAATAACATAAGTAAGGACTCAAGTAATATGTGTGCCGAATATGAGTTGAATCCATCTAAGCGTTAAAATTTTTATTCTTTTCAAACAAACAGATACCGGTTTTTATTAATATAGATAAAATAAAATGTCGAAAAACTTTAAGAAAGCTGAAATACATTTTTATCACAGATTTTTATTGGACAAAAATGAGTCCTAAATTCAACGAAGAAAACCCACGTTGGCTGTTAAGTTCAATATATGTCAACTTTACACATAGCCTTTAATGTATATCGAAAACTGTCCAATTTTTGTGTTTTTTATTAATTAATGGAATTCGTTAGAAATGTGATTGTCGGCTTACAGCTGTTAACTGTCAAATAAAATCTGTTCTTACTTCAGCGCATATGTGGCAAATCTTCATTACATGACAAATTGTATCCGTGCTATTACTACCTCTCCGTGATTAGCTGTCAAAGCTAAAAATCCAGTCCTTATTCAGCACACTTTATTTTGTTTTTGTATTTCGCCTGAAAATGAAAACTCTTCATACACTTCAGTTCATTTCCAATTTTCTACCATGAGTTTTTCTTTTACAAAATCTTGACAAACTTCAGGTGTTTGTATGTATGGGTGTGTGTTTGCGCGCGTTGGGTGTATTTTCCACTTTGACAACTTATACACTTGCGTTCTTACTGTGGCTTATAAACTGCGATGACATTAGGAGCAAAATGAGAAAAATAAAAAGTTTCTATTTTTTGTCAAAACCAGCAAGAAATACTTGATATATTTTACAGTTTTTTTTTTTTTTTTGTTTTTTGTTTTCTTTAAACTCAAGATTTTAAGACATGTTGCTACTGACCTACCATCAACCTGTCTTTTTTATTATGTTGTTGAAGCCATGTAGCAGGCTGCTACAGTCGAGCACTTGTTGTGAAGAAAGTTTTAATTTTTTGCTACATTGCATTTTTTTCCACTTAACAATTTTAAAAATCGCAGCAACAGTTGCGGAAACGTGGAAGTTTTTTAATTAAACTTGGTCGTGGCACTTATTCTTCTTTTATTAGTTTACAGTTTTTTTTTAGAATTTTCCGGAAGGCATTAAACGTAGTGATGTAATTCCCATTTAATTTTTTTCGACAAATGATGTTAAAATCTTTATTATTTTAAACTTATAATTCGTATCATATGTAATTTAAAATAGACTAAAAGGTCAATTTGAAAGCTTACCTTGAGAGTTTCCTAGCACTAAAAGCATTTTTATTTTGAACCACAAAACATCTAAAATGGTCTTTTTATCATTTCCATACATGATGTGAGAAGTTCAAAAGTGATAAAAGGCTCATTAGGTGCTACATTTTCTGCATTTATCTCATTGTTCAAACTGTACCATTCAACACTTTTTCCCTTGATGGAATATATTCCTTATAAATGTGAACCCATGTGATCTATTTATATTTTGATAAAATTAAATTTTTTTGTGAATTTTAATCACTCAATTCTTTAAATTACAATTTTAAAAAATTGTTAGATTTAATGCCGCCCTAGTAACAGCGCTGGTACTTTAATACAAAATAAGAGCAAAACTAAAAATAATAAGTGTCTCAGAATGCCTTCATATCCTTAAAGCCTTTCATGGCATTATTAACCCTCTGAGGTTTGCCATTGCCGGCAGAGATGTGACGGCCGAAGTAGGACAGTTATTAACACAAATTTAAGTATGAGGATAAGGATGAGGACAAGTTTGAAAACAAAGAAAAAGGTAGGGACAAGAATAAGGATACCCTGTCATATCACCCTCAATGCAGTCATCTTCTTTATCATTATCACTAATGAAACTTCTTCATCGGAACATATTGCGCCTATCTCTTTTGAGAATACTTTTTCCTTAGAACCCAATTAGTTCTAAGCAGAGGCGCAACCAGGAATTTGTTTTGGGGGGAAGTTATATAGGTATATAACTTCTATATATATAAAAATGAATCTTTGTTCGGGTGCTTAAAACTTGAAAACGACTATACCAAATCGGATACTTATTTCTGTGGGTTTGTTTGTAATTGCTACGCGAAGGTTTTGGAAAAAATTCACGGAACATTGGACAAGGGAGCGTGGTACCTCCCATACAACCCAAATCTACGATAGCGAATAGTTTTGAAATTATAGGTCGTATAGCATCGGAATTCGGTGTTCTATCTCAATTTATAAGAGCCGTTCCACAGGTAAAATTTTATGGGCGTTGTACGTGGGGCGTGGCACTTTTTCAGCAGACCAAATTTTCGGTTTAGCTTTCAAGCTATAAGTCACACATTAATGAAACTCGGTTAGAACGTACTATTTAGTCGTGTCTTTCGACTGGCAAAATTGAGCAAGTATAGGCCAAAGGGGTGTGGCACCGCCCATTCAATTCAAATTTATGATATCGAATAGCTTTGGAACTAAATTCCGTATAATAATGAAAATCAGTATGGAGTTGCCTCTTGATGATATATTTCTACTATAAAACTCGGATGGTCTTTGGAAAAGGGGGTGTGGCTCGAAATTCAGTATGGAATTACTATTGGTTGATATCCTACTATTGGTTGATATCCTTCCACTAGAAAACTGAGACGTCGTTGAAAAAGGGGGTGTGGCTCCACTCATATAAGCCAAATTTTTGATATCGAATAGCTTTGGAAATAAATCTTATATATAAAAATTAAAATTTGTTTGTATATTTGTTCGTCCTTTATGCGCAGAAAGACCGATCATCCGATTGCAATAAAATTTTGTCAGCTTATTGCTTGCAATTCCGCGCAAAGTATAGGCTATGTTTGATTTCGATTGAATAAGGGGGTGTGGCACCTCATATGCAACCCAAATTTGCAATATCGAATAACTTTGGAATTATAGGTAGCATATTCTCGAAATCTAGTTATCAATTTACACGAGTCGTTCCACTTGGAGATAGAGATTGAGATAGAGATAGAGATAGAGATAGAGATAGAGATAGAGATAGAGATAGAGATAGAGATAGAGATAGAGATAGAGATAGAGATAGAGATAGAGATAGAGATAGAGATAGAGATAGAGATAGAGATAGAGATAGAGATAGAGATAGAGATAGAGATAGAGATAGAGATAGAGATAGAGATAGAGATAGAGATAGAGATAGAGATAGAGATAGAGATAGAGATAGAGATAGAGATAGAGATAGAGATAGAGATAGAGATAGAGATAGAGATAGAGATAGAGATAGAGATAGAGATAGAGATAGAGATAGAGATAGAGATAGAGATAGAGATAGAGATAGAGATAGAGATAGAGATAGAAATAGAGATAGAGATAGAGATAGAGATAGAGATAGAGATAGAGATAGAGATAGAGATAGAGACAGAGATAGAGATAGAGATAGAGATAGAGATAGAGATAGAGATAGAGATAGAGATAGAGATAGAGATAGAGATAGAGATAGAGATAGAGATAGAGATAGAGATAGAGATAGAGATAGAGATAGAGATAGAGATAGAGATAGAGATAGAGATAGAGATAGAGATAGAGATAGAGATAGAGATAGAGGTAGAGATAGAGGTAGAGATAGAGATAGAAATAGAGATAGAGATAGAGATAGAGATAAAGATAGAGATAGAGATAGAGATAGAGATAGAGATAGAGATAGAGATAGAGATAGAGATAGAGATAGAGATAGAGATAGAGATAGAGATAGAGATAGAGATAGAGATAGAGATTGAGAGATAGAGATAGAGATAGAGATAAAGATAGAGATAGAGATAGAGATAGAGATAGAGATAGAGATAGAGATAGAGATAGAGATAGAGATAGAGATAGAGATAGAGATAGAGATAGAGATAGAGATAGAGATAGAGATAGAGATAGAGATAGAGATAGAGATAGAGATAGAGATAGAGATAGAGATAGAGATAGAGATAGAGATAGAGATAGAGATAGAGATAGAGATAGAGATAGAGATAGAGATAGAGATAGAGATAGAGATAAAGATAGAGATAGAGATAGAGATGGAGATAGAGATAGAGATAGAGATAGAGATAAAGATAGAGATAGAGATAGAGATAGAGATAGAGATAGAGATAGAGATAGAGATAGAGATAGAGATAGAGATAGAGATAGAGATAGAGATAGAGATAGAGATAGAGATAGAGATAGAGATAGAAATAGAGATAGAGATAGAGATAAAGATAGAGATAGAGATAGAGATAGAGATAGAGATAGAGATAGAGATAGAGATAGAGATAGAGATAGAGATAGAGATAGAGATAGAGATAGAGATAGAGATAGAGATAGAGATAGAGATAGAAATAGAGATTGAGATTGAGATTGAGATTGAGATTGAGATTGAGATTGAGATTGAGGTTGAGGTTGAGATAGAGATAGAGATAGAGATAGAGATAGAGATAGAGATAGAGATAGAGATAGAGATAGAGATAGAGATAGAGATAGAGATAGAGATAGAGATAGAGATAGAGATAGAGATAGAGATAGAGATAGAGATAGAGATAGAGATAGAGATAGAGATAGAGATAGAGATAGAGATAGAGATAGAGATAGAGATAGAGATAGAGATAGAGATAGAGATAGAGATAGAGATAGAGATAGAGATAGAGATAGAGATAGAGATAGAGATAGAAATAGATATTGAGATTGAGATTGAGATTGAGATTGAGATTGAGATTGAGATTGAGATTGAGATTGAGATTGAGATTGAGATTGAGATTGAGATTGAGATTGAGATTGAGACTGAGATTGAGATTGAGGTTGAGATTGAGATTGAGATTGTGACTGAGTTTGAGATTCAGATAGAGATAGAAATAATTTCCGCTACGACAGCAACGCCTCGGGTACCAGCTAGTATGTTTATAAAAAAAAATGTACGTAACTATAGCGGCTATGGTGTAATGAGTCCTAATACTGCACTCAAAACGTTTATTCTACCACAATGGCAGCAAACATAGTATACTAATAATACATAGTATACATACTAATAATAAGATTTTTATAAATTGTTATTTTTTAGAATAGAAAAAATTTTATTTATTATTTTTACATTAAAATGACTTTAGTTACAGGATTAAGGCGATTAAGAATAATAAAAGAAACTAACTTATATTTTGAAATCCAGTTTACGCTTACTTTCAGCGAGTTTATCTAAAATAATATCCACTGATGGTGTCATTTCTCTGTACTGATAAAGCAATGTGAGGCCGTTTAGTCTATATTGCAACATCGTACTTCTTAGGTTTTGAGTCGGCGAAGTACTGAAAATGTTCGTTAATTTTGACATGAAGTTACTGGAAGAGTTGCAAGGATAATAAGTAAATTATATTTATTTGGAAAAATATCCTTATTGCACTGTTGTATAACTTGAAAAACTGTGTTTTTGCCATCATAATCTTTTTTATTACTTATTTTATACCAAACATTCATATAAAATGCGATTAGTTTTTCAAAAGCGCCTAAAGCTTCAACATTTAGCGATTTTTTTGCATCAGGAAAATGTGATTGAAATCCAATTAGAATGTCTCTATGTTATAAAAATCTGTCACTTAGGCTTGTGATAAATGCATCCAAGAAAGGTAAGTAAACCGATATGCGATAATACGATTCATCACATAGTGCGTCAGGGTAGAAAGATGCAGAACTCTTGGTCTCGTCAAAATGAAGCCATTGGTTTTTGCTTGGTTTTCAGCATTTATATACAATTTTTTTAATTATATTTCAGCATTATCTCTTACATTTTTTACTCCTCGCAAACTGATATTGGCTAAATCGACTGCTTGTGTCAAATCAATATTTCGAGTTTGAAGAAATTTGCATAAAATATATGAATAACCAACGACTTGCTTAATACACTGCAAAGATATAAGAAAGTCTGTCTTTTGTAATGCACAATTCAGTAAATTGGCTTGGCTGGATGTGTTTGTATCCTCCCAACAGGAAATTTTGCCTAATGCCAATATTATGGCATCGAAAAAATTCACAAAAACCGTAACCGCGTTGTATCTCTCATTCCATCTAGTAGGACAAATTTTCTTCAGTTTTTGATGACTGCAAATATTTTACTCTTCGAGGCACTGTTTCAGAACCATTTGCCTCTTTGTGGTATTGAAAAATGGTATCTTTTGGTATCTTTTCTATTACACCAAGACAATTTCTTATTGGTGCCACATTACACGAATTAGAAACAGTTAAATTAAGTGAATGGGCAGCACAGTTTATGTATACAGCTTTCGGAAATTTTGCTGAAAAACCCCCCCTTTGGTTGCGCTTCTGGTTCTAAAGCACAGAGGAAAAAATAATTAGCGCCGAAAAGCGCTCTCAAGACCGTTCAAGGCAAAGCACGCCTCAGCAACGCCTCTCACTCAGTTTCTTCTACACCTTATTCTATTCCTCCATTGTGTATAAGTACTTCTCCCAATAATCAATTGAATTAAAGGGCTGTCTAAAGGCCCAAAACATTTTGATTTCACAACTACAGCCCGACACATCATTAGAGGATATAGTGACGTTTGATAGAAAATTTAGTTACTTCGAATGCCTTCTGTTCATGCAAGAATTTTACATATTTTTTTTACATATTTTTTTTTACAAGACTTACGGTTTCGAATGAGATGCAATAGTTCGAATGTGTATCCAAATTATATTTTTTTTTTTTTGTTGTGAAATTTTTTTGGATTGCTTAACCTTAATCGGTCCCTTGTGTAAATTTTACACACACTTTTTAACTTCAAGCTGTTTGTTTTTTAATATAATTTCAACAAATCGACGGAGCTAGGGTTTTGGATGGTTTTTTAAAAATCTTTTTGTTTTTAAAAAATAAAATAATGAATAATAAATCATTTTTAACGACTAGATCGCATTAATTTCATTCATCGATAAAAATATGGCTCTTGAAAAAGTGTGTAAAATTTACACACAAGGAACTTATTCGTTTCTAGAAATTAGGGACCGATGAAGGTTAAAATAAAAAACAAACACAAAATGCAATTCTGTCCTTTTTCTAAAATACGATCCACCTTTAAACTAAAAGTTTTCATGACTTGTGGCTGCATATTCTCCTTTCCCTGAGACCGCTTTTTGCCACATCACCATAATTGGCACCCCTTTAACCTCCTCCTGACCACATCACACTAAATGCTCACACGCTGCGTCCAAACATAGCATTAAGCTTTCTGTTGGCCTTGGCATGAGTTGTCTTTCGTATTAAAGGATGTTTCGCAATTGGGCTTAAACTATGAAAAATTATCGATTTAGCTGACATGCGACGCAATTGAGAGGTCAACTTATGCATTATTCAGAAGAACTTAAGTGGAACATTACATTAAATTTATTGCAGTGCCGGTGGAGTGTAGCTACAAGTTGGGCTGAAAAGTGGCAACATAATGTAAGCAAGTGGTGAATAATTTCTTAAAATCACAAACCATTAATGCGTTTTTTAAAGTGAATTTCGAATAAGTGTTCTCACATAACACTGAAATGCACAGTACATAATTTTTTTCCTTTTACTCTCAGTATCCCTCCTATTCAACCACCCAATCAAACATACCGATATAAGTAAAAAAAAAAACGAGCAGGCCTTACAGTAGTCGCATATGATATGTAACATCTGATAAAAATCTTGGTATTAAAAAAAAAACGAAATGGCCGTTTCAGACCTTGAAAGGACTTTGACTAAGCTTCTTACGATCAATGCTTTTTGCGAAATGTTAAACACAAATGAAGCCGCTGGCTGAAGGCTACACAGGTTTGTGTCTAAACTAAATAGTAGCATGCACTGTAGTTTAAGAAAATTGAAGGGAAATTGTGGCTTCGTTCAGCTTACTGTGATTTAAAACAGATATCAATGTGGTTTGTGTTTAAAACACATGTTTGTGGTTTGTGTAGCAGCTATTCGATCCTAAAAGGCACTGTGTGAACAATGTTGGAAGCGTTGCAATTAATTGTGTGATAAATTAAATGGCGCGTCCTACCCTGACTTCATGTTACGCATTTCCGTCGCATTTCACGACATCACTCCCATATGCTGGATCGGTAAGATATTACACATCAAAAGAATTCTTTAATTCTGTAGATCCTTATGCAAGGATGCGTCAAACTTGACAAAGGGCGTAATAAAATTGTAACGAAAAAATCTTGAAACTACGCTCTTGGTAGGTGGCAAACGCCTAATTTTACAAGAATAATTTATTAACTTTTCTGAAGACACTTCAGTAGGACATGATATAATAACAATCACATATTTAGGGTGATTTTTTAAGAGCTTTTGGATTTGATGTAAAAAAAAACACATAAAATTTAGAGAAACGATCTATATAATTCAATGTTTAATGATGATTTCATGTAAATGTTGACTGCGGCTTCGCCTCAAATGGTTCATACGCTGGGTCCAATTTTGGCGTACTCTCTCCACCGATATGTTGGTATCTCACGAATAAATTCTTCAATATTGGCTTCCAGTGCGTCAACAGTTGCGGGCTAGTCCCTTTAGACATGAGCCTTAACATGGTCCCACAAAAAATAGTCTAATGGCGTTAAATCGCACGATCTAGGCGGCCAATTGACCGGTATCGAACGTGAAATAAACTGTTCACCGAACTCGCCTCTCAATTGGGCCATTGTTTTGCGTGCTGTGTGGCATGTGACATCGTCTAATTGAAACCAAATGTCAGGCAAGTCTAGCTCTTCCATTTTAGGAAAAAAAAAATTTATTCATCGCACGGTAGCGCTCGCCATTCACAGAAAAGTTCCTGCCTTCGTCGTCTTTGAAAAAGTACGGTCCAATGAAGCCATCGGCCCATATTCCACACCAAACAGTGCATTTTTTGGGATGCATTGACATTTCTTGCACTGCTGCTCTTTACACCAAATACGGCAATTTCACTTGTTCATGTATCCATTCAACCAGAAATGAGCTTCGTCGTTGACCACAATTTTCCGATAAAAAAGTGGATCTTTATCCAATTTTGCCAGCGCCCATTCACCAAAAGTTACCCGTTGTGGTAGGTCGTGTGGCATCAATTCTTGCACCAGCTGTATTTTAAAAGGTTTTATACCCTAATTCTTCCGCAAAATTTTCCACATAGTGGAGCAACAGAGGCCCAATTGCTGTAAACGGCGCCAAATCGATAACTAAGCAACAACACTGGCGGATACAGCTAAGATATTTTCCTCTGTCCGCACTCTATGTTTGTGTGTTGGTGGTTTAATGTTCAGTAGTGTAAATTTGGTGCGAAATTTAGTCACAAGATTGCGAATAGCCGCGTCAGAAGGTCGCCCAAACGGACCACAAAATGGAAGAAGTACACTAGGGAATTAAAAACGCTTCGCAACTATAGGAACAGGGCCTGGAAGAAATATGTCTGTAGCTTGGACTCAAATGACCTGGAAACCTACAAACGTTTGTTTCTGGAATTTGAAAATCAGTCATCTATATTATACCACGAGTATTTAAATAATATTAAGTTTAGAATATTGTCTGATCCAAAGAGATTCTGGGGATTCATTAATACTAAGAAGAAATCTGACGGGTTTCCTTCATCTTTCAAGACCCAAAATGGGTTTACAGACGATCCTGTCATAATAAGTGGCCTTTTTGCCAATCTTTTTAAAGAATCATTTTGTTCAGATTCTTTTCATCCAGATATGGAGTATTTTGAATATATGAATACTACACCCAGAGTATCTATGGACTCTTTATCCTTTACCTCAGAGGATATTTTAAAATATATTAGTTCGATCGATGAAGATTTTAGCGCTGGACCTGATGGAATTCCTGCCGCAGTGTTAACTCAATGCGGTTCAATTTTGTGTCAACCACTCTCTTTGTTATTTAATAAATCTATAGACGAAAGTTTTTTCCACTGTTTTGGAAAAAATCATTTATTAGTCCTATTTATAAAAAAGGTTGCAGGAATGATGTTATTAATTACAGGCCCATTGCTAAACTGTCATCGATTCCAAAACTTTTTGAGCGAATCGTGTATGATCGGGTAAAAATTCACTGCCGTGAAGTCATAACAACTCGACAGCATGGTTTTGTTAATGGCAGATCTACGGTATCTAATCTACTCGATTTTACAACCTTTTGCTTAAACACCATTGAATCTGGTTGCCAGGTCGACTGTATCTACACTGACTTTAGCAAAGCATTTGATAAGTTACCACACAATTTAATTCTATTTAAACTTAAGTCCATTGGATTTCCACAATATTTTGTAAACTGGATTAAATCGTATTTGACAGAACGATCTTATCAAATACGATTCCGAGGGGTTTTGTCTGCTGAGTTTATTGCGTTATCTGGTGTTCCTCAAGGAAGTCACCTAGGTCCACTTCTGTTTATTTTAGCCATTAATGATGTGACCCATATCATTAAAAACTCTCATCTGCTTATTTATGCGGATGATATGAAAATATACAGAAAAATAAACTCTCAAGACAATTCAGCCCTACTCCAGTCCGATCTGAAATCTTTTGAGGTTTGGTGTTCTAAAAATAATATGTTTCTTAATCCAGATAAATGCCAAACTATGACCTTTTCGCGAAAAAGGAATAATTTAGTTTTTGATTATAAAATAAAAGATACTGCTTTATGTCGTGTGGATGTCGTTAAAGATCTGGGAATATTTATGGATTCTAAGCTTTCCTTTAACATTCATATTGATAACATTTGTAAAAAAGCATCTTCTATGCTTGGATTTATTAAACGCTGGGCCAAAGAATTCAATAGCATGATTACGACTACAACATTGTATTATGCAATAGTGCGTCCTCACTTGGAGTACGCAAGTCAAGTCTGGTCTCCAAGTTACAATGTGCATGTTGATCGAATAGAGAGAATCCAAAAATGCTTTATTCGGTTTGCCCTAAGGGGCTTAAGTGGATTTGACATTTTAAACCTTCCTCCTTATGAGGATCGCTTAAAACTTCTAAAAATGCAATCATTGAGTGAGCGAAGGAAGTCTGCAGACATCGTCTATTTACACCAACTCATAAACGGTGTATTTGATTCTCCAGAACTTCTTTCTCTTATACATTTTAACTCTAATCGTAGAAGCAGTAGAAATGCTAACAATTTAATTTACTTACCATTTAGTAGAACAAATTATATGTTAACTGCTCCTTTAAACCGTATGAGTAAATTAGTTAACAATTGTAGCTTTTTTGATGTTAACTTGTCTAAAGGTCAACTCAAAAGTAGATTAAAAACTATTGTGTAATTGCATGGTTATGTCTTTGCATGGTTAGTCGTGATGTCTTGTGTTGTCCTTGAGCCCAACCATATATTGGTGGGTAAATTTTTCCCACATTAACTTATTTTGAGCCACTAGTTTCAATATCGTTGATAATTTCAAAGATTTTTGGGTTGCGGCTTTAAATGGGTTAATGCTGAGAATGTGCGAAAAAGCTGTAGTAGCTAAACTCTATTGTTATTGCATGAAAAAAAAAGTGTACGATGCACTTTCTTAACCCAGCATGAATTTTGATAATAAAATTCAATAATCTGCAAGCGTTGTTCGTTTGTAAGCCGATTCATGATGAAATTATAGACCAAACTGAACATGTTTTTTTTTTTTTTTAGCTTTGAACCAAGGATTTCAGGTGGAATTCCTATTCAGTCAAGTCTGCCTTGGTTCGAAATGGGGTGATAGATTAGTGGGAAGGAAAGGGCAATCAAGTGAAACATGTGTAGGATGTTCTAAGCGTGGTGGAAAGCCAAAGAAACATGTGAATTTGAATCAGAGGCAAGTGTTATGCCTTTACCTCAGTCAATTCAAGTTATAAGGCAGTCCTCATCCACAAACTTCCCTACCATCAACTACAACTTCAAGTCGTAAATATTGATGAATTTTTAATTTCAGTTGATTAGAAATGAGGATTGAAAATTTAGAAAGGTTTAAAGCGAAGGACCATGGCCAGGCCGGGAATCGAACCCGGGACCTCTGGGGTAGCAGTCGAGCACGCTACCTACTCGACCACCGAGGCCGCCAATTTTGTTGTTTTGCGCTTAGAATAACGGTAAACAAATGAACACGTGTTCAATAACAGCGTCACTTGAAAGAAAGTAAGTTATTGCATCATTTATTTTCTTAAAGTGCGTGAAGGCGGATCGGAAGAAAAAAATATACAAAAAGAAAAATTAAAAAAATGTGCCAATGGTGAAAATAAAATAATTGAAAATTTCCTAATAGAAAATGAAATTGATAATGCTGTGGTTGAACAACCACAAAGTGACAGTGAAATAGAACCAATTAGTAAAAATGTCCCTGCGATTAAATTAAATTTAACTTCGAAACTAAAAGAATGGTATACAAAGTACAATCCACCCAGGGCATCTGTACACGCACTTTTGAAGGTGCTCCAATCGGAAGGACTAACGGTACCGAAAAGCTTTTATGGCCTTCTTAAAAAAACAAAAAATAATGCTATTATTAGAACTGTTTCGCCTGGTACCTATTAACATGTTGGGTTAGAAAAACAGCTTAAAAATATACCATGTAGTGTATTGTATGAGCACAACAAATTAGTTTTGGATATTGGAGTGGATGGACTTCCACTTTTTAAAAGCAGTTCAGAAAGTCTGTGGCCAATACTTGGAAGAGTGGTAAATATATGCAAAATAGATGTTTTTTTGATTAGCACTTGTCTTGGAAAAAAAAGCCAACCAACGTAGACACATACCTGCACGACTTAGTAAGTGAACTAAAAAATATTTTGGAAAATGGTATTGTTATGGATAGCCGTGAATTTAAAATCAAATTAAGATATGTATTTTTATAATGTTATTAACGATTCAGCAGAGAGAAGTGTAGCTTTAATAACTGAATTTAATAATTCAATTACGTCAAATATAGAACAAAAACAATATTTGCTGGAAGTGGTAGATAACCATAGAAAAAATTTGAAAAACATAACAAAAAATCATATTTTTAAAAAATAAATTCAGGAAAAATTCTTTTTTGTTTTATGTTGTGGTCCAAAAATTATGCAGTAAGTTAAATCGCAAGAAACCTTAAGCACTGCACAATAATACAATATTACAAACATAATGTCACTGGAACAAAATAAAAAAATTTTATTTGGAAATACGATAATTTTGACGAAGGGGTTAAATTGCATGTTCAAAGTTCCGCCAAAAAATATCAGATGCATATTTTAAAAAAATAAAAAAAATGAAAATAGCTTAGATTATTGTAAATGATTTTTCATCACAATATATTCAACATGTGTTTCGGTTTGGACAACATATTATTCAATATGATCTAATTCGTAAATAGCTCCAAAATGACCTTTAAACCAGTGTTTAAAAAACTTGAAAACGTTCAATTGCTTTTGCTTTTACTTTGCTGTGCTTATTGAAAATCAAACAGCAACAGCCAAAGCAGAAAGCACTATCTCAAACAAAATTCTGCTCATTTTGCTTTGCTTTCTGAGTCTTCGAAAGGCTAAGCAAAAGCAGCAGCACTAAAAAGAATTTGTTTTGCTGCGTAGTGCTACGAAAGCATAAGAAATTATTGTAGTGCTTTGATTTTCATTTTGCTTTTCTAATTTGTCGCAGCACTACGAAAGCAACAATGATGCGCTTTGCTTCGTTTTGCTTTCGGAAGCATTTTATTTTCATTCGTTTGGCTTTCGGGACTTACTTGTCATCGTTTATATGCTGTATTTCAGAGACGCATGTCTTTTTGTACGTTGTTGTTTGTATAATATGCGCACTTGTACGCAGTCGCGAATGCTTGGTGTTGTTTTTGTTGTGTGTAACGGTTTTGTTATTGCATGAGTTTTAAAGAGATCGCAGAAATAAATTTAGTAGCGCCTATTTGGAATTTAAAGAAAAAGATCTCATTTATAAAAAAAATCAAAATAATCAGGAAGAAAAGAATTTTTAATAGAAAAATATGTAACTTAAAATAAGACACGTATTTCACAGTCATAAAAGTTTCTATAATCACATTAAAGAAAAAAAAAAAAATATTAACTTAAGTTAAAAAATAAATAATGCATAAGGCATTTACTTCACAGCCAAAAAAATACTAAATAAAAACAAAATTATATTAAAAAGACAGTCTTAATATTTCTATATTAAACATTATCGTCATCTTCGAACAACGGCAAATTGTCGATGGCTTCATTCAAAAAAGTTGGGTTTAATTTTACAAGCAAAATATTTTCCAAAGTTTCTTCATGGAGCCTGTTCCGATTGTCAGATTGATACAAACAACAATGTACAAAAAACATGCGTCTCTGAAATTCAGCACATAAACGATGACAAGTAAATCCCGAAAGCCAAACGAATGAAAATAAAATGCTTCCGAAAGCAAAACGAAGCAAAGCGCATAATTGTTGCTTTCGTAGTGCTGGGACAAATTAGAAAAGCAAAATGAAAATCAAAGCACTAAAATAATTTCTTATGCTTTCGTAGCACTACGCAGCAAAACAAATTCTTTTTAGTGCTGCTGCTTTTGCTTAGCCTTTCGAAGATTCAGAAAGCAAAGCAAAATGAGCAGCATATGCTTGTCTTTAAAAACTTTAGGTAGCACTACGCAGCAAAATTATCGTTGCTTTCACTGTTTTGCTGAAAGCAATTTAAACCCTGCTTTAAACGATTTCAGCAATATCTAGAGGTCAAATTGTTTTGGGTCTTAAGCCATTTTTGGTCTCATAAGGAATGGAACGTTCAGAAAATGGATGCGCACCGAAGAAAAAAAGACCCATAATTTTCCTCATATATTTTTGAACCGGTCTACTATATACGGATTTTTTGAAGAGGTTGCAAAGAACTGCTTCTACATGTTGTTCTTTGTACGGAAGTAGGGAAGGCCTTATCCAGAAGTGGTTGATAATAATCACTTTTGTATGCTATCCTTTGCAACGCGTTATGAAAATGCTTCCAAACGAGCTATTCTTGAAGACGTTGCATATAACAACTTCTGTACGGTCTTCTCTGAGAAGTGAGAGTGCAAGGACTTTCACTTTGGGACATTTCATATAAAAAATAATTAAGCAAAGAATTCAGTGTGTAAGGCCCTCTACATGCCTGCGATGTGCTTCTGCAACCCCTTTTTACCCCTTCCTTTTGCTACTGGGCAATAATGTTTTTATTTTGAAAACTTCTATCACAACTTGTAGGTATGTATTTACATTAAAGGGTCAACCATAATAGGCTCGAGCTGGCTGCGCCATGTGTCAAAATTTATACGACTACACAGATATGATGCGCACAAACCATAATGGCTCGAGCCAGCTTTTTCGTCAAGTTTCGTTAACTTCATCTGGCTGCAGCCAGAGCGATTCAAATCGAATGCTCCGTAAGGAATCGTTTATTTTAATTTATTTATAAATTTATTTCCGCAATCCGTTCTAATAATTATAAATTCAAACGAACAAAACGAATTGATGTAGAAATTGTTGAATTTTTCAAAGCAAATGTGAAAAGTAGTTATGACATAAAGGCGAGCGCTGCTGAAGTCATTTTGGTCAAATTAAGCATTTGACAGAACTTGAGCTAGCTTTTCGTTTATTTTGGACATTAGCTGCAGCCAGCTCGAGCCTATTATGGTTGGGCCTTAAGAAAAAAAAACAAGGGTTTATTTAACTAAACTTATCCTCATCCGCATTTTTTTTCTTATATTTGTCCTTTTCCTTGTCTAAATTGTTGTTTTAACCCAATTCCAAATTCCTGACCCATTTCTTGTTCGAATGCCTTACCTTATCATTGTCCTTATCATTGTCCATGTTTACCCAATCCTTGTCTTAAATCCTTCTTTCAATCATGCCCTAGATATGACGTTATAGGTGTGCCTAAGTCTTTATCCTTATCCTTGTGCTAGTCCTTTTTCCAATCCTTATCTGAATACTTTTCCAATTCCATACTCTAATATTTGTCTTTCTCCTCTTGGTTCTAGTCTTTGTTCAAATCCTTGCCCTCGTCTTATTTTAATCTTTGTCCTTATCCATATCCAAATTCTTGTCTTAATACTTGTCCCGATTTTAATATTATTTTTTATTGTATTTAATTCTTTTTATTTTTTATTTCTGTTTTTGCTTTCGTGTGGTACATTTACATTTACCTTATCGTCATGCAATATATGCATTCAACGATTATGCATTTAGGTTACTTTAAGCCGTTCTCTGAAAGGCCTTATGACGCCATTCAATTTTTTTGTTTTATTTTTATCAAGTGACCGGAAATCTTAGCATTACTGTCGTTCTATAAAATTTGCCGTAGCGCATACTCTCGACGAGTAATAATTCCATGCTACGCCGTTGCATGATTGATGCATTTTCAGTCTTGGAACGCCTTTCTTTGCTGCCTTATGACGTCATGAAGTTTTTTTCTCTAGTTTTGTCGTAAGGGCTAAGAATTGAAGTGTGGTACACAGTAATTTGTACTTTATGCTCTCTGCGGGGCTCGTGAACATATCTGGTATTCCGGGACTTCCCGCAAAATCCGGGACAGTTGGGAAACCTAGACGTAAGTGTCACAACCAATGGCTCTGGCTTTATTTGCACAAATAACTGGTACTGAAATATCCTTTGATGAAATTGAATTTTCCTTTGCCAGTATTTTTAGCATTGCCTGGTGTTGTGAAAAAGTAAAGTAAGATTCATCATGCAAAATCATACATTTCTTACCTGCATAGTGTTTACGACGAAGTTCACGATATGATTTTGGTATTATTTCGACTTGTTTGTCCGTATATTTTGGTGCTCGCTTACGTTTTCGATAAAAAGCATTATTTTTCTTTAAAATATTTGCCAATGTTGTGTGTGAAACACTAAGTTTTCGCTACAATCGCCGTGCTGCTTAACCAATCTTATTTTTTGCACTTGGAAGAAGACTTTTTGTTGTTCTTGCATTCAATTTTGGTGGGCGACCGAATTTTTTGTTTTTATTTTTCACGACAATCTTTGATAACTTTATAAATTGTTGCACGTGAGACCGGTTTGTATTTAAATACTTCAAGAATTTCCTTTGTACTAAGCCGTCCAAGAGGTTGGAAATCCACTTACGTAAATCCAGCTTGACGTAGTTGGATTTCTTCCTTTGGAGTTTCCTGAATAACCGTCTGATTTAGTCTAAGAACTTTCTTTACATATGTTATATTAAATCCATTTCAGAATTTCCGAAACTTCTCTAAGTTCTAAAGAATTGGATTATATTTCTTATTCTAAAAACAAGTTTTTAATAGCACCAATAACAAGATGCAATAAAGTTTTTATGCAAACTACAAGTAAAACTGTCAATAAAAAAGTCATTGATGTCAATTGACGTTTTACAAAAATGTCAATTCTAAAGCTATTACAATATATAAAAAAAAACACACGATAACAACAACAAAAACAAGAAATAGTTCCTACCCTCAGCTATCATCATCATTATCATCACCAATGTCATCACGTGGTCTCATTGCTACGCTTCGTTGCAACCAAAGTGATGGCAAATGCAGCAAACTAGTTGCGGTCGCATCATAGACCAAAAGCGTTTGTTGTAATTGCAAATGGTCAAGTGCTCCAGTGGCAGGAGTGAATTCAAGTGGGACATTAAGTGGTTATGTCGTTTGGTGATTGTTAATGGTATGGCTACACATTTAAGACACAGTGAAAAAACATGGCACGAGTGCAGACTGCATTTTATTGAACATCCATAGTGCTGGTAACAATGGCTGGCCGTGCAGGAGTGATGGTGTCGATGTAAATAATATTTTCGATGTTGATGTCGATGTTGTTGCTCTTGTTAACGATGGTGGTCATCCTGTGAAGAACACTTCGTTAAGATGTTTTTTGTATTGTTGAATGGTTTTGTTAACATGCTGTAACGACAACTTCAACAATAGAATGCAGAATTTCCTAGCTCCAGAACATTATTATGGACAAAAGTGCTATGTTTACACGTTTCAATAATAAGTTTCAATCAATAAAATGAATACATATTGAATACTTTCAACAAGATTAAAAATAATACAAAATTTATTTTTCTTACAGTTATATTGAACTTAACATGGTAGAACTATAAGGTAAGTCCGACTCGGCGAAGAATGGAGTAGAAAGCAGGGAAACTTTTTACAAGCTTTTTTTTCAAATCAAACACTTCCTCGGCATTTTATAGATTTATTTACAATGTTTTTACAATATTTTCACTCAAATTAACACAAACTTAACACACGTGTCTGCACTATTTACAACTTGAAAACACAATATTTTCATTTCATTTGAGGTATCTATGAACTTCGCCATTTTGCCAATTAGCCTCCTTTTTATTCTCCACTCTTCGTTGACGCGTGAGGGCAGTAAGCGAGCGAACTGAATTGAAGCGTTAGCGTTGTTTAATTGTCAAAATTCTCTCAATTTCATAAGTATTGTATGAAACATTCCGAAATATGTATGTATATATTTCACTTGAATTTTCAACTTTGGCAGAACGTTAAGGCTTATTCCGTGTTACGGTTGTTACAGTTCGTACACATTCGAATGTAGATTTCTTGTAATTACTCAAAAATTTTTCAGCAATTTAATATCTTCATCGACCGCTTTTCTACTTTTATTACACATTCAATTGATAAATCTGGGTATTTTCACACCCATTTGGAAATATTTATATGTACTTGGAAATATAGGGCCCAATCGCGATACTGTCGGATTTTCCGCTCGTCGGGAAGCTTTCCGCCCGACGTGATAAAAATTTCAATCGAGATTTCCGTCGGGAAGGTTTAAGTAAAATAACACGACAACATTGTTCCTCTCAATTTCGATGTTCGTTGTCATATTTTCGAAGTGAGTGAAAAGTATTCACAATGGAGTGTTCTAAGAAATAGGACATATGGGACTTTTTGAAGAAATAAAAGTATAAGTTATGCTTTCATAAGTGAATGTTGAAACGCAAATTAGCTGTGCAACATTAAAAAGAACATATTTGTGGTAAAACTATCAGATTATATATGTAATAATCGAAGAAAACTTATTTATTTTTGTGATAATATCAGAATCCCATGAAAATAAAAAAACACCCGTGGTACTTTATTTTTCAAAACAAATCACAGCTGATTGTCAGAACAAATAAAAAAAAAAATCAAATAACCAAACTGGAATATATAGTTAAAAGCATTTGGGTAAGAAAACTAACTAATAAATAACATAAATAACGTTATTTATAAGTTGTATTTTTATAGAAGCATGGACTTAATACAAACGTTTTTATTTGCGCATCGAGAGGGAGCTCAGGCGTCAAGGACGTTGCAACTAAAAAAATCTTAGCGCCATCTAAATGTTCTTGATCAACGAGACTCTGAGTACGTGAATAAATTTTAAAACCATTTTTTAAATGATTTTTCATATTTCAGGTTTATTAGGAACTTCAGAGTTAATAAGGAACTTTTTAAGTATTTGGTAAGGGAAATTCACATTAACCATGAATACGAAGCAAGATCAATTTAAGAAGATGTTGGAACTCCTAGAGTCGGAGCCAGAAATCGCAAATGGTACTTCAAAAAAAATTAAGGAAGACCAGGTGGAATTTTGGAAAAGTGTTAAAATTGAACTGAATTCGCTTGGTCCACCGACAAAAGATGTGACAGCTTGGAAGAAAGTAATTGAATTTCAATAATTATTCTGAATTTATAAGATTAACATAACTTTGTTCTTAAAATATTAACAGGTTTGGTCGGATTGGAAAAGAGCAATAAAGTCCAAGCTCCGAAAAGAGCAAAGTGACATAATGGAGACAGGAGGTGGACCTCCAAGGGCAATCTCTCTAACAGAAGTTGAAGAAGGCGTGGCAAATCTAACAAGATTAAGAGCTACAATGACTGGGGTTGAAGGGGGAAGAAGTTTTGGAAATGGAAGAAGTGGCTCCACAGCACCTTCAACATCAGCGCACCACGCTGTTTCAAACGAGGATGCTGAAAGTGATAGTAGGATGTTTCAAAACATTATAAGATTTTTTATTAACATTCCTAATTTTTAAAGACGAAAATACTGTTGCAGCAAGTGAGCCTCTTGCTAGAAAACGAAAGAGGATGTCCGCGAGTGACTTACTTGAAGACCAAGTTAGCTCGCAGAAACTATTTCATAAGGAAATGTTACACAGTCAAGCCAAGCACGCAAAATATTTTGGAGGCATTGAATCCTATACGCGACGAATAGCCAAAGCACTAGAAGACAACTTACAAGAAAAAAAAGGCACAATAGTTTTATAGAAAAACTTAGTTTGGAGAAGTTTGAACTCGAAAAAAAATTAATTGAAGCACAAATCGCCCAAATCAATAAAAAATAAATAAATTTCTTTTCATGCTGCTCTTATATGCTTATTGTTTTTATTATTTTGTTCAAAAAGTTTCATTTCTTATTTTTTTACAATCTCACATTCGAAATTTAAGTGAGTGAATTTGACAGAAAATTCTTTTCCGTCGGAAAAAGTGATTGTATTTTTTTTCGACGGAAAATTTCGAATTTCCAACGGAAACCTCGATTGTATTTTTAGTGAGATTCAGCAAAATGTCTCCCGACGGGCTTCCGTCGGCGATCGTGATTGGGCCCATAGTGTCGTCAAATTATTTATATATCCATTAGGAAATATAGTATCCTTGCATGCAATTGCCTATACATTCGAGATCGCTTAGTGAACTATGAAACATCTGCGAACTTGCTAATAAAACTATTATTTGTGAGTATCATGGTCATATTTTGAATGAACCAAGTCCATGACCTCATATTTGGTTTGGTAAATTACTATTACGGCGACCGTGGCGTAGTTGGTTAAAGTGCGTGGCCGCTATGTCAACGAACTTTGGAGACCCAGGTTCGAACCCCAGCAGCGACAGAAAATTATTTGAATTAAAATAATTTTTCTGTACGGCCGCCACCTCTCTGCAGACAATGGCAAACCTCAGAGAGTAATCAAATGCCATGTAAAGCTTCTTGAGAATAAGAACATTCCGTTCATCGCCGTTCGGATTCGGCGTTAAACATGTAGGTCCCTTTCTCGGTCAATTGTATACAAACTTAATAACACGCACAACACAATTGATCATAAGAAGCTAGGTCAAAGTCCTTTCAAGGGCTGAAATGGCCAGTTATTTATTTACTAGCTGACCCGGCAAACGTTGTTTTGCCCAAACTTAATATTCGATGTTTCTACTTTTTCAATAGATGACGGTATAGTTTTGAAAGACAAACACAATTACCAAATTTTAGTCTATTATGACCAAACCCGATTGAAATATAGTATTTTCATATATTTGTGGGTGGTAAAACATATTTTTAGTACAGTTTCCGACAGCAAGCAAACAAAATAAATTAGTATAATAATATAAAAATGTATTTTTAATACCAAATTTTCTATACCAGCAAAATCTTCTGATACATAGAGTTTTTGATATGTAGGCGGTAAAAGGGGGGTGTGGTAACCAAGTTTTAGTACAGTTGCCGACAGTGAGCATAAAAACTAAACTCCAAAATTGTAGCCTAATACGGCGAAACCATCGGAAATATAGAATTTTTATTGATTTGGGGGCGGTAAAATGAGGTGTGGCAACCAATTTTTAGTACAGTTACCGACAGTGAGCATACAAACTAAATTACGAAATTTTAGTCTAGTATCACCAAAACCTTCCGATATATAGAATTTTCATTAATTTGTGGACGGTGAAAGGGGGTGTGGCAACCTATTTTTAGTACAGTTTCCGACAGCAATCAAACAAAATTAATTACCAAATTTAAGTGTAATACCCCCAAAATCTTCCGATATATAGAATTTTTATTAATTTGTGGGCGGTAAATGGGAGGTGTGGCAACCCAGTTTTAGTAAAGTTTCCGACAGTGAGCATACAAACTAAATTACTAAATTGTAGTCTAATACGACCAAAATCGTCAGAAATATAGCATTTTTATTGATATGTGGGCGGTAAAAGAGGGTGTGGCAATTTTTTTCTACATAGTGTCCTTCCTTGGGGCAATACGAATCCATCAATCTCAAAATTGTAAAAATTGAACGACCCCTTCTTGAGTTATGCGCGTACACACGGACGTCAGTCATTTTTATATATAGGAGATAATCAGCGCAAATAATAACAAACTACCTATAATAAATTTAAAATAAATTAAAAAATATGCATTCTATGGGTTTCTTTCAAAATGCTTATTTTAATAGAAAATGCGAACAACGTCGCATACGGGCAGCTAGTGTTTGGCTATATTTGTTTTTGCTTGCCTCTGTCTTTTTTTCACGTCACCACCAGCGTTGCCGCTTTGGTTAAATTTAACCAAATGTGGTAGTTTTTTTTCTTCATTTCAGCTTTTGGTTATTTGGTAGATTTTTTTTCAATATGGTAGATTTTTCAATTTTGTATTTATTGAAAATTTTTATCTAAATAAAACTCACTATATTTAAATGAAAATCATAACGTATGGTTCACCCTGTTAAAATAAGCACATTTTGCAACTCTTCCCAATATCATATTTTTGAACGCTTCCGAATTAAGTTCTTTTGTTATTCTGTCAGAGTTGCCCGCCATTTTTCACATTTGGGTTCTTTCGGTTATTGTTTTACTGCTGTGTGCGCGAACAAATTTAATGGATAAGTAAGTCTTTTTAGCAATGCTTATTTGGATTTAAATCTATATTCTTTATTTGGTTTACATATAAGGTTTGTAACAAAGAAAGCACGGCACGATAATGCAGAAAATAATTCTTTACAAACATCCACTGAAGATGCGGAAGCTGCATGCAGCAGGTAATAAATTTACGATATTTTAGCTTTAATTACTAACTTTCTTATATTTAGTAAAACAAGCACAACCTACAGAAAATTTCGGACAGAATGGCTACACATGTTTGGTTGGGTAGAGGAGAAAAATGGTAAGGCATTTTGTAATGTTTGCGATAAGAGCTTGTTGTGTCACGTCACTCACCTTAAGAACCACGAAACCAAAGCTGTTCATATAAGAAATGTTGAGCTTAAAAAAAATCAAACAAAACTAGATGCTTTCCAGAATGAAGAGCAGCAACATCTTTCCAAGCAAGTCCGCTTTGCAGAGTTGACGTTGGTAATGTTCTGCATATGCCACAACTTGCCTTTCCTTCTAATGGATTTCTTGCCATCCTTGATGTATGAGTGCTGTCCAGACTCAAAGATTGCAAAATAGCTGAAATGTGGAAGGACAAAATCGACGCAGTTGACAAGTTTTTTGGGGATAAAAGCAAAAGAAAACATAGTGTCATCATTGCAAAAAACGAAATTTTCTCTCATTGTGGACGAGACAACAGATATTTCAACGAAAAAGTCACTAGTTCTTGTCGTAAGATACTATGATTATTTATCAAAAATTGTTCAAGATAGGTTTCTCGGGTTAATAGAGTTAGTCAAGACAGATGCGGAATCTATTTACCAAACAATTAAACAATTTTTTGATTCTCATAAAATACCTCTAAATAATTTAATAGGACTTGCAAGTGATGGGGCCAGTGTTATGGCTGGTGAATTAAATGGTGTAAAATCAAAATTACAAAATGATATCGATTTATTTTACATAAAATGTACGTGCCATTCGCTGCATTTGTGCTCAGCTTATGCATGCATAAAGCTGCCAATCGAAACCGAAAAACTGTGCCGAAATATTTATATTTTTTTTTCGCACAGTCCTAAAAGGATTGCAGAATTTAAAGGGTTTCAAGAATATTGTAGCGTTAAACCTCATAAATTTTTAGGTGTTTCACAAACGAGGTGGCTTTCTTTAGAAACTGTTATAAACCGCATTATTGAACAGTGGGATAGCCTTAAGCTTTATTTTATTTCTTGCCGCTTAGAAGTGAATGCAATTCATGCAAATGATTTGGCTCAAATTATGGATTGTAATATTAAAGTATATTTCTTATTTCTTTCATATATACTAAAAATTATAAATAACTTAAACAAAGAATTTCAGTCCGAGAAAGTTAGATTGCCTTATTTATATGATCACATGGAAGCAAATTATAAATTAGTTTTAAGTAATTTCATAAATTATAATTTTTTGAAACATTCTAAATCTTTAAATGAAATAAATATATATAATAAATGTATTTACAAGCCCATAAGTGAAATATTTGTCGGTATCAAGGCAGAAGCTTACATTAAAACTATGAATTTATCAATTTCTCAAACAAGTGAAATAAAAGCTTGTATTCTTTCATTTTACATAGAATTATCGAACCAAATGAAAAAAAGATTTGATTTCGATAGCGAAGAGTTACAAATATTATATATTATAACTCCGAGCAAAATTTGTTCACAGTATGAACAATGTATTTTGCCATTAATTTTGAAATTTTCCCACTTAATTAATTGTGATCCGGAGGTAATTGTCACGCAATATAAATTATTAAGAATTTCTGACAACGGTCTAAGAAGTGACATGGAAATAAATTACTTTTGGGAAAGAGTTAGCTCCATTAAAAATAGATTGGATGAATTTTCCTACAAAGAATTAAGTAAATTTGCCTTCAATTTAATGGCATTGCCCCATAGTTCTGCAGCAGCAGAAAGAAAATTTTCTGATTTGGCTTTAATAAAAACAAAGTGTAGAAATAAGTTAGAGCATAACACAATTAATAACATAATGCTGGCTAAAGAATTAACCAAAAATAAAAGTAATACCGATGTGCACTACGTTTGGTCAGCTAAAAACGATTTCTAAATATTTTTACTTTAATCGAATTTAATTTTTTCCTTATCTGCCTTTGAAGTATTATATAATATTATTAATTTATGTTTATCTAGTCAGATGCATTAAAAACTGTGATTTTATTTTGTATTCTAGTTTTTAAAATGAAATTATAATAAAAAATGTGAATTCTTATGTACGATTGTTTAACATTTAATAAAAAGTTTTTATAAATGTAAGTATGACATCATTTTTACAGTATTCCGAAAAGAGTTTTAGAGCTTATCTGATTTGGTAGTTTTTTTTTTATTTTGGTAGTTTTTTTAAATGGGTTTGGCAACTAAAATTTTTTTTCAGTGGCAACCCTGGTCACCACGCATAGCGTACGACAAAAAAAAACAAAAACAAAATACATTGCCATTCTCTGTTGCTATCCATAGCACACACACGCTCAGGCATATGTAGGCAAAACAAAAACAAATCACATTGCTATTCTCAGCAAAGCAATACTCACTGTAGGATGGGAGAGTACATGGTATAAAAATACAAGGTAGCATTGACAGTTGCTTGGGAAATCATCTACTGTCAAAAAATATACTCAAAAAGAGAGCGCTCACAATCCGCCATTGAAAACACACGCAATGTTGAAAACGTTGAAGTGAAAAAAAACAACAACCACAGCAGCTGCTGATGTATTTCCACAAAAAGCTGTTTTTGACAGTTTATGTTTTCCTGTTGAAGAGAAAATAAGCAGTTGTCAATGCTACCATGTATTATTATACCATGGGAGAGTAAAATATTGGAACACTCGCATTGTGTCGATGTGCCGCACACTGCTTTATTTTTCACTACAACAACAACAATTTTTATACGCTATGAGTCGTTCATGTCCGTTTGTGCTTGCAGGTGCATTTTACTTAGGATTTTGAAAGCCATGAATCTCCTTTTCTAATAAACTTTTTAATAATTTTTTTGGCCTAAAACCTTCACCAGGTCGAGAGCTTTTTATTATAAAAAATTTCATGAAAAACGGCCGGGCCTTTCTCAAGATTGTTGCGAACATAAAAAAGGCACTTCAAAATATAATATTAGTATAGATTTTTTTTTTTTTTAAATTACTATTTGGTGGACAAAAAAGTTTTTAAGTATTCTTTTTTTAAGTTTGACGCTTTATTGTGAAGATTTGTTACAAATTCATTTTTAAAAGTATTGTTCATTGCTAGACACTACTCCATCTTTCTGGCAATTTTCGGATACCATCTCGAAAAAAATTATACATCTTTTGTTGCGATACACGAATTGATAGAATTTTTGAGTTCTTCAATAGAGTTCGGAAGAGACAATGTCTGGGCCATACGGCGGGTGGGGTAGGACTTCTCATTTCAGCGTTTCAAGGCATATTTTGACCGGCTGCGTAACATATGGCCGAGCGTTGTCATGTTGCAAAATTACCTTGTCGTGCCTGTGCTCGTATTCTGAACCTTTTTACTTCAATGCTTAGCTCAAATGCATCAATTGAGTTCGGTAGAGTTGCCCTGTGATGGTTTCAGCTGGTTGTAACAGCTCATAGAACACCACGCCCAATGGTCCCATCAAATGCAGAGCATGACCTTGCCGTAGTGAATTTTCGATTTGGCGTCATTTTTTGGCGAATGGCCGGGCGGGCCGTATGAGTTTTTGTGGTTGGGGTTATCGTAATGAACCAATTTTCCATCACCAGTCACAATACGATGAAAAAAATCCCTTTCCTTTTTGCCGTTGGAACAGATTTTTCACAAGTGAAAAACAGCGTTCGACGTCTCTCGGCTACAATTCATACGACACCCAATATCCTACCTTTTGGATCATTCCCATGGCTTTTAAGCAAACAGATACGGCTTGTTGAGTCACTCCCAATGCTTTTGCGAGTTCTTCTTGCTTTTGGCACGAGTCTTCATCCAATATAACCACCAATTCGGCATCCTCAAACTTTTCTGGCTGTCCTTCGCTCTCTTTGTCATCGGTATTAAAATCACCACTGTAAGCTTCTTGCAGCATTCGATGGCCTTCAGCCTTACACCTTACAGTGGTGGGTAGGATCTTTTGAAAACATGCTGAAAATATTGGCGGGATTTAATAAAGGGGCGTACATCTCGGTATATATTGATATTGGCGTATGTCAATACTGTCTCGAATAATGGCATCGACCTTGTCCAAAGTGATTGATTTGTTAGCCAGAGACAAAGAGAAAATAATAGAGCGGTGTCAAGTCGCATGATCGCTGCGGTCAATTGTTGAACGCTTGCTGTAAGATGACCCAGGCGCCAAATTTCTTCCTCACCACTGCGAGGGCTGCGTTGCTTATATGACATGTAGTCTTGTTGGAACCACAGCTCGGATATAGCCACAGAAAGTCGGTTTACAACAGCGCTCTATTCCGAGGATCATTGACGGTAACGGTATCTCTTTCCTAATTTCGAAAGAAATAAGGTCTGATGCTAAAAACCATACCAGTCAATCTTTGAGTTTGTATTGATGCTTGGTTGAACACTTGTGGATGCTCCAATAACGGCAATTTTGCTTGTTAACATAGCCACTAAGCTTAAAATGGGCCTTGACCAAAATCCGGATCTCCAGCCAACATTTCTAACGCCCAATTAGCGCACTTACGGTGTTGTCTATGGTTGTCTAGACTTGTGCTAAACAGTTCCAGGGCCGGAACGAACATTGAACGTTTCTTTTTTACAGCGGAACTAGTTCGCGAAAACATGCTAGCGGAACTATGTAGTTCCTTTGAGGTGTAGAAGGGAAAATATGTTTGAGTACTAAATTTACAAGAAAATCTGCTAGGATATGAATTAATATTATAAAAAGAGCTCTTCATAATAGCGACCCTGATATGCACAATATAACAAACCTTATTCTTTATTCTTTAACTAGAATTTCGTTCTACATATTTTTATTATTTAAACATGCGCATATGTAGCAGTTATCTCGGAAGCAAAACTAACTTATGTGCCGGAACTATCTAGTTCCGCAGTTCCATTTGATTGAATGAAACTCATGCATCTTATATCTAGCAGATTGTAACATGTCTGCGGAACTATCTAGCTCCTTCAGTTCTATTTGATTGAATACATTTCATTAATTTAATATGTAGCAGATTGTTACATGTCCGCGGAACTATCAAATGGAACTATCCTTCAGTTCCATTTGATTGAATAAAACTCATGGATCTTCAGATGTAGCAGATTGTCCTTCAGTTTCATTTGATTGACTACAACTCATGCATCTCAAAGTACCGGATTGTAACAAGTCCGCTGCGCAGTTCCATTTGATTGAATGACAGCATGTTCAAAACGAAATGAACAGAGCATTGCGCGCAACAAGAACGGCGAAATGTCGTCTTACTATTTCATATATCAATTGTTTCGTTCGTTCACAAATATTATCTTTGCACTTGTAGTCGATCACAAAATTTGTGTAAGCCATAATATGTGTGAAAAAGATGTCGGTTCATATAACTTGAACATGCTAAAAATGAATGGAAGGAACGATTGGAACTATGTCCGACTGTGAACATAGTTCCGCGAACTATACAGATTCGGAATGACCTATATCTATGGTCGCCCTACTTCAATTCTTGCTCCAGCACAATCTCATACATATGTAGGCCCAAGTCCAAGCTCGAAATAAGCCTGGTTGACTCTCCGGTAATGCCCAATTTAAGTGATCGACGCCGAATCGACATTTCTTCGACACTGGCCGCTACGACAAATATGTTTTCACTAATCTATGTCTGTTTGGTGGCTTAAGTTCTAAAAGAGTGTTGCCACACTTGAACTTTTCCACAATGCGAAGAATTGCCTGCGCACTATAGCCATCATGACGACAACTTGAGGACGAAATTAAAGTTGCGTGTACACAACTGAGCTGGAATTTCGATAATATTTTTTACCAATTTCCATACGTTCGACAAGTGTCAAACAATGAACATATGATGAAATGGCATGGTTGATTTACGCTGCAGCCACACGTGACAGTAATGGCATGCCAGTTGAAAGTATGTATTAACTTCGAAAATCTTTCGAAATAAGCTAAAAACTTTGCTGTGGCCACACGTGCCAGTAAAAGTTCATTGCAAAATGTCGTCAAAGGCAAAGGTTCTCGCAACAATTAAAGTTCTGTATGAACTGGAGAGTTTAATGAATGAAGAAATAGAGGAAACCCCTAAAAGAACAACAAAAATGAAAACAAATAGGAGGTACTGGGTGAAACCTCTTCTAATGAAAAGGACTGAACACGATATTGAAGCCAATTTGTTAAAGGATCTTCACTGGGAGGATGATGAGAGGGATTTTAAAAATTTTTTGCGTTTAGATGTTCATCGGTTCGAGGAAATCCTAAATTTGGTGTGTAATATCAAGACGACAAGAACAAGAAAAAAAAGTAATATCTTAATTTCAAATATAGGTTCATGGACGCTTAATAAAAACTAATACGTGCATGCGGACACCGATAAGTCCAAGAACGAAGTTGGCAATCACTCTACGGTATCTAGCGACCGGAGACTCATTTAGATCCATTGAGTATTTAAGCAGAGTGTCAAGAAACACAATTGGTGCGTTTGTTCCAATTGTCTTATTGGCAATTTATGAATCATTAAAAAATTCATATTTGAAGGTAATATTAACTAGTAAGAAATGATCTTCGACTGGGCCGAAGTTAAAATACCCCCACGGCCGAACCAAAGTATATTCAAAGTCCTAAGCAGTCAAAAAATGTTTATTTGTAAACCATTTTCGTCATAGTTTTAACAGAAAATATTCAGTATTGTTTTTTAATAATGTCACTTTGTATGGGAGGTGGGTGTGGTTTTCACTTGATTTGGTTGAATTTCATACACAGCGTACATGTTATGTATCAAAGTTCATATGCGAAACTTCAAGTCCATATATTAATTTTTGTGGAATTTAAAGATATTGTACCTTTTTGATAAATTCACTTTGCATGGGAGGTAGGCGTGCTTTTGATCCGATTTGGTTGAAATTCATTCTCAGAGTGTATAGTAAATAGCAATGCTCATGTGCAAAATTTCAAGTCCATATATTAGTTTCTGTGGAATTCTAAGAGATTTTAACATTTTGATAAAGTCACTTTGTATGGGAGGTGGGCGTGATTTTCACTCAATTTGGTTGAATTCCATACACATAGTACACATTATATATCAAAGTTCATATGCAAAATTTCAAGTCCATACATTACTTTTTGTGGATTTGAGAGAAATTTTACAGTTTTGATAAAATCACTTTGTATGGGAGGTAGGCGTGGTTTTTAACCGATTTGGTTCAATTCCATATTTAGAGTGTATTTTGAACATCAAATGTCATATGCAAAATTGCAAATCCATATATTCATTTTTGTTGAATTCTAAGAGATTTTACCGTTTTGATAGTCACTTTGTATGGAAAGTAGGCGTGGTTTTCATCCGATTTGGCTCATTTACGAACTTGACCTTAATTTTTTAGATAATAGCTTAAATATTGAATTTCGTGATGATAGCTTTAAAATTACGGCTGTAATCGTGATCACAGACACACGGACAGACGGACATGGCTAAATCAACTCGGGTGGTGATGCTGATCAAGAATATATATGCTTTTCTATACCTACCACGCCTCCTTATGGGCGTTACAAACGGAGTGACAAAATTAATATACCCCCATTTACGTTTTTTAAACGTGGGGGTATAAAAATATAACAATTTTAAGCCGGTTTGACAATGCGTGGTAACTTGCTAGTTTACTATAAGTTTTTTTAGGATTTTAGTTTCAAAGCATTTAGAAAACTTCTGATAATTTTGTTATCAATATAAAACTGCACTATTTAACCCTCTGCAGCTGACGTGCTCCAAATTTAACAATATGCCTGACGTGGGGCTTAGCAGACCTCACTTTTTAACTGATTTTCTATGATAAATTTTCTGACTGTAGCTTTGTTGACCTTATTCCATATGACAGCAAATAGTTTAAGGCTAACATAAAAATAAAATTTTCAATAAAATACGGTTTTTTAAGAGATAAAAATGAATTTTTTATCTTCGAATTTAACATTTGTACGCACATTTGTTCTGAATAAGTTCAATAGTCTTCAATAATGTGCAAAAACTTTGCTTCCAGGTATTATAGCTGCTTTTCATTGGTGAAAATATTACATCGTTCCTTCCGATACTTTGAGTTTAGTTGTTTTGACTTGTCACCAAAGATTTATTGAAGCTGAAAATACATCGAGCTCTATGAACTATCAAAGAGTTCTATAACCCCCATTTTTAAATAGGAATTTTCCAACTGCTTTTTTTTAAAAGAACAAAGGAAAACACCCAACGGTTTAAAATCAATGCTTAATATAAGCTTTTATTTTCGATTTTAAAAAATGTGTGTTTTTTATGTTTCGATTTTAAAAATAGTGTGTGTTTTTATGTGTCAAAAGAAAAGCTTATGTCAGCATCAGAAATTGCTGTTTTTAAAATATCAGTAAAAGATGTTGCATGTTCCGGTTTTTTTTTTAACGGTGTTGAAGCATTTTCATTGTATTCTAATGAAGTTATTAAAGGTGATCGTGTGCATTCCACTGGGCTGGTTAAATGAGCTGTATTGAATTTGGCGAAATCAGATGAACTGTCAGAAGCTGATTGAGTTGCTGGTAGTGGAATAAATCTTATTTCTTTTCGTAGATTTTTCAATTTACGTTGCGTCAACAAATTTTGAATCTCGCCCATTAACGGGTATGAATCTTCATCATCAAATTTTCTGAGCTGCTTAGCAATGCTTGTTCCAAAAGCAGTAAACTCGTCGTTATCCTTGTCATTTATGTCAATTAATTTGTCCAAAGCGTCATTAAACTTTGACTGTTGTTCTGTTCTTTGATGTTTAGGTGGTTCAGGAACCGTATTTTCTTTTCTATGACGTTTAGAAGGTCCTGGCTCAGAACATTCTCTTGTGCTATAATCAGTTTCTTCCGCGACGTAGTCTTCAAAATTAAATGAATTATCACTAGCAGTCTGAAAGTAAACAATATAATCATTGAAAGATATAAAAGATCTTTTAAATATATAAAAAGAAAATTTATATATTTTTTCTTTTCAGGTCCCTGACACAGAAAGAGAGTGGAAGGAGATTGCAGATGATTTCCGAAACATTTGGCAATTTCCACATACCCTTGGCGCTTTAGACGGAAAACACATCCGTATAAAAGCTCCATCAAACAGTGGATCCCAATTCTACAATTTTAAGGGGTTTTTTAGTATTGTACTTTTTGCGTCGGTAGATGCGCATGGACGGTTTTCTTTCATAGATGTTGGTTGCAACGGTAAAGCTTCCGACAGCACAATATACCAAGATGGTTATTTGCATACCGCTTTGGAAAGGGGAGAACTAAAAATTCCGCAAGCCGAACAGCTTGTTCTGGGAAAAGGCAACAAAGTGCCGTACTATTTTATTGGCGATGACGCCTTTAAATTAGATAAAAATTTAATGAAGCCATATAGTAGGTCCCTGAAGCTGAGTGTCCCTCAAGAGATTTTCAATTACAGGATATGTCGTGCGAGAATGGTAGTAGAATGTGCGTTTGGGAGATTGGCAAAGCGATTCGGCATATTCAATCGACCAATTGAAGTTTTGCCATTTACTGTGGACTTAATCGTAATGGCGAGTTGTGTTTTGCACAACTACCTCACAAAACTGAAAACAAGGCCAATGTCATGCGATTTTGAAGCAGAGAGCCCAGCCCAAATATTTGGTTCTATTGGACCACAGGATACCACAAGCTTTAAGTATGCCTGTCGCATAAGAGACGAGCTATCATTATATTTAATATCAAATGGAAATGTAAATTTCCAATGGCAAAAGATAAGAATCTCTCCTCCCTCATAAGTGACAATTAAATCTTGATATCTTTACTGAGATTAATAAAAACTAAAATATTTTTAAGTACAAATTTTGTTTTTATATTTATTTATGACTTCATCAGGGATCGTTATTATTATAATCGATATCCAAAAACCAAAGTTTAAGGGGCTATATAGGTTACAAATTTTGAAAAAATTTTTTCCGGGAATTGTTTTTCATAGAAGAAAAAATTTAAATATTTATTAACATTTAAAAAGCGGTTTTTGACGTTATTTTTTTTTTTAAAGAATGCCTTATAATGAATTTATCAACGAAAAACAAATGAATGAAATATATTAAAAAACAACGGAGTTATTTTCATCAAAAGTAAGAAATACTAATTTCAGATAGTTTTTTTCTTATTCTAAGGAAATGATGTGAATGATTTTGGTGCTAAAATAACACAATTTTTTTAAATTAATTAGACGAACATTTTGGAACATTAGACGAACGAAGTTGATTTTCGTTTCCTGTAAAGGGGCGGAAGAGGCGTGGTCAAAACTAAGTATGCCATAACATAATCTAGGATTCAAGTAATATGTGTGCCGAATTTGAGTTAAATCCGTCCAGCCGTTATGATTTGTTGGCTATTAAAAGTAGTCTGAATTGGCAATTCCCATACAAAATTACCAATTTTGATTTTTTAAATTATTCAGCTGTTCCTTAGAGTTTTTTGTAATTTTTTTAAATCACATCTGTATTAAGGCAAATAATACAAAAAAAGAATTATTAAAATCGGCCCAGACATTTCAGAGTTTTAGCAAGACTAACGCTAACTAACTAATCTACTTTTCATATATATACATTTTTATCTTAATACACATGATACTTTTTTTTATCGATCTTATTTCGATAAATTAAATAATTTCTATAGTTTGGTCAAAAGAAATGGATTTTTATTTCTGATCTAAAAAATAATGATCACAAAATGATTTTTATTCCTGATTGAAAAAATAACGATCAATGCACTAACATGCAGAAAATTCACAAGATTTCTGTTGGTAGGGAAAGTGAAAATATTTGGAGAGTTTCTGCCGATAAACGCTCCCAGAATTCCTTCCAAATCTAGCCGTCCAATTTCGTTTACATCTATTAACCTGGTTTGAGTAACTTACCTGGTTTGAGTTATCGCAAGTCTTCCGAGTAACGATGGAGCTATCCAGAAAACTCATCTCATCGTACCAAAAAACTGTAGGTACATGCATCGATTCTGCAGCTGAACCAGATTTCTTTCCATGGACTATCTTCCTTTTTTCCGAAGTGTAGGTGCCTCGCAGTGCTCGTATTTTTTTTTTTATTATGTCAACCGGCAAGCACATTTCGTTGGCAATTTCCTCCATTGCCTTACTCTTGAGGTCACTCCGTCTGTATGATATGCTGGACATGTTCCACAAAAGCTCATGTGAGCGATAAAGCTCAATTAATTTTATTATTTGCTCCTTTGATAGTTTCAGATCCATTTTATTTTTGACATTTAGTTTTTTTTAACTTTTGTTCAGTGTTGCTTTGTATGAAAACACAGCACCAAACTTAAATGGGAGAAAAATAGGGAACAAATAAAGTTGTAACATATAAATTAAATTAAATTCAACTCTATTAATTAAACTATTTCATATCATATTTTATTTGTTAACAATGGCAATTAAAATAATTACATATATTTTACTACAAGACATGAAAAGAAAATACATACTTTAACTTCGAATGTTTTAGGGAGAAAACACAACACTGCATTTCCTACTTTGATGTCTTTACTGGCTGTGGTTGTCAAAATTCACTGTCTCTGTAAAAGTTGTTGCCAGTGGACTGCCAGTACTGGCTGTCGATGTCAAAGTGTGAGTGTATTAGTGAAAAAGTGAGAGTGTATTGAGTTTTTCGAACTGTTACTGGCACGTGTGGCTAGGGGGTTAATAAGGTTGTCGCAAGGGTGAGAGCGAGTACCCATAAATCGAAGTTTACAGCTCATACAAAATCTGAAAGCAAAAATTGGTAACATGTTAAGCAGATGATGTTGTTGTTGTTGCTTTTCATTGATTTTGAAAATTGTGGGTACTGAGAAGAGAGTACGATCAGCTCCGAGACAAACTTATTAATTCAACCATGGATAAACCTTAGTTAATATTTTGACAGTTAAATGTTATGGGTTTATTTAACAACTGAAAAGTCGCTGCGAATAATAGCCCGAACACAACACGCGCGACGAGCGGCAGCGCCAATTGTCACCTTTTTTTTTTACATGTATTTCTTATGGGACGTATTTTAGAGACTTGTCGCTCAACATTGTCGCTCGACGTTGCCGTCGGCTTCAAGTTAATTTTAATTTGACAGGCAGCAAAAGTAAGTTTCCGCCATTGGTTATTACTGGTCGCATGCAGCAAACTAAACTGTTGTGAAATTTATGGTAGCAATGGTAGTGAGGGATGTTTTGTTTGAACTCTATTCAGAGTTGTTAAGTCTTCATATTCAGAATTTTAAGCACAACTGAATAATGCCGATTAAGAATCCATAAATTAATGCAAAATTGATTTATAAATAAAATTTTAATTCACATTTAATTTTAAAAACTTGATTAATTATTCATTTCAATTAATAATTTTTGTTGTCAATTTCTAAAATTTTTTATTCATAATTCATTGAATGGATTCTTATTTCGTTATTCACTCATTCAACTTTTTTAAAATAAAATGGAATTGAATGGATTTATTTTTCAGCTCTGATTGTGTTGTTGTTCTAAACGGCTACTGTTGAGTCGGCTGAAAACAGCCATTGTTTTTTGTGTACTATACATGCTGCTGAAGTTTGCTGCTGTCGCATGTATTATAATCAAGTCGCTCAACATTTCTCTACAACGACACATTTCTCGCCGCTCGTCGCGCATATTGTGTTCGGCTTATAACGACAAAATGTACGCAACAAAATGATAAGTTTTTAGAGCCATTTAATCTCGATTTCCACTTTTATGATTTAAAAGTTTTAAAGAAATTTTACTGTATATAAAAAACAATATACATATATCCTTTAAGAAGAAAAAAAAAAGATTTAGATATTTTCGTAATGGAAAAGTTGTATGTCCAAAACACAATGGATGATAACACGTTTACTGATAACAGTAAGTATAACATCTTCGTTTATTCACACAGCTCTTGGAGTTACAATGTTTTGCCACACTACGGTATCTGATGCAATTTGCTTGGGTATAACTTTTCCTTTTGTTCCAGTATAAGCTTCCTAACTATTTCTTGGCATTTTATTGTTTAGGTCTTTCTAATTTTCAAAATTTATCTTGCGTTTTTTACCTTTATTACACTTTTGCATCACGTTAGTTAATTCTACATTGGCAATGATGACGAGCATATGCAATATTGTTCCACTCACTGCTGACATTGCAAAGCATGTCCATGTCCAAAAACTAATAGCATGTTTCCACGGCACCTAATTCGGCTCTCATTCTTTATTCGAGGCTGAAACAAGATCCGAATCAAGTAATTCGCCATACAAAATTTGTCAAGCTGAATCAACTTATTCGTACTTGATTCAGTTTGAATTAACATCCGAATCAAGTAGAAATCGGTTTCATCTTTAAATTTAATCGGAAATTAATCGAAAACAGCAATAGAAGAAAGACGAACAAAACAAAAAGTCAGCTGCAAAGTGAGGATTATTTTGAAAATGAAATTAAATAATACAAAAATATTTATTTTCAAGATGGATGCAAAAAAAAATATTGTGAGCAGAATCATAATGGCAAGAAGATTGTCCAATAATACGAAGTTTGCTGAAAAAACAAAAATGTGTTCCGAAGCTCTACTATTGATGAAGAAGCGACAAGTCGAGTTAATGGAGCAACTCCGATTGATGACTTCTATCAGACTGCAACTCACTTCGGAAACAAGATTGATGTGGAAAATGGTAATATCTATAAATCTTACGAAAACGCAAACGAAATTGCAAATCTACGAATATGTTTTACGTGTTCATTTTATTTAAATTCGTTAAAGTTCATTAAATTAAATTCGAGGTTAATTAAACTTCACAAATTTGTGCAAAACTGTGAAAAATTACAAAAATTAGTGTACTTTAAAGACATCGGTTATTAGTGTACTTTAAAGACAGGTCAAATCGGTTTCGCTGGCTATTTCGTACGAAAACGATTTCTATCACATTCTTGATAGAACATGTTTGTAGGACAATTACATCTCATATGCTCTTAGGAACGAACTCAATCCTTCTGGGAAATTGATTGCCGGCTAGCTGATGAAGCTACTTTTAAAAACAATTTCAGGATGGACAGAAGAGTTTTTCACAAATTGTGCGGATTACTTCCAGAGTTAACAAAAATGGATACCAACATGCGTGAGGCGATACCCTTGGACAAAAGAAAAGCCATATCATTGTATGCTTTAGGGTCGTCTGCCGAATATCGCACAGTTGCAAACATGTTCGGAGTTGGAGAAGCAAGTGTTTGTAAAATTCTTTTGAGCTTTTGTGTGGAAGTTTGGAGAGTAATGGCTCCAATGCATTTGAACCACTTTCCGCTTTCGAGACAAAAAGTTGAAGGCTTGGTTGCAGGTTTTGAAGCACTTGGTTTTCCGCAATGCATGGGAGCGCTTGGTAAGTATGCTAAATTTGTCAATGCTGAAATTTTGTATATATTTGATAGATGGTTGTCACATCGAAATTCACCCATCAAAAGAAGATGTTACCGATTACTATAATTATAAAGGGTGGTACTCAATTGTTTTGTTAGCCTTGGTGGACGCTAGGTAGGAGCACGTACGATGATCTATGAATTATTTTATTTTGTACATATTTTTAGATGCCGATTTATTTATGTGAGCTCAGGCAGCCCCGGCCGTTGCAATGACTCCAGAATATTTCAGTCATCTTCCCTTAAACGCCATTTGGATGGATGAGGCCTGCTAAGCGCCTTAAATAGAAATATTTTGGAGGTGGATGTCCCAGTGCATATTATTGGCCACTCTGCATTTCGTTTAAGCGACAAGCTAATGAAGCCTTACCCTTACAGCATCACTCAAAGCAGAGAGCAAAAGCACTTCAATTATTCTTTGTCGAGATCTCGAAGGGTAGTTCAAAACGCTTTTGGGCATTTGAAAGCCCGTATTAGGCGCATTGGGAAAGGCATCGATAATGCCATAAGAAACGCCAATGCCATCATACTGTCGTGCTGCGTCCTTCACAATTTTCTTAATGAAAATAACGACGCCATTAATGAAAATTGGCTGCAAGCTTTGCAATCTGTGGAACAAACTGGGACCTATCCTGAACATATAGAGCCGATAACCGATCACGCCAACAACCCAGAAAGAATAAGAGATGCAATTGCTTCTTATTTGTGTAAGTATCACAAACTTATTATACATATATACATTAAGGCGCCTCAAAAAAAAAAGTGGTCCGGGTCACCTCCTCAAAACAAACTTTGGTTTATTTTATGATGATTCCCAAAATATTGCAACTCTAGCTTTAGTCGTTCGTGAGCTGGAATGGTTTGAAATAACCTCTAAAAATCGCGTTTTTGATTAATACTATTTATACCACACTACCTTCGGTCAAAAAAATTGTCACAAATAGTGTAAATCGACGAAATACATAGTTTTGTTTTTTTATTTTTTTTTAAATCTGCCCACACACTTAGTTATTGAGTTATTTGCAGTGATTTTTTCAATTTTTTTTAATGCAGTTTTTATAAAAATATATATAACTTCCCCATTTATAGCCTGATTTACCATTCCGTGGTATCATTGGAAAGGTACTGAATGCTGCTTTTCATTTCTGTCGTTAATTAACCCTTATAAGCACTTTTATAAAAATGCATTTTTTATCAACATGATAAAAAATTTGTGGTTATTTATTAAGTCGCTAATTAAAAGATAAAAAAAAAACAATTTAGAGTTTTATCAAAGAAATATTTTTTTTTTTATTCCAAATCTTTTCGTGATTCAATTTTACAGTAACGCTTGCGCGATTGAATCTTGTTTGCAATATGTGCAGGTCTGTTCTTATCAATTACCGAAACGCAGGATTGGCTTACCACATGTACAAAACGTTCCGTATTTTGTGAATGACATGGAAATTCTGAAAATTGTTTGTTAAGAAATGCATAACAATTATTTTAAAAACTTTTCATTACCAGGAATTTTTACAATTTCATTGGAGTCGTGTAGTTCTAATAAGTATTGTTGAGTATAGAACTGGATGCATTGCAGTTCTGTATTAGCTCTTAATTCATTCCAATCTATCATATTTTTATAGGAATCACAATTGAATTGTATCTTGGGGACATTAAATTGGCGAATTCCTTGTGTGTCATGAGCACGCGATTGTAAAATAATATCGTAGGCTTCCTTTCGTGTCGCCTTGCTCTCATCTGTAACCATTGCCAGTAAAATATTTTCTGGGTGAGCAAAAAATCCATTAATTTGAACAGAGCGTTGTACAATAAATTGCATATCTGCCGGTAATTCGCGCGTCCACTCAATGTATTTAAACAAGTGGCGGCTGCCATGAATGGCTTTTGGTTGGCTTTTTATTAAAAACCAAAATGGTGCGTAGACCCTCATAACAAAAAATGCTAGCTGCTTTAACTTTTCGCAAGCCACAGGCTTCGTAACATATAGCCGCAAAATTCTTGATGCTGTTGTCAACCAGCGTGAAAGATTGAGCGGGCCAGGTTTAATGCTGGCCAAATGTTCATCGCACGCCCCAGCATCAACTGCTCGTACCATATCATAAAGATATTTTTGATCAGCTCGCAAAACCCAGTCATTAATATTTGTGGGCATATAGCCCATCGCAATTGGATCAAAGTTATGAGCAATCTAAAGTTAATATTTTATTGAAATTAACAGTTAAAAAAAAAACAACAAAATAATTTAATACAATTTACCGGCACATCTTCGCAGCCCTGTAATGTATGCCCAATTATTCCTGGCCAGTTTTGCGGCCCATCAGCTTTTCCTAACATTTCTTTGAGTAACGCAGTGAATGGCAACTCGTTAAAATGAAAGAGGCATATTAGCCACTGCAAAGGGCGCTGCAATTGTCGTTCTAGGTTACAAATCGCTCCATTAAATTTGCCTGTGTTGGTGCTGGTTCCGTCGCAATTTACAGCGACCACGTGCTCTAGTGAAAACTTTTCAACTTTCAAGTAATTGACAATATCGTTTGCGATACCAGCACCGCTTCCGTCTACGGGAGTTAAGTAACCAATGTAGTTTGAGCTGGGTTCGCTTACCAGAGTTATATGCTCCTCCATCATTTTAACGTTGCGTGGTTTGCCATTCACAGTAACTTGTTTCAAAGTGCGTTCCCTTTTTCCATCAAAAGAAATGCATTTTAGTATTTCATTGTTTTTTATGTCTCTAAGTGATTTCGCCCTAGCTTTAGTTCGCTCCCTTTGGATTTTGTGCTGATCAATAATTATGCCTGGAATGTCCAAGTCTTTTAGCAATGTTGTTGCGAGCAGAGCCCCAAAGCGATTGGATATACTGGCACGGTCCAACGCAGCACTGAATGTTGGTAAGGAAAAACTTTGTACGCTTGGTCCAAGATCTTTAAGATCTTCCTCAGACGATGATGAATATGGATCATCCACATCCATTTCTCTTAGTTGTGGTACAAAAGTGGCTGTTGCAATACTTTCGTTTTCACTTTCGCTTTCGAAGTCCGTAATAGAATCACATGGGATGTGGTTTTCAACGTCATCTAGCGTGAGCAACCTTCGGCTCGACTGATCAAGGTAAAAATTCCAAACATGCAATGGCATTTGTTTTTCACCTGGGCAACTACAAGACACTCTAATTTTTAGAGCACATTTGCAAACAGAAATTGAAAATAGTTCGGCCCACTCGCTTGCATTGTAATGCGATGGATTTTTTGTGATATCCCGATATAAAAGCGTTAAATTTTGAAGTTTTTTGCGGATCGCAGTCTTCGATATAACCGGAATTTCTGCTCTTTTCCAAATTTTGCTTAAATCATTTAGCATGTTTTGATGATAATTAGATAGCCCGTAAGACCGATTATTATTTTTTTCGCGCAAAAATAATAAATGTTTTATTACATCACTTTTTGTTGGCAATTGATTTTTATTTAACTCGCGAGAAACGAAAAGCATTTTTTTTATGAATAACTTGAACAATTAAGCGATCACAATTCAAAAACTCACATTTATATAATATAATATATGCAACTCATTGTCAAACCTAAAAGTCATGTAAAAGTCATGAGTGACTACTTATAAGAACTGTGGTAAAATTTACTCTTAGCTGTTTTGTCTAAGTACAATAAAGTATTTTCCTATACTTTATTCCAAAGTCCATTTAAAAAATGCATTCTTTATCTACATGATTTAATTTTATTTCTCTTGTATTTGAACAAATTCAGGTATTGAGGCAAAGGCCATCACAAAAAAATAAAAATAAAATAAAATGCATTTTTATAAGAGTGCTTATAAGGGTTAATTAACGACAGAAATGAAAAGCAGCATTCAGTACCTTTCCAATGATACCACGGAATGGTAAATCAGGCTATAAATGGGGAAGTTATATATATTTTTATAAAAACTGCATTAAAAAAAATTGAAAAAATCACTGCAAATAACTCAATAACTAAGTGTGTGGGCAGATTTAAAAAAAAATAAAAAAACAAAACTATGTATTTCGTCGATTTACACTATTTGTGACAATTTTTTTGACCGAAGGTAGTGTGGTATAAATAGTATTAATCAAAAATGCGATTTTTAGAGGTTATTTCAAACCATTCCAGCTCACGAACGGCTAAAGCTAGAGTTGCAATATTTTGGGAATCATCATAAAATAAACCAAAGTTTGTTTTCAGGAGGTGACCCGTACAACTTTTTTTTCCTCCATACAAGTTGAGGCGCCTTAATATACATAGTATATATATTTATTAAAAAGAATAATAAAGAACAATAATTACACTGTGTGACCGATTCGACCTTTAAAAAAGTTTCAGCCTAAATTCTTAAAAATTCCGAGAGAGGGACATCTTGTGATTATATCACGACTCGTCCGACCTCTCAGTTCCATCACAATTTTTTTTTAAAAATTCTCAAAGTTAAAAAGTAGGAATTCTAGTATTCCGACTTTTAACAATTTTTTACATATGCTTAGGTTGTGAGAATGTAAAAACAAAATGCACTTTTGTTCAATAGAATTAAACGTTAAATTTAACAGTGCCAAAAGATTTTTGAAAAAAATATATTAAGTGGGTTTATCGCAATGGAGAAGTCAATTTTTCAAAAATTTTGTTCAAATGTTAGTTCTTCGTTATTTTTTTTTAAAATGGTAACAAACAAAAATCCTTGGTTTTTTATAGGAATTATTAAAACTACTAAGAACCTTTCAAAAAAGTCTAAGATAACTGAAATCAGTTGAAAATTGGAAAAATGGCAGAAGTTTTAAAGTGTTTTTTAAATCGACAACCATCGATTTTTCTGATATACGTTCACAGCGTTCAAACTGCTGCCATTTAACCAAATGATAACGGATTTGGCTCATATATGGCTTGTTAGAATGCACAAGCCAAATGTCACATTTTGCGATTCTAGTTTTTGTAGAAAATAAAAACAAAGCCGATATCAAACAAGATATCACAAGATTGTTGTGAGATAATCTGAGTGTCTTTACGATTGAAAAACTTCTTATTTGTGTTACTTCATTTGGAATTGTGTAATTTGAATAGTGAAAAGTGCCTTGCATATTTTCCGAATTATTTCCGAAAGAAATTTATTAGAGTTCCTTGCTGTTGTTATATCCTGCGGTAAGGAAAATATTGTGTACTTAGAGCAGATCAAAAAAGTGAAAAGTGTGTTCAGACTTTTTACTGATGCAATGAGTTTACCATCTGTTATGCTTTTCAGACTTTTTTATTCATGATGTGTGATAAAATAAACACTCTTTGTTACGTGTGTTTAGATATACACTAAAATCATATCGTCAAGCGATTTTAGATGAAGTTCAAAACGCTTATAAAAGTTTTTTTGTCCTTGATATGCAAAAAAATCTTTCTTGGGCACCCAAGTTTTTATGTTCCTTGCAATACACATTATGTTGGCTTTCATAAAAGGCTTCAAGAAAGTAATGCCATTCGGATTGGAAATCTGTTCATCGTCATACTAAAAGTTCTGCTACTGATGTGTCAACAAAAAAGTATTGAAATTCAATCGAAAAATGCAGAAGTCATACGTGTATCAAGACACTATGTTCGTATTTCTTCCCAAACAACATTTTGAGGAATTGCCAATGCTACATCCAGTTCTAGAAGAAAACGCAGCACCAAGTCTTGTCACTGATTTTATGGAAGCGTTTAACCAGCTCAATGTTCGAATGTCGCTTAAACAGCCAATTCCAACCAAGTCTGATGAACAAGGCGAGCGCTTCCATCAAACGACAAAAACAATGGTGGACCGGTACAAAAATAAAAATTTGCAATCTTTTATTGCTAATTTGTGTTTGTTTTCGGCACTGGATGAGGTGTTGCGAAGAGCACCAACATAAATACAATTTACAATAAAGGCACACACATACATTCAATCAAAATTTGAACCTTTATCCCGAAAAAATTAATAAAACTTTTATTATTCGCAGTCATAAGATATCGCCGTTTTTATTTTCTACAAAAACTAGAATCGCAAAATGTGGCATTTAGCTTGTGCATTCTAACAAGCCATATATGAGCCAAATCCGTCATCATTTGGTTAAATGGCAGCAGTTTGAACGCTGTGAACGTATATCAGAAAAATCGATGGTTGTCGATTTAAAAAACACTTTAAAACTTCTGCCATTTTTCCAATTTTCAACTGATTTCAGTTATCTTAGACTTTTTTGAAAGGTACTTAGTAGTTTTAATAATTCCTGTAAAAAAACTAAGGATTTTTGTTTGTTACCATTTTTAAAAAAAATAACGAAGAACTAACATTTGAACAAAATTTTTGAAAAATTGACTTCTCCATTGCGATAAACCCACTTTATATATTTTTTTCAAAAATCTTCTGGCACTGTTAAATTTAACGTTTAATTCTATTGAACAAAAAAGCATTTTGTTTTTAAATTCTCACAACCTAAGCATATGTAAAAAATTGTTAAAAGTCGGAATACTAGAATTCCTACTTTTTAACTTTGAGAATTTTTAAAAAAAAATTGTGATGGAACTGAGAGGTCGGACTAGTCGCGATATAATCACAAGATGTCCCTCTCTCGGAATTTTTAAGAATTTAGGCTGAAACTTTTTGGCGGTCTCACCGTGTTATCAGTCTTCATTTCAAACTTAAACAAATTCAATCACATTTCATTCATGTAGTTAAAAAAAAAATTTGAAAACTATATACATATATAACAACAACCATTTTCAGCTATTGCCTCTTTAAAAATTCAACTAAGGCCTTTTGTACTTCAGCTTCTCTATCCACATATTCTTTTAAAATATTCTTCTTTTCTTCCTCTAGCTGTAATATTTTCTGTGAGGTTTTTTTCATATAATCTTGACTTTTTTCTATGTTCTCTTCAATTTTCTTAAGAAGAATAAACAAAGTGTCTTTATGTTTTTTTTTAGCTTTGGACGATGATGGCAGCGGCGAAGGTGGAGACATGGATGAAGTCATGGATGAATTTGAAATTGATGGTGTAGACAGAGATGGTGATGCAAGCGGCGAAGTTATGTAGGTGGAAGTTGATGGTGACGGCACGGATGGTGATGCAAGCGGCGAACTTGTAAACTCGGATGGATATGCATTTGATGTTGACGGCAGTGGAGAAAACACCTCAATAATACCATTCATATCTTGAAAAAGAAATAATAAATCAGTCAGTCTGTTGTCGAGCTTAGGGCGAGTATGTTGTGCAAATAGAAGTGGGTTTTTTTAATTATTTTCCCACTGTAAAAAATGATTTTGTTTTATTTAAAAATAAGTACTGTGTAAATGGTAAGGTCCTTCGAGGGGAGCGAGGCAAGGGATCCAAAACAAAAATTCATATTAACACTAAAAATTGTTTTCATTTTTATACCACGTTTAAAAAATGTAGCATATTCGTTTTGTCACTCTGTTTGTAACGCCCATAAGGAGGAGTGGTAGGTATAGAAAAGTATATATCGGATATGAAATAAAAAAAGCCCCAAGTTACATTTGAAAAATTTTACAGCAAAAAAAAGTCAATTTTGAATTTTTGGTTACTTTGAGTTTTTTTATTTCATATGACGATATATTCTTAATCAGGATCACCACCCGAGACGATTTAGCAATGTCCGTCTGTCTGACTGTCTACCTGTCTGTCTGTGATCACGATTGCAGCAGTAATTTTCAAGCTATCATCACGAAATTGGATATTTAAGCTTTTATAAAAAAAAGTACAATCTCTTTAAATTCCACAAAAATTAATATATTAACTTTGATTTTGCATATGAACTTTGATACTTAAAATATACTCTGATTCCGAAATTCAATCAAATCGAATAAAAACCACGCCTACCTCCCATACAATGTGACTTTATCAAAAATGTAAAATGTTTTCATTCCACAAGAATTATTATATGGGCTTAAAATGTTGCTTAAAACTATAACATAAAGTATGGTGTTTCAACAGATAAATATTTTATTGGCTGCTTAAGAATTTAAACAAACTTTGGTTCGGCCATGGGGGTGGTTTAACTTCGGCCCAGTCGAAGATCATTTCTTACTAGTTTCATTTGTTTATTTTCAAAACAATATCGCACACCCTCTTCAAAAGAGACACAACTCAAAATTTTGCAATTTTCAGGAGAGTCAAATAACTATTTCGTTTTCATCAACTTCATACAAAAGAAGGATACAAAATGATTTTTTATAAATTAACGAGCAATCAGATTAAAACAAAATTTTGACAATCGATGGAGATGTGCCTTACCATTTATATTAAAGTCAAAATTAAAAAATGTTGAGTTGTATCCCTTTTGAAGAGGATCTGCGATATGTATTGTACGTTTTTCTTCCATGGCACTCAAAAAACAATTAGTTGGCAATGGTAACTTCAACTTCTACGCCAGGCTCAATGCTGATGGAAGTGATCTGCTTGACTATTGCTAGGGTATTCAAATAATCGGGTTTCTAGTTTAATCGGTTAATCGAGCAAATAATTAATAGGGGTTGAGATTTAATCGGTTCATAATCGGTTAATTAAGAATTATTCGGTTAACCGAATAATTCAAATTTGAATAAATAGAATGGTTAATAATAAAAAAGTACTTATTGATTGTTTTGATTTTATATTTTATTAATAAAAAAAAAACAAATAAAACAACAATTTATAAGTAATAAAAAAAAAATAAACTAAATGAGATCCATCTCTGTATACGTATATGTGTTAATTAAAGGTTTTAAAGCGATCTTGTGAAATAATCTTTTAAAAAAAGAATGTAATTCAAATGTTTAGCTTTTAAACAGTTCTTTTCTTTAGTTTTTATGAAACTTGACTTGGAGAAAACTCTTTCGCTGATTGTGGATGTTGGGGAAATCGAAAGTAGGGCATGATAAAGAATGTCCAACTTCTCAGTTATTTTCTTTGTTTTTTCTAAACATATCCTCCATTATGCCATTAAAGTCGTTTTTAGAATTTTTTATATTTTTAGTATCATTAATAGTATCATTTAATTCTGATAAAAGATTATTTTCATTAATATCAGAAGTTTCTTCTATTATCATATCGTCATCCGAGTCATGACAAAGTTCATCATTAAACATTCTAGAAAAAAGTTTATTTCCAAACTCCTTAGTGTCAGTTTTTGAACTATATTTTAAAAAAGTATTGCTAGAAATCAATGTTCCTGAGCTAAGGAATAAAATAAACGTATTTAAAACTTTAACTCGTCTATCATTTAGTCTACTTTAAGCTTTCAATTAAATCATTTGCAATATAATTGTTGGCGTAATCCAAATAATTAATTAAAAATTTAATAGTTCCTTCAAATTCAATTAGAGTAACAGAATCCTTACTTAGCTCTTTTATAGCGACGTCCAAAGGCTTTAAGGTTTTAGATAAGTTTTCCAAAACTTGTATTTCTAAATTCGAAAAAGGAATCAAATCGTAATCGGCTAGAGCATGGTTGACACATTTGTATATTCGAAGGAAGTTGTCTATCATATTTGACAACGATGACATCGCTGGTCATCATGTATAAGTCGAATCTCTTTCGACTCGGTTAATCGGTTAATCGACACAAATTAATCGGTTTATTTGTTATTTGAAAATCGTAAATTTTAAATTATTCGAACAGTTAACAGACAAAAATTAACCGATTAACGGTTAACCGATTGAATACCCTACTATTGGCTATTGGCTTTGAGCAAAATTTCTTGCGAGTGTTAAAGGAATGATTTCTTACTATTCATACTGTCCTGCACCAGGTTTTCGTAATGGTAACTTTTAAATGGTGCCAACAGTGCTCGCATCTCTGGGAATAGATCCCACTCGGAAGGTGATCCACCTGTGCTTCCTATTTTTTGTTTCTCTTTCCTGTTAGAAATAAATTTTTACATTAAAATAAAACATCTCTTTTAGTGTATTACTTACCGATATCGTGCGCCCAAATTGTGCATTTTTGTCTGCAACTCATCCAGAGTGTACGACAATCCCTGCTTCTGCAGCTCCGCCACCATTTCTATAAGAATGTGGCTGTTTTTGCGACATCCTCGGAGCTCACCCATCTTATCGCCCCAAACGGCAATTAATGCCCGCTCACTCGCCTGCGACCACTTGCTTGCACTTTTTCTTGCTGTTAAATAAAAAGAGGAATAAATAAGATAATTTTTCTAATAATTCTTTTATATTCTACTTACACTTTTTTTCCATTCTCGTTTCTGACAACAAATTAAACAAAATTAAAATAAAATTAACAGCTGTCAAACTGAATTAAGATTTCTTCGTGGGAACAGGGTATTTCGCATTCTTTATTCGTAAGTCAAAATACTTGATTCAAAGTGCCGTGGAAACATGCTATAATGTAATTCAAGAAACTATGCGCTCTTATAACACGCTAGAGCATTTTTAATATGTCGCTTAAAACTTTATTCGCGACGACTCTTCAGTGATATCTGGTCGCCCTTTATATATTATCTCACTGTGTAAAAAAGTCAAAAAGTCGGCTAAAGTTATTATTTAAAAAACTAAAACTATACTAAAAAAATTAAACTAGATTTAGGGAAGGGGTCATTTTGGATATTCAATAAATTGAATATTCTATTTAATTAATTTTGAATAAAATTCTATTTATTGTTAAAATATTTTTGATCCACCTTTTCAGAATGATATTAAAACTTTTGTTACTTTTTTTATTGAATTTGTACATTTTTTTTAATGAAATTTAAAACAAAATAATACAAAATTTATAAAACTTTTTATGGATTTGTGCGCATTAATATTGACATTAAGTAAACAATGCAACGGTTTTTATATGCATATAATGCATTTTGTTTATTTTATAATTTTTTACCCTTATTTTGGTTTTATGTGTCTATTTCAGAATAGCTAAATTTTTGAACATTATTTATATTGGTACATTTTTTATTTACGCATTATTCTGACTGCAACATTTTATTATTAAAGTGCATGAAATAAGTGTGGCTACTGGCTATTTTACATGTGGGCAAAACAAATGTAACAAGTGTAATCAAATAGTAGTTGTGTGTTTGTGCCGGTGTGTTCGGTTGCTAACCATTAAATTACACTTTTATTGCATTTGAATAATTCCCTGAATGTTCAAATGTACATACATTTGTAAAGAGAATGATTTTATCAAACAGATGCAATCTATTGAAGGGCAGAAGAGAACGTATAGAAAAAGCTAACGATAAGAGCAAGAAATCCTTTGAGAATCAAAACATTTGATTGCTACGCAAAAAAAAAAAAGTGAAGCACATTTATTTGTGAATTATTACACAATGCATATTTATATGGTTTGTGTGTGCGCAAGTGAGTGAATGTGCTTCATAAAAATATCATTAAAAAAGGTGTGCTTAGAAAACAAGCAAAAAATAATACATTGTTGACTGTTATATATTTTTAAGTGAATAACTACAGACATTTTTTCTGCTCAGATGTTCTCGGTAGATGTTGTGTCTATGAAATATATTTATATAGTACAGATGTGGTCACTCAAATACCAGGGCAATTTGAAAAATCCGTGACTTTTTGAATTCAACGAGTAATATCTTTAAAGGCAACATTGGTCCTGACACTTAACATCTGTTAATAGACTACTGTCCAATTTTGAGCAAGCTGCGTCGTGAAGTTTTTTGTTGACAGCCATTCCAAGCAGACAACCTGTTGAATTTTAACGAAAATTAAAAAAATGAACTTTGTATTCGACTAGAGAATATGCAGATATATTTTGACGATATTATTATCGGAGATAGAACCGAAGAGTACTGAAGGATAAGCCGTTTTACAAGCTCCAGAACTAGGGACACGATATCGAGAGAAAAAATATCGATACCTACTTTTTTGGAATCGAAAGAAAAGTATCGATACCAACAAAATATCGAATGAAAAGTATCGATACCGTGAATATCGAATACTTTTTTGCATAGTAGGGAGACTCTCGAGAAAGGAATTGTTAATTATAACAGTAAAATTATAATTACCTTTGTTAAAAAAGAATTAACAATTTGTATTTGTTAATAAAATAATAGAATAAATTTTAATGGCTAAAAAAGTTTTTTAAAGTCATTATGTCATTAAAAATTGTCAAAATATCATAAATAAATGTAAAAAACTGTAAAACGTCACAAATTTAAACGTGAAAAATGTAAATATGTCAAAATATATACGTCAATACTGCCGTCATAAGGAAGAGTGCGGCATCTACATATTTGAATATTCTTAGATAAACGACTTACAGTAATTTATCAAAAACTCACTGACTAGGGTTTGGATGGTTATAAATATTTGGTTCTTCAGCATAGTAATATCCAGTTTTTTTTTTTCAACATTAATGATATTTTACGGATTTTATTAAAAATGCAAAAACTGTGGAACAGACAGTGTAGATGCCGGTTTTTTGCTTGAATGATTGTTTTAATTTGTGAATATATGACACTTCAGGTTAAAATATTTAGCAATTGAGCAAAAAATTCGTAATCTTTATTTTATTTTCTTGAAGATGAAAGTAATACGTTTAAGAAAAAGCAATAAAACTGATTTTGATTTTCATGCACTCTTCCTTATGACGGCAGAAGGAATCTCTCTCTCTTCTTCACACAACGACGCCAGTTCAGGTATTTTCATAATGCTTTCTATGACAATGTTTAGCGTATGTGCGAAACAAGGCAAATGTTTATATGTCCCAACAAAGCTGCTTACGGCAACAAACATATTGGCTCCGTTGTCTGTAACAATACACGAAATCTTACTTTTAACAATACCAAACTGAACAAATTGCTTCCAGTTGACTTGCAATGCATTCAGAAGTATGTCGTTCAGATAATTCCACAATATCCAAAACTTTACTTCGTCAGGAATAATTTTCAAAAAAGTGTGCTGTGATACCCAAAAAACTACGGCATGCCATTTCTTCTGTCCAAATATCGCACATTAGAGCAATTTTATCAACTTTGGTTAACTCATTCACAAATTTTATTCTTATTGAGTACGTAAAAATCATTAAGACGAGCTTTCATTGTGTCTGCGCATGGAAGATTATAGGCGGGACAAAGCTGCTTCACAAAATGTTGGAAACCTCTTCCCTTGACAATATCGAAAGCTCGACCATCGACACACATGAAACGCAGCAAGCTCTTTGTCAGTTATGCGTGTTGCACACCTCCTTCTGCAAACAGGAACCTGCACGGAATATGTCTTTAAGTGTGGGATTAACATGAAAACAAAGAAGTTTACTTAACCGTCGATTGAAGGAATCCTTAATAGTGCGCTGTCCTCCCCTTAGTTTTGGAACGCCATCCTCTTCATCCACTGGTTAAACAGCTTCCGCGCTTTTTTGCTCGATATCTTCCTCGTTTCTTTGTTCTGGGAATATTGCTTAAACCTAAAAAATGTATAAATTTTAAGCAATAAAAAACACCAAACAGTTGGGGAAAACTTACTGTTCTCGATGAGTTTTTTAGATGCTTCACCATATTGGTGTTTCCACTCGTTTTTATGGGTTTAAAACAAATTTAGCATGTTGCATTGCGCTTGCCACTTGACTTGAAAAATGTCCATATTGCAGATCTTTTTCGCGCCATATTATTTTCTTTGTATAATGTTGTACATTCTGTTTCGATACTAAGTAAAAAGTATCGATACCGTCAAATATCGAAAAAGTATCGTATCGAAAGAAACAGTATCGATACTCGAAAATATCGATACGATATTCGTGTCCCTATCCAGAACCCAGTGAACTATAGCAAATGCATTCCTAGCCTATCATGTGAACTACAAATTTTATATTTTTTAACAAAAGGTAATGGGAAATGGTCTTGGGAAAAAGAACAAAGTGCTTGTTTTAATTTTTGCAAAGGTCTTTAAACGAGCATTGGGATTCTAACGCACTATTACCCCACCAAGCCAATTATAGTTTCTGCAGATGCTAGTCGATATGATGTAGGGGATGTGTTATCCCATATTATTGATGGTGTTGAAATAAAAGCAATTACATAAGGAGGAGTTAGCTATTATCTTCGCCGTTAAAAATTTCATAAATATTTGTATGGACTTAACTTTACTATATACATATAGTGATCACCATCAATTACGTGCAATTTTTGGCTAGAGCAAAGACGTATAGGGAGTGGCAGCAAACCGAGTACAAAGGTGGGCTTTGTTTTTATCTATGTATTCCTATCAAATAAAGTATAAGAATACACAGGATATGGCAAATGCCGATGCTTTGTTGAGACTTCCAGTTCATTTTGGTACTGAGGTGGAGGATGACAGCGTAATTGTAATGAATGTATGTGATTTCCCTTTAAGTATGGCTAATGTAAAGAGTGAGATGAGTTCATGTTCGAAATTCATGCTCGCCACTAATTTTTTCTTTATGTGAGGGACCAAGCAGAAGTCATTGGGTGCCAAGTAATGACTAAGGCGGATGGCCCATCAATTCCACGTTTTAAGTTCTTAAAAACTCCTCAATTCTCCGAATACTTCCGGCAAACAAATGGTTGTGTGCCATTTAGCATTAACAGTTCTCCGTTGCTCAAGTGGTGCAGTTGGGCATGACCGGCTTTTCTGTAAAATCTGGCAACCATTTGCTTGGATATGCTTCGTCCGCAAACTACTTGTGTCGGGTTATGTTCACTTTGAAAGACCCCAAACAGTGGATTGCTGCTTTGTTTCGAGCTCATAAGCGTAGATCCATGACTCGTCACCTGTGGTGACCGTTAATTTATGCGATATTCAGGGGGAACAAATATTCCTGACTCCTAAATGTTCATGTAAACTCAAATGTAAGCTTGTGCCACTAATGTCCAAGGAAAACTTCAATCGATGGTTTGTGCCACAACAGCCGTTCTTGGGCAACATTCACGAAATTAGTCTTGGAAAGAGGACGTCTTGATCGACACATTCTTTTCTTTTTTTGTCAATCCACGTTGAAAATCGTTAAAAATCGTCACCCGAAAATCTTCACTTTTTAGTTAAATTTTTTTGCTAAATTACAATTTTCAAATCACTGTAAACAACACAATAAGCCCACATACAACAAAACGTTATGAGTACGTTTATGTTAGAAAATGTCAAATTTTCAAATGAAACTGTCAAAATTTATCAATATTGCAATACTAAGTGTTGCTGCAGTGCTTGTAAATTTTTCAAAAAATTTACGAAAAAACAAATTTAAAAAAAAACAAAATAAAAAATCGTTTGAAATTTATTGAAACTGTTTTCATTGTGATTAAATAATATAATCGATGCCAGTCAAATTTGATCGTTAAAATCATTTCAAACTAGTCGTAGTGATTGAAAGTTCAGAAATTTCAAATTATTACAAAAGGAGCTCTTTTGGAATAGACGAGGTTCAGAATAAAGACCCATTGGCTTAAAAGTTATCATATAAAATTCTTAAAGCAAGCATTATTAATTTTATTTATGTAGTGTACTTTGATTACTTTGGTGATTCAAATTTTCAAGGTTTTTTTTTTCATTGAAAAACAGTAAAAATATGTCATATGTCAAAACCACTACTTAAAGCATGGTACCCTTTTTTGAAGAACAACATTTATTATTGCTTTTTGTGAATAAACAACACAGAACTACATTCAAAACAACAAAATGTTTCATGCAATGTTTTTCTAATTGTTAGCCGTACCTATCATTCATCATTCAACAAACATCAAGCCGGATATCCGTTAAGCATATTGATTTTTATTTTTTGTTCAGTGCCTTTTACATTTCCGCATTTATTAATTTCCTGCCAAATTTTTGGTTTATTTTATTTCATTGTTGTTCGTTGGGATCAATTAAAAAACAAAGTCAGAAACGGAATCACTGCAGAACATGAAAAATGCATTCATTCATCACTTAACGCTATTCTAGAGATCAGCGTTGCAATGCAATGCTTTTGCATACAATTCATCAGAATTTGCAAACAATTCAAGGGATTTCATCAGATATGCTGACTGGTTATTGAAATAAACGAGTTTGAAGTTTTGTCTTCTGCGAATTAAACTTTAATAGATATTTTCGGATACTTAATAGAATTTAAAATTAAATGAGAAAAAATATTAAGGCATTTGAATGAGAGCATTTAAATGGTCTGCTAGCATGGGCGGTAGAGCAAAGAATCTGGCTAAATTTTAAATGCATGCAAAGTAACACAACGGATATAAAAATATTCTACAGTAAATAAAAACATGTTTGTTTTAATTTATTTGACTTAAAAAAAATAATAAATTGAAAATGCTCAGTCGCATTCAAATAAAAAAGTATATAGCATAGTATTCTTTAACGATGGTTGATATATTGTAAACTTTTTGGGGTATTAGAAACGCAATAAAAAAAAATAAAGCCAAGGGTCATTCGACGAAAAAAGTTAGGATTCATAACAAATACAAATCGTTTGCATATTGTGTAATGAAAAAGAAAACAACCTTAAAACTTCAATGAAACGAAAATGGTTCAATTATTCTTCGATCATAATTTTATTTCCTACAAAGTATTATCCATTGCAAGAATGGCCAATGCTTCCTCTAATCTTTAAAACGCTCATAGGCTCCTTCAACAAAAAAAAAAAAAAAAAAACAAAAGTTTCATATATAAAACACTACGTGTGTGGCCACCACGCACAGTAGAAGTGAAAATTAAACTCAAAAAATTTGATTTTTAAGTGGTTAATTGATTTAATCTTTAACCCTTTCAGTCACGAAAATCGTAGCGTTGAGCTAAAAATATGAAAATTTGTATATATAGTAATCTGAGTTCCTTGAACATGAATCTGTTAAAAAGTTGGAGATTGTATATCTCCAACCGGGCCGGAAAATCATGTCTTATATATTGGACATTGGTTCTACAGGTACCACAAATTCCAGAAAATGATCAATTTATTTATAAAGTGAAAATAATATTTTATTTAACTTTTTAGTCCCTACACCTGAACAGGGGGACTTTAAGGGAGGGCCAGAGATGGTTAATATGTATCACCGACCCCCATTATTTTTTAAAGAGGGAAATTTTTCCCTTCGAGACCTATTCCTCACGACCACTCCTTAGGGGGGCTCCCATACAAATTTTATGATTTTTTGTATTTATTTCCTACACCTGAACAGGGGGCCTTTAAGGGAGGGCCGGAGTGGGTTAATATGTACGACCAACTCCCATTATTTTTGCAAACGGAACATTTTTCACTTGAAGACCTATTCTGTCCGAACACTCTTTAGTGGGCCTCCCATACAAATTTTTTGATTTTTGCATTTTACACCTGACTAGGGGGGTCTTTAAGGGAGGGCTAGAGAGGGTTAATATGTATCATAAAACTATGTGATATGTAAAATTTTGTATCAAAAACATAAAGATATAAGGATAACAAATGCAATAAACGCTTCAGCCGCAAAGATTTGTTGTTGCCTGAAGTTGTTTTGTGTGTATTTGTGTATGCGTGTGTGACTGTTGGGCATGACTGTGATGGGTTGCCATTGGTTTGATATCATGTATAGAAAAAGTATTATATGCAACAAATTGTAGAAGTTAATTTTTATACATTTTGTTAATAATATTTATTGTTAATAAGCACTTTATTATTCCAGAAAATGTCAAAGGAAAGACAAAAGCATGTGAATAAGATCGGTCGTCAAAAACAAATGACAACATAAATGCAAAATGCTGCTTTATATTTAGTAGTATTTCATGGTAGTAAATAAAATTACCAGTGTTTCAGAGTTGAAAAGAATGATAAAACTGAGTGCATTCATCAGATTTTTTAAGCCATCAAGAATGGGATTGATATTTCCATAAGTCCCATTCCTTAGAGAGTATTGGGTGTGCATTATATTATCTTCAAAGAATGATGAATTGTGCATCTGTAATTCTTTAACTCAAGTATCCGACAGAAATCGGATACTCAAGTCATACCCGAGTTACTTGTTGTTCTCTACCCTATCCATACTCAATGAAATATGTAGAACACTTATACTCATTCGCATATTTTCGGGTACACGTCAAATTTTCAACCTTTATTTTTAATAGAAAAAATAAAACTCAAGTCATATTTTAACTTTTATTTTTGACAAAAAAAAAAAATCGGTCAAAAAGTAACTATTATTTATTGACTTTTTTGAAAAATTCATAACAGTTACGGTCCTTGATTGTGGATGATTTCTTAAAAAACTTTGTACTTTTATTAAAGATACTTATTATTAAAATTTCATAAAGAAAGTACTACATTATCCTTTTGCAGAACAATTGTGATATTTTAAAACATATTTCATAAAAATCGGACCAGTACTTTTGGAGCTTAGCGGCAACAAAAAATGTTCACTTTAATTTTATATAATAGTATAGATAGATATGGATATATCTTCAAATATTTATTATATTAAATTATTTTTAAGAAATTTTTTTAAAAATGATGTCTTTACTGTGTTTTTTACCGAAACTGCATACATAATTTTATTTAATAAAATAAAAGGCTTAGACGAGATCTCTTTTAGTTATGGATACATTCGAAGAATATATTTACATTTCTTTGTTGTTATGCTCTTATAAAATAATAAACTGTCAAAAAAGAAAATTTGCTTATTTTAAAATATGTTGTGTGGGAGAAACTGTGGGAAATATAATTCGAAAAAGGGAAAAATGGGAAGTAGTTTATAGAATTTAAAAAAAACGCCCCCTGCCATACTGATGCAACGCTCAATTCTCTCATTTAATAAATGGAGTTATGGTGTTATACCGTTATAACTCACAACACCAGCAAACACCAAGTGTTCAGTGCAATGACATACATCCTTAGAGCCGTTTTTAGTTCAGCTTTCTTGTTATTTGCATTTATTTGAAACAAACAATAACTATTTTTCAAAAAGCATAAGGCATAACCCAAAACAATACTCAACTCATTTATTTTTTCACACGAAAAAATTAACAAATCAGCAAAACCATCAGCAAAGGCATAACACAAAATAATATTCAACTCACTCATGATTATTTTCCTCGCACATGAACAAGGAAGTCACATCAGATTATTAACCCACAACCAACAGAGTGATAATTTGCCGACACACATATGCGTGTACTATGAGTAATTTTTTTGTTTTAGTGGGAATGAGTCAAAGTATTTTGTTGAGTTGGTATGAGTACAAATATGAACCAACATTCATGGCCAGCTATGGGCAGAGAGCGCCCTGGAAGCGTTGAGAGCAAGAATTGAGAGCAATGGCTTATGTAGCAACACAAAACGCAACAACAAATGAAAGACAGAAAACAAACACAGAAACAACACAGAAGCTTTAAATGTAGTGGTGCCCATACCCGGTCATGGCTCATGACTTCAGTATACTAAATTCACTAAAAAATAGTTTCAATAAAAAATTTTAAAGCATTATCAGAAGTCTTTAATCACTTGAATTTTGATGTTTAAATTCTGATTTTAATCATAGAAAAAAAACCTGCTCCCGAAGTATATTTTTCTGCACATCCCCGCTTTATATGGCAGGAGAACATTTTTAGAAGTGCGATTTCTTACAAACTTTAATAAAAAAATCAATTATTCAAGAAGAAAATATTAAAAAAAAATATATTGCGGCTGAGTGTGCCATTCGCCTCTGCATAATGCACCACTATTGGTGCGAGTCACATAGTTTTGGAACCGCTGGCCTAGACGACAAAATCACTAAAACAACCATTTTTAAAGCATGAAACACACAAACACTTAATTCAAAAATAATAACACAGAAAAGCCTGGTAACATCAAAAATGGCAGGTGTGAATTTGGACAAAAACAAAAACAACAAACGTGGCAACTTGTGCATGCTTAACACCAGCTGCAGGGCAGAGCTCAAGAAAGCTTGTGTTTGTGCAAATTGCTCACAATAACAACAGCAAAAGAAACTTGCAAGTTAAGTCATAGGAATTTATAAAAAATTTGTAGAGTTCAAAATTTGTTGGACCTTTTTATTTTGGCTGCTTTCAAAACTGCAAAAAAGAACAAGAAAATTTGCATATTGCATTATTTTATTTTGGGCTGCAACTTGATCGCGGCAACATGTTACATACATAGGTTGTTTTTATACAAATGGCAAAATTATCGTGTAACAACATGCTTTGTTGCTCTTGAATATAACAAATAATGTTATAATGTTAAATAAATGTAAAGTTATCATTTAAGTTAAATCCATATTTTGATAAGTTAATTATCAGTAATCAGTTGGAAGAGAGGTTTAGGAGTGCTCTAAGCGGGCTAAATAATTACAATTGTATTCATTAATTTGTTGGATTACAAATAACCATAGGTGACTCATTTATTTTGAAATAACATTTATGTTACTTTTCTAATACGACCTAAAAGGTCCCGACCTAACAAAGAAAAAACCAAAAATTTGTAAAAAATATCTTTATTTTTCTTTAAAGGCTCTTTTTAAATTGATACATTTTTTATTCAATAGCAAAATCATGGAGCTCCTCCAAATAGACATCAGCCGTGAACTCCACCTCTTTATTGTTGCTAAATCTTTCACCGAATCATTTTTCAAGTTTGGAAACAGAGTAGTATCCGCAGCCGCTAAATCTGGCAAATAGGTTACGTGGGAATTCAATTCCAACATTCACTCATTGATTTTTGCCATCCCATTAAGGTCCCATTACTTTTACAAGAGGAACATTTTTCCTCTTCTGACCAAGCCCCTCCGACTCCTCTTTATGGGGCTCCCATAAAAATTTTTTGATTTATTTATTTTATATATAATAATAACATAGATATAGTTCCAGTAGTGTATATAAATATATAAAATACTTTAATTTATTTTACTTTATATTTATGTTTTTAAATTTTAAGAATGTTAAGAAAAAAAAAATTTGTACTTCAAAAATTTTCATTTTAAAAACTATGATAGTATAGGGTTTTCCAATAGGGACTTGATAACTTTGAATTAAATTTTTGATCGCACCCTTACACTAGTCATCAAACTGTCACTGTCAATTTATTTAGTAAACTCAACATTTTCATAATAGTAAAGTACACGAAGAAAACAACGTCTGCAAATTATAAAAATTTACTATCTAAATTCGGAGTCGTTGATTGCAACTTTAAGAGTGTCAACTGCAATAACAGGTCGTAATTCTCGCCCTAGTAGACAGACAATAACAGTTTTAGTGCAAAAATTTGAGTCTACGTATTCATTGTGTGATATTGCTGTGCCAGTGAGCAACGGGTTGGTCGAAGTGTCGAAAATATCGCTGCCGTTCAGGCGTTTGCTGTCGTCCGTAGCAAACGATACAAAACAGTCAATTCCACGGCGTTCTAAAGCATTGCCCAGACCACTTTATGGCGAATTTTGCATAAATAACTTGGTTTACACCCATAAAAGATCAAGCTGACTTAAGAAAGACCGTTGGACCATTTGAAGCTACGTACGTGCTTCGATTGGGCTCTGGAAAAGATGCGCCAAGATGATGAATTTCATCGCAAAATCATCTTTAGGGACGAAGCTCATTTTGGCTCAATGGGTTCGTCAATAAGCAAAATATGCATTATTGGTCTAGTGAAAATTCACATGTGCCTGATGAATCACCACTTCATCCACAAAAAAGAACTGTTTGGTGCGGTTTGCATGCCAGCGGCGTCATTGGATCATATTTTTTTCGTCGACGATAACGATCGTAACGTTACTGTGGATGGCAATCGTTATCGCGCCATGATTACCGATTATTTTTGGTCCGAATTGGAAGATATGGACTTGGACGACATGTGCTTCCAACAGGACGGTGCCACAAGCCACACAGCATACGTTACAATCGATTTATTGAAGAGTAAGTTTGATGAGCGTATTATCTCAAGAAATGGGCCAGTCGATTGGCTGCCTCGTTCGTGCGATTTAACGCCTCTAAACTATTTTCTTTGGGGCTACGTCAAGTCATTGGTCTATGCCAACAATCCGACGACGTTGGAAGAGCTCAGAGCCAACATTGAACGCGAAATAGTGGCCGTTTCGGCCGAAATGTGTGGCCGAGCCATCGAAAATTAGGTCCAACGAATCGACCGCTGCATACGTGCCCGCAGTGGCCATATGAACGAAGTCGAGTTCCATTCATATATGTTTTGATTGTACCGGTTTAAATGGTTTGCGTTTTATTTAAAAAAAAAGTTGTCAAGTCCTTAATGAAAAACCCTTTATATAAAAAATATTTAAACAATTTGAATCAAAATATAAACTGTACAATTAATTAAATCAAATAAAAAAGTTAACTGTGCACTACAGTTCCTTTATTACTTTATGGATCAAAACAACAATTAGAAAACTTCATCATAAAAAAGCATACAAAGTAAAATGCAGAGAGATAAGGGTTCTCAACTTGTAGTTCAACTTTTAGTAGTTAAAAGTACGAAAGACATAACTTGTAGGAAAAGCATGAAGAGGTAACAATGAAAGCAGGAAAGCATTGCTTATTCCATAACATTGCATTCCAATAGAACGAAAGTGTACAGACTTTCCGAAAAAAAATTATCCACTCCCTTCAGTTTGTGCGTTTCAAAAATGGTCAGCTAAAGTAAACATTTCACAAATGTATTTTGGAACCAGTCATTTAAATTCTTTCAGCCACGACTCAGATGAACGAAACGAAGAGAATATGCGTGTTAAGCTTCGACGAGATGAAGGTTCGCAAAACTTATTGCTACGACAGAAGTTCTGATACAACCTTTGCTCCTGGTAGTTACGTACAGGTGGCAATGTTAAGAGGTACTACTCCTTAAAAATATTTAACATGTTCTTTCCAATATTTACTTTTTTATGAAGGCAGCAGCCGATATTTTATGATTTATTGCAGTTGCAGTAAAAAAATTCAGTAGCAATGGTAAATTTAAAAATGGAATATTTACAAATGTAAATAGTGCCAAAGTGAGGGTTAAATACATTTTTGTGAAATTTTAAAAGATTTTTATTTTGCTAACTTGTTAAAGCCATCCATCCCACTTTTCTATACCTAAAACGCATCCTTATGAGCGTTACAAACGCAGTGATAAAGTTAATGTAGCCCTTACGCATTATGGGGTTACACATTATGAATGTGCTCCAGGCAAGCAGATTATCAACCACAAGAACAGTGACAGCCCTCTCTTGTCGATAGTTTAACCATTAAAATAAACCTTTATGGCAACAAAAATACAAACAACAACCATTACTCTTGTCGACCACTTATTCATCGCATAACTTTAGTGACACTCGAGGCATTTATTGCTGCATATTGGGATGTTTTTTTTTTGTATTATTTTTGGTTAAAATTTTTAGATCATTATTTGGTGTTATTGGTTTTGTTGTAGCACATAATCTTGTTGTGGGCATATTTTGCTGATGCTCTTACAAAAACGCATTTTTCGTGTTTATTTTTGTTGTATTACAACAAATTGACAACATTTTGCTCTGCCGATGTGACTGTGGTGGATGTCACTGGTTTTTTTTTTACCATTATTAAAGTGCTTCTGTGCCATGTTTTTTGGTTGTGATCGTTGTTATTGTTGTTTTTTAGCTTGAAAAATTGATTTTCAAGCTAAAAATCACGTTCCGTAGCTACTTGTATGTTTGTAGAAATTCGCGCACTGGATTCGATATTATTCCTTTGTCTAACTGTGCCTCTACACCAGTGGGGTCCAAGAAATGTTAAGCGCGGGCCAATGGTTAAAAATAATAAAACAAACCCAAAATGTTGCTCATCATTGCTTTTGACAAAAAAGCAAACAAAACAAAAAAAAAGATACAGTAGTTTCGACTATGTCGTAACACAAGACGTAGAATTAGTCAATTCGCTTTTGATGACATCTTTTTTAACAACTATTTAGCAAAATATTTATTCCATACACCTGAGCATATGACCTTTAAAAGAGTGCCGGAGAGGGTTAATATGTATGACCGACCCCCATTACTTTTACAAAAGGAACATTTTTGCGTTTGACACCTATTCCCTCCGACCACTCCTTAGGGGGGCTCCCATACAAATTTTATGGTTTTTGTATATTTATTCCATACACCTGAGCATATGACCTTTAAGAGAGTGCCGGAAAGGGTTCATAGGTATGACTGACCCCCATTACTTTTGCACAAGGAACATTTTTGCGTTTGACACCTATTCCCTCCGACCACTCCTTAGGGGGGCTCCCATACAAATTTTATGGTTTTTGTTTATTTATTCCATACACCTGAGCATATGACCTTTAAAAGAGTGCCGGAAAGGGTTAATGTGTATGACCGACCTCCATTATTTTTGCAAAAGGTACATTTTTGCCTTTGACACCTTAACCCTCCGACCACTCCTTAGGGGGGCTCCTATACAAATTTTATGGTTTTTGTATATTTATGCCATACACCTGAGCATATGACCTTTAAGAGAGTGCCGGAGAGGGTTAATATGTATTACTGACCTCCATTATTTATACAAATTTCGTTATCTTCAGTTTATACAGAAGGCTCCTATACAAATTTTATGGTGTATGAAGTACACTGCCAGTGCATTGCTACACTAAGGGAAAAAAATATTAAATTTATCCAAAAACTTTTTTAATTTATCCAAAAAGCGAGTCATTTTTGCACCAATAACGCATTTACTTAAACCGACTACGTAAATATTTAAAATTTATTTAAATACTTTTTTATTAAATAAAATATTAAAATATTTAAAATAAAATTAATAAAATATATATTAAAATTATGCACGAATATATTTAAAGATCTTTCAAATATTTACTATTTGAAAATAAAACTATCGCATTTAAAGAAAATTTATATAAAAATATTGATTTTAAAAAACAACATATTTAAGTTGAAGAGGAGGAAGAAACGAGGAAGAAAAGAGGAAGAAAAGAAGAAGAAAAGAGTAAGAAAAGAGGAAGAAAAGAGGAAGAAAAGAGGACGAAAAGAGGAAGAAAAGAGGAAGAAAAGAGGAAGAAAAAGTAAGAGAAAGTATGAAGCAAATATGCAGGTAAGTGACAACCGTTGCAAGATATTTTTGAGAAAATATCGAGTTGTCACTCCACCCTACATAAATTCATCATCGCACACATCACCCATCGCAATCACAAATCATATTGACCAAACGTGCATTATATATTATCCTTGTAACACAAACTAAACGAGAACTATAAGAACCTGCAACGGCAAGAAATAACTGCAGGAACAGAGTGCGACGCTGCTGCTGCTTGGCGGCTGCTGTATGGAATGTGTGTGTAGGTGTGTGGTATAAATAAAATTCAAATACGGGAAAAAAACGAGTTGTATGGAAAACATTTGATCTATCCACGTAAATATTTAAATAAAATTTATACTGAGGCGTGGATAATGCTAATATGCGTTATTTCCCTTTGTGTACAAGTCTTAATTTCTATTACAATAACAATGCTTGCATGAAAATAACTCGACACACAAGTAACGGGACAATCAGCTTCAGCATCGACATCATCGAGTGTGCGTTTATTATTTTGGCTTTGCACTTCCTGCTGAACACTGAACTAGTGCGGTTTGTGTTGTTGTTTTTTGCAATTGTTCTTTGATTTTGGCTCATCGCAAAGACAAAATTAAGATAGAAAAAAATTTGTATGAAGGGCCACGCGGGCCATACGGGCCACTACGTGGGCATGATTGCTCTACACTGTTGACCAAATTTTTTTTTTTATTGTGCTAATTTTTAGCTATTTGGTTGTGTGTTGAAGTGGCGGTGAAGTTGCATTTTTGTTTTTTTTTTGTTTTTTTTTTTTGGCTACTGGCTGATTCGCACACTAGTTGTCGTTTCCTTTTCGTGCCGTTAGCTTTTATTGCCAAATATTTTCAGTAGCTTGATTTTGGCTACACGCTATGACTACAAGAATCAGTTGTAAAATTGTGATTTCTTTTTTTATTAGTTTCAAAACTTTAATGATGTAAAGGGTTTTTTTTTTATTTGCTATAGGATTTATTTTTGAAATAAAATACATACAAATTAACCAAATAATCCATATTTTGGCTTTATTTTAAAGTTTGCGACATGAAATTATTGTTTGAAAACGATTTCCTTTACATCACCACATCTTGCCCTTGACTTAAAGACCTGACACCCCAAATCTGCACATACTCTAGGGATTTCCACAGGGTCATTTTGAGGTTGTACTAAAAAAATTTAATACTATTTCGTAGAAAATAACATTCCCGTTATATGATTTAATTTTGTCATAATTTGCCATTTTTGTTAGTTATTAATTTTTTTCACGATGGAGTTCGCCGCTCGGAAATTGATTGTGAACAAACTCGTTGAAAATCCGACATGATTAAGAAATAAGATCGCGAAGGTATTAAAAATTCCAAAAACAACTGTTTGTAGTGTTTTAAAATGTTACAAAGAAATTTTGAACATCGAAAGAAAGCAAAAACGATAGCCTTATCAGCTATTCCAGGACAAAAGTTTTATACTGCAGACAGGCGTTTTGGTGCCAGAATTTAAATATAAACAAGTTGATAATTTCGCAAAGAAGGTGATAATTTGGCAAGCTATATGTAGTTGTGACCTGAAAAGTCGAGCGTAAGTACGTGACATCCGCAACAATGAACTCTGAAATATGCAAATAGATAAGCGTTTATTTCCTTTTATAAATACGTCACCACCGTTGTGCTGTTTTGGCCAGATTTGTCCTTGTCCTTGTCCTTGTTCTTGTCCTTGTCCTTGTCCTTGTCCTTGTCCTTGTCCTTGTCCTTGTCCTTGTCCTTGTCCTTGTCCTTGTCCTTGTCCTTGTCCTTGTTCTTCTTCTTGTCCTTGTCCTTGTCCTTGTTTTTCTTCTTGTCCTTGTCCTTATCCTTGTCCTTGTCCTTGTCCTTGTCATTGTCCTTGTCCTTGTCCTTGTCCTTGTCCTTGTCCTTATCCTTATCCTTATCCTTATCCTTATCCTTATCCTTATCCTTATCCTTATCCTTATCCTTATCCTTATCCTTATCCTTATCCTTATCCTTATCCTTATCCTTATGCTTATCCTTATCCTTATCCTTATCCTTATCCTTATCCTTATCCTTATCCTTATCCTTATCCTTATCCTTATCCTTATTCTTATTCTTATCCTTATCCTTATCCTTATCCTTATCCTTATCCTTATCCTTATCCTTATCCTTATCCTTATCCTTATCCTTATCCTTATCCTTATCCTTATCCTTATCCTTATCCTTATCCTTATCCTTATCCTTATCCTTATCCTTATCCTTATCCTTATCCTTATCCTTACCCTTATCCTTATCCTTATCCTTATCCTTATCCTTATCCTTATCCTTATCCTTATCCTTATCCTTATCCTTATCCTTATCCTTATCCTTATCCTTATCCTTATCCTTATCCTTATCCTTAACTTTATCCTTATCCTTATCCTTATCCTTATCCTTATCGTTATCCTTATCCTTATACTTATCCTTATTCTTATCCTTATCCTTATCCTTATCCTTATCCTTATCCTTATCCTTATCCTTATCCTTGTCCTTGTCCTTGTCCTTATCCTTATCCTTATCCTTATCCTTATCCTATCCTTATCCTTATCCTTATCCTTATCCTTATCCTTATCCTTATCCTTATCCTTATCCTTATCCTTATCCTTATCCTTATCCTTATCCTTATCCTTATCCTTATCCTTATCCTTATCCTTATCCTTATCCTTATCCTTATCCTTATCCTTATCCTTATCCTTATCCTTATCCTTATCCTTATCCTTATCCTTATCCTTATCCTTATCCTTATCCTTATCCTTATCCTTATCCTTATCCTTATCCTTATCCTTATCCTTATCCTTATCCTTATCCTTATCCTTATCCTTATCCTTATCCTTATCCTTATCCTTATCCTTATCCTTATCCTTATCCTTATCCTTATCCTTATCCTTATCCTTATCCTTATCCTTATCCTTATCCTTATCCATATGCATATCCTTATCCTTATCCTTTTCTTAGTAAGAATGAGAATATTATCTTTCTTCTTATTAAGAATAACAATATCTTTATCCTCTCTAAGTATTATTCTAAGTTTTCACATCATCATTTCATATCTATTCAGTGATCTATTCACTGAATATTCAGTGTCTGCCTTGGTTCGAAGTGTGGTGATAGAAGAAGGGGCAATCAAGTGAAACATGCTTGAGACGTTCTAAGTGTGATGGAAGGATAATGAATTTGAATTGTTATGCCTTTACCTCAGATAATTCAAGCTATAAAGCAATCTCATCCATAAACTTCTCTACCACCAACTACAACTTCAAGTTGTAAATATTGATGAGTTTACAATTTTAATAAATTAGAAATGAGAAAACGACCACGGTCTGGCCGGGAGTCGAATCCGGGTCCTCTCGGCTGACAGTCAAGAACGCTACGTCTTTGTCGGACTCCTATTAACATACATTCCAATTATTATTCTTATATTGTTAATAAATCTTTTATATAATGTTTTAGTCATTTATATTTATATTTAGCATATAAATGCATAGGCGTTCGCAGGAATTTTTCAAGAGGGGAAATTTTTCCAGTCCAGGGGGGCAAGTGCTCCCTGCCCGCTTGTGGACGCCCTTGTCTATATGTACTGAAATGACCCATAAACAATTTATTTTTTGTAATTTTTCGAATACAAAGGAATAATGCCTTATATTAATGGTTGAGCTTAGTAGAAAGGACTTTTTATGGTAAATAATAACCTTATTTTGTCCAATCGGATAATTGCTTCATATGGAGTTTAAAATATGTACCTTTTTTCGAGACCTTCTCCATACAACTTTATATACATACCATACAAAAAAAAATCTATCCGAAAACATTCGCCAAACTCGCACATTTCGCCAAATCTTCGCTTATGGTTCAGTGAGTGTTTGTTGGTTCTTACTTGTTGTTGCCGACTGTATTGTTACTTAAAACATTTGTGAAGTAAACAACGTGCAGCTCTGTTGAAAGGAAGCATACAAATTCATGTTGCAGCAACAGCGGCAAAAATATACATACAACAAAAACAACAGCCGTAAAAATACTACTTAGCACATTAATATTTCGCGCACATTAATTTTAATCAGCAACACGTCTTCACGTTGCTCTCTTTTGCATTTGTTTCCATCTTTCGTTCCGTTTTCTTCGCTTTTTACGCTGCTTCAGCACTTTTACCGCTCGTTGATTTTCATTATCTTTTCATTTAGCCGAGCATAAAAGTGCACAAGTGTGAAATGATGATTATTTGCATATTTGTTGTTGTTGTTACTGCTGCTGCTTAAGATATTGTTGTTGTTGTTATTGCAATCTGCAAAGTGCTGCGGAAGCTCAAAATTTTCTCAAGTACTTGTATTTCGTTCACTGTTCCGTTAACGTTTTCAGCAGGATATTTTTGAAAATTAAAAATTATATTGAAGTTAGATATATTTTGCCTATTTATGGCCATCTTTACCTTCGAATATTTTTTTTTGTGAAATATTTTTTTGCTTAGGTATATGAACTTACATAGCATTGGGAACATACTGTGAAAATTTTAAGCAAATCTACCAAGTACTTTTTTTTCGAATTTTTTTGTGTAGGCAAGTCATTCACAAAATCACACCATATACTCGGACCGAAAAAATTATGAACAAAAATTTTTTGATAACAACCAGCGCAATTTTTGCTTTTTGAAGCGAAGTTATTTAAGCCTCCTTGAGTGAAATCTTTAAAACAACACTTTTCCGACATCCTTTTAACGTAGAATACGTTATACGGGGGTGTTAATCTGGATCACAAAATTTTGAGAAAATGTTTGTCACTTTCATTATAAGTTTTTAATACTTTATGCATGCATTGAAGAAAATTCAAGTATGGTCGTAACATATTTAATATGTCTTCTTTTGATTTGTATTTAAATAATCATATTGCTACACATCATTTTTTTTGATTCTATAAGTAAATCAAAATTTAACTCCTTCAAATTTTCAAACAAACAAACAAAGAGCAGTACGATTATCTGTGTGTTCATCACAGAACCAGTGTGAGAAAGAGAAGAAGTATAATGACCAGGTAGCGAACGACAACCATGATAAATACAACCATGATTTTTGTTTGTCTTTTCTTTTAATATCAAAGACATGCTCCGTATGCGCCCTTTGCAGCATTTTTTTATGCGGCGGCCATTGTAAATCCATAGGAATTCTTAATTTTTGTAGAAATTTTCTATAGTTCAGACACAAACCTTACAATCATAAAGCCTAGTATGCTGTAAAAACGAAAATTTCTTGGCATATAATTCTACACCCGAAATTTTAGTGTAGAGTCAAAAATGTTTGTGTGGAGTAAAAAGCAACTACAGTACGACCTAGCTCAATGCAACTAATAGAAATTCGGCCAGTTGACGTAGTAAATGTTGAAGAAACGCAATTAAAGTTCTAAACATAAAGCTTTATGGCTCTGAATCCTACATATTGTGGTTTTATGTATTAAGATATGCACTTTGTTTCCTTAAATATTGTTTAAAGAGATTTTTCGTACATCAAAAATGTATTTTACAAGAAAAGAAGAACTCAAAGTAAATAATATAAAAGTTTATGAAAGTGTACGCAAATGGAAGTTGCGATAATTGTGCATTTTTTTTTTTAAGTTGCGTTTACTGAGTCAACAATATAAATTTTTGAGTATTGCGATAATCGAGTGTTGCGTAAAGCGAGGTCGTACTGTTTTCTTATTGAAATGTCAAAATTCTGGTGCCAATTAAATGCCCGGACATATAATCGACAGCGAAATTGTACTGTATCTTCAGATACAGCAATAGTAAATCTCAGAGAGTAAATAATGCCATGTAAACCTTCTTTAGAACATGCATACTAACTGTTCGGGGTCGGCATCAAAACTAGTAGATCCAGTTCTAGATCATTTGTGTTCAAAGATTTTGTAACACGTAATAAATAAATTGATCATAAAAGGCATGGGCAAAGTCCTTTCAATGACTAAAATGGTCAATTCAAAATTTTTTTTTTTTTGCAATTTCGAAAAACCATAATTGCGCTTCAGCCTCTCGCTTTTAAGCACAGAAAGAATCATTTAATAAGGTAAAATCTAAAATTTATTCTTAAATCTACGTTATTATTGATGTTAATATTGTTGGGACTTGCACTGCGACCTCAAAACCTATTGTGCCTCTTCATGGATTTAAAGAACCTCTTTAAGTCCTATCTCTGAGGCAAAAACTTCTCTGAGATATGTCCTATATCTCTTCATTTAAGTGAGTTATCTGGTATTATGTGGTAACTCAGATATTTCTGTCGAGTTTGAACAAGTGCAGGAGACTGTCCTGGCAGGATGTGCTTCGTTGATTCTTCGTCCTCCATGCAAAACCTACATGTGCCAACACTAAGAATTCTCAATTTTGATGTTCCAACTTACAATGCCCTATTAGCAGTCCTGTGATGATTCTTAGACCATTCTTTGTTAGCTTCATGCATCTTTTGAATCTCTTTAGGTCGTATGCCCCTAAGAGTATTTTAGAGTGTTTTAAACCTGGTAAGTTTCTCTAATATTTTCCTTTTTGTTTTCCTTCCTCTTTTTATATATATGACATATCTGTTGGGCATCAATTCCATGAACCTCGACCCCATTGCCAGGGGAAATAAAGGAATTACCCCTTGTGGACATCGTCTTGTCGTAACTGCTACCATCGTGTTGGTACTAGTTTTTATTGTCCCAGTACTGAGCATGTTACCCATCTATTTGATAAGGGTGTTGTTGAACCCTTGTTGGTGAGAGCTTTACTTATGGCTTCAAGAGAAGTGTTGTAAAAGGCACCTTCTATGTCGAGAAAGGCACATAGTGCTATTTTTTTCATTTCTAAAGTTTCCTAAAATTAATTTGTCAGTTGATATAGAGCAGTCTCTGTTGATCTACCTGTCTGTATGCATACTGACAAGGGTGCAAGTGGAATTATCTTATGACGCTGGTCCTAACATGGTTATCTATTACTTTTTCTTGAGTTTTTAGTAAGAAAGATGCTAGATAAATTGCTCGGAAGGATTTTTTGAGAAGAGGGTTCCTTCCTTGCCTTCGGAATGGAGACCACTTTTGCTCGCTTTCAAACAGTTGATATATAACCCAGTGCAATGCTACCTCTAGTTATGATCATAAGAGGTTTAAGAAGAATATCTATACCTCTTTGCACCAGTGCCGGAAAAATGCAAACGACGGCTGGTGATTTCAGTGGTTTAAAGGTATTCAGCGCCCACCTTATCCTTTTATTTTAGTAACCCAAAAATTGTATTTTTTAAAAATGTTGCATTTTATTAGCTTACTTAAGAAAACAAACATACACCTAAACATTTATAGTATTCGACAATATTGTTGGCCATGGATGTAAAATTGAGGAAGAGTAAAATGCACACATTAATATTATCATCGAAACAAGTTAGACACATCAATTTATGTTATTAAAGAATTAATTTCGGAGTACATCTTCATTTCCTTATTTTGGATAATAAAGATATTGCGAAAATTATTGAAAACAACTTTTTGATATGCAGCCTTGAACGCGCCAAAGCGATTTGCCTAGACTATTTAATTCCTTCTCGTACTTGTCCATATCGTATCTTACCAACATTTCCATGAGTTCATGACGCACCTACATCATATAAAATAGAGAGCAAGACAATCAAAATATAATAGAAAACTAAAGCATGCTTTTAGGCTTAACACCAACCATTCTGGACATAGCCTGTGATGTCTTCAGTTCGGAACGCATGGGCACAAGCAATGCCATGATGCCGGTGGGAACTTTACCCAGATGAGTAGCATCCCCCAATAAATGCAGTTTTGTATCGCTAAAAGAGACAAGTGGGAGTTAGAAATTTTTAAAGAAAACTGAACCACAGACTTACATATCGCTAGTGAGACACATATTTTTTGAGAATTCAGCCATTTAATTTTGTATAAATTTCAAAGTTTTAATTTAAATAGAAAATATTTGCACACTTCGAAAAATTATACGAACAAAGCGTAATTTTAATTCTACACAAAATGTAAAATGAAGTTTTTGTCAGAAATTTTTTAATAAAATTTTGGAAGTTATTTTTGTAGAGTTTGTTAATTTTTACCAGTCAATTTACTGTTATGAATATTGACTCTCACATTCTGACCCACAATTATTGACTACCTATTCGTCTTTGTGTGGAACTTAGCACAGTTCCAGACACAGGGAGAAGAAGTTTTACCAAAATGTATCTTCAGGTAATGCAGACATGCGTAGACAGCGCGTTTTGGAGACGAGCATTAAAATATTTGCTCCAAGAGCCTTTCCGATGTTGCTACCCACATAAAAGCCTCCAACGCAACAATGGCAAATAATATCCTGTTGCATTCATGACGTTCTTAGCAACATGTTGCTACATAGCTGCATGCCTCTCAATATTTAAGAGATTTGTTAGAACTTGGTATCTCTTGTTTGTTTTTGTACAAAATTTAAACTTAGAGAGCAAACTGTGGATGCTATATACATGAGTCTACTACATACTTATAGAATCTTCTGTACTCGTATTGACCAGAATTATATTTGCTGCTTTTTACGATACTGTTGATTTTATGTTGCTGATGATTTTATGTTGCTGTTGACCATGACCACAGTTAATGTGTTTGATATTATTTTCATGGTAGTGAGGAGAGGTCAGTAATTCTTTCGGACAAGTGTGAATATTGCAACTGTTAGAATTTTAGAGGAAATGCTTTAATATTCCAAATATCTTCAGTTTAATTAAATCTCTTTCGCAAAAATAATTACAATAATTATGAATTAACTGTACATTGATTGAAAAAAAAAAAAAAACAAAATTATTAACAAAATCGAATCATTAAAGTAATGATGGAACACGACGCTAATTTATAAAATTACTCACGTACCCGGCGAACTTCATCCTGCCCAAAATCGATTATTTGATTAAAATAATTTCGAATGTAACGATTTTTCTCGAAATACATTTTTTTTATCAAACATTCATGGTCGAAAGCAGAGGATCCCACTCGAAATTCAATTATTGATTGAATGAAATTCTTTTCGAATTCAATTGAATTCAATATCTTTTATTTATGTCATGTGTAGTCAATTCGTTGCTTTGTGGTAGATTTCGTTCTTCGTTATGTTATCCGGTGCGTAAATAAAAAAGAAGATCATGCTCACGCTTCTCGCATGGCCAGTTACACGGTACTTCAGTGGAAATATACTTTTGAAGTGACATAGTGTAGGTTGTAGATCTGGTCGAGTACATTACGAAACCATATTTGGAATTGTTCATACACCCCCAAATTTTCGATTTACCGTCAAAAACCTGATTTTTAGGCACTTGACGCATTTAACAATCAAAAACTGAGCCATTTTCCAACCGATTTTCGATTTTAAAACGGTTTTGTAAAGATTTTATAAAGATGTTTTTATAAAAAAACAATTAACTGGCACTGTATTGTTTTTTTGTGCTCAGTTTTTGATTGTTAAATGCGTTAAGTAGCTAAAAACTGGTTTTTAACGGTAAATCAAAATGTTGGTGGTGTATGAACAAATCCAAATGTAGTTTCGTATTGTACTCGACCAGATCTAGTATAACCTACACTATATCACTTCAAAAGTATATTTCCACCGTAGCACCGTGTAATTGGCCATGCGAGAAGCGTGAGCATTTGAGATTAATCTCACACACTTCGAAAGATTGGCCTTGAAATTTATTGGTTGTCATGGCAAATGCATGACAAACCGGAAATTGAATGCGTTTGAACTTGAAAGGTAAATCGGTTGGAATCAATTCAATTCTCGGAATAAGCACTTCCTCGCACTACAAAGCTTATATCTTTAAATGTTGTTCTTTAATTCACCCGCTGAAATAATATAACTACTTATGTAACGGGATGAGAATTGTTAGTTGGGAAGATTAAAGCTATCTTTTTTCCTTTCAAACTTTCGTCAAATGTTGTTGATATGCGTCCTGCACGCGGTCCTCACCAGCATTCACCAACACCAGCTCATTACATCTAGTGAAGCCCGCCCCTTTGGATTCCTGCAACACATTCGACTACAGCTTATTACTTTTATTCGCTTAAATAGCATTGGATATTAAAGACGCGAGGAGGCAACACAATGTGGGTGTGACAACACAATGAAAGCCAATGTGGTTAAGGTTGGTTTGGGTTTGGTTGTGATCTGCTGGCGCCTGCAATATGTGCTTCCTATTTATGTGTGTGCGTGAGTGTGCGTTTGTAATGCATCAAAAAGTTAAACGCTGCAGGTGAATTACGCGAAAACAAATTAAAAATGACTGCCATTGCTTAGCTGAAACAGCATGAACTATTGAACAAATCTAATAACTGCTAAGCGCAGGCTGTCAGCACAGTAGATAAAATGACTGACAGACGTAAAGACAAACTGACATCTCATTATGTGCGACTGTTTTCCTAGTGTCATCAGCCCTGAAGGGATCGAGCAACTACGCGCAAGATTCAAACTGAAAATTAGCAAATAACTCCAAAAGTTTTTGGCATCTGCTGCAAGTGTCTCGAAACATTGTCGTCATGTTCGAAATGTTATGAGGAGCAATATAAATTCTAAAACGCACGACAGTTGCAATTTCCACAGCAAATAGTTAGTGAGGGGAAAAGAAAGCGTTTCCAAATTTATTGCATAAGCATATAACAAATCGTCACTGCTGTTACTTCTGTTATGAGTGTTTAATCTAGGCCTGTGCGAGTAGTTCGATCTTCGAGTAACTAGGCACGATTCGAGTCGAGTAATTCGAATCGAAACTCGTATCGAATAACTCGATTATTCGAGTAACTCGATGGTTCTCGAGTTACTCGGTGGTTTTCGAATAACTCGATGGTTTTCGAGTATTTTGAGTTTCCCGTTAATGCTGTTGATCTTAATCAGTGTTGTGACATATTACTTTTGAAAGTAATATTTTACTTATAACATTTTATCGACGCCTAAATGTTATAATATGATATTACATATAGCTTTCAAATTAGAGTAATAAGTTACTTATTGCTATTACCTTTTGAATACAATTTCAAGATATAGAAAAACACATTACAAAAACCAATTAATTTGTCTCTTATAAAATTGTAATTAATTTATTAGCCAAAAAATTATAAAATTGCTGCATAATATTAATTCTGCTGAAAGTAATATAGGGTGTTTTTTTTAGAGGTATAGAACTTCGAATTGAAATAAAACACAAGAAAATCGTTTTAATGTCCATCAATTTGGCTTTATTGGAAGGATAATTTTATGCCATTAATGTTTAAATATGATTTCGGGCATGTGGCCGCCGCGGCTGGCTCGAATAAAGCCAATTCTACAGGTCCAATTTTCAACCACTTTTTCGAGCATATGGGGCCGTATGTCGGCAATAACGCCACGAATGTTGGCCTCCTAGTCCCCTAGGAGGTTTCTGGTTTGTTGGCGTAGACGAGCGACTTCACATATCCCCAAAGAAAATAATCCAATGGTGTCAAATCACACGATCTTGGTGGCCAATTGACAGGTCCATTCCGCGAAATTATGCGCTCATCGAATGTTTCCTTCAATAAATCGATTGTGACGTGCGCTGTGTGGCATGTAGCGCCGTCTTGTTGGAACCACAACTCATCCACATGCATGCCATCAAATTCGGGAACAAAATAGTCGGTTATCATGGCTCTATACCGGTTTCCATTAACGGTAGCTGACTATCCAGCAATATTTCGGAAGAAGTATGGCCCAATGACTCCACCAGCCCATAGAGCACACCAAACAGTCAGTTTTTGTGGATGTAATGGCGTCTCAAGGATCTCATGTGGATTCTCTTCACTCCAAATGCGGCAATTTTGCTTGTTGACGTAGCCATTCAACCAAAAATGAGCCTCATCACTGAACAAAATTTTGCGATGAAAATCAGCATCAATCAAATCAGAGATCAATCTCATTTTCGGCCCATACACCAAAATCACGACGCATTGCATGGTCTCGCGGCTTTAATTCTTGCACAAGCTGGATCTTGTAAGGTCGCAAGCCAAGATCTTTGCGCAAAATCTTCCATAAAGTTGATGGACAAAGCTCCAATTGCTGTGCACGGTGGCGAATCGATGCATTCGGGTCCCCTTCAACATTTTGCTCTACAGCGGCAATTGTTTTTTCGGTGCGCACTGTTCGACGTCTCTGCGGATGCGTATTATCACATAGAGTAAACGTAGTGCGAAAACGACCCGTGGTTAACCGAATTAATTGCTCTGATGGACGATTATGTCGACCATAAAATGGACGGAGCTTGCGGTAAACTTCGCGAACTGAACCATTATTTTCGAAATAAATTTGCACGATTTGCAAGCGTTGTTCTTTTGTCAACCTGTTCATGATGAAATGGCAAACCAAACTGAACATAAATGACATTAGAGTTGCCAGATTTGACCACAAAATGCCAGTTTTATCTCTATTCGAAAAACAAACCCCTAAAAAAACACCCTTTATGTTATATTACCGGTCTAGAGACAAAGAATATAATATTGACTAACATATTATATTATTTTTCGTTAAAGTCACAACACTGTCAACAAGTCAATCGACATGGACACATATGTGTGTGGTGTGATCAGAAATATGAATGTAAGTGTGTGCTTTCACTCATCAGTATAAAACACCCAGTAGAAAATTAAACAGCATGGATTTTTCAGCATAGGTATATGTATATGAGTATGAGTATGAGTAGGAGTATGAGTTTTATTTCAATATTTCTTTTTACAATTGCAAGTTTAAGTTTTCTTGTATCCCGCGAAGCCTTATAGCGGAATTATAATGCGGCAGTGGCAGCGTCAGTAGCAGTGTTAGTGGCAGTGACAGTGATCAGCTGTTTCGTATTTTACTGCCTGCAAATTACAATGCAGCAGTGGCAGTATCAGGGGCAGCAGCAGGTATTTTTAATTTTCCTTTGTCTTTTTATTATTCGAATGTTGCCTCCCTGAATTTTATCGTTCGTTTGCTTGGTAGCACTGTGGCAGTGGCAGTGAATTTAGAAATAGGGCTAACCTCGACAGTACTGCTTACTGCCGCTGCTGTAATGTAAGTGCTACCATTTAACACCATTATTCCTAAAATAACAGCTGATCACTGTCACTGCCACTGATGCTGCCACTGCCGCATTGTAATTCCGCTATTAAGGCTTGTCTGCGAGAAAGTTTGAAATAATAAGAAAATTATAAAACTAAAGTTGAATATAAACTAAATATAATTAATTAAATTCATTAAAATATTAACAAAAGAGTAATATAAATTATTAAATTATTGAATTCAGCAATTGGTTATATTAAAAAAGAAAGTACTTAAACATTTTGCGAAAAGTTAGCTTACATTAGAAGCTAATTAATGAACGAATTAGCAGTATTACATTGTGATGCATTGAAGCGATGTTTTTGTTATAAGCCTTAATTTGTCCAAATATAAAGATAATGAGGTAATAACTTATTCAAACTTTCGGGTTTGTGGATAAAACCAAATATACATAGTGGGTTGTGGCGGCCGTGGCGCAGTGGGTAGCCAGAGAACCCTAGTTCAATTTCCATTTGACACAGAAAGTTTTTTCAATTGAATTAATTTTTCTGTTCGGGCGTCACCTCTCTGCAGACAATGGCAAAACTCAGAGAGTAAATAATGCCATGTAAAGCTTCTTGAGAACATTCACATTAGCCGTTCGGAGTCGGCATAAAACTAGTAGGTCCAGTTCTCGATTAATTATGTTGAAACATTTAGTAACACGCACAACACAATTTGATCATAAGAAGTTCGATCAAAGTCCTTTCAAAAGCTGAAATGGCAAGTTTATTTTTTTATTTATTTTATATGAAAGAGTTAAAAGAATTTTCAGTAACATTTAATTTTTCCAAAACCAAGATGACATTGTTTTTTTGTATTGGTGTGTAATGAATACAATAAAGAAATGTTTTATTATGATGGCTTGTTATAATTTTATTCTATTTGAATTTTTGTTTTATTTTGAATCCCTTCTTATGCATAGATTTCAATATTGAGTGTTTTGGAAATATGTTTCTATTTCCTATTGGGGTAAAATGTTCAAAACACTCTTGAATCTTGACTTATACCTAATGACAGTGGAATGGTTTTAAAAATAATCGCATATATTTAATGTGAGTAAGTTCAAGCAGTTCTAATGAAATAAATAATATATAAAACAAATTTAATTGTAAATAACTATTTTAAATTTAAAATTTTTCAAATATAAGCAACATACACTCTCAGTTTTGCATACATATATGAACTTTCAAAGTGTTTTGAAACAAAATGTAATGATAATCATGAATATTTGAGTTAATTTTTCCTAGTAGACTAACATTGAAAGCGTCGTAGTACAATTAACTTTTCATTTAAATAAGCTTTATTTTTTATACACGTATTTAATTTATATTCTCGTATCTGCATGTTTCACACACTGTATGATGCGTTCAAGGTTAACTATAAAACGACTCATTGAATAGAATAACGTTACACCAGCTCATTTGTTTCTGAACAGAGTTACCATATTTCATTTGAAGCACTGTTCTTTAAATTACGATTATATTCAGGATCTCACTCACTCTTAAATTTTTCCCGTTTTTCTGAAAAATAGGACCTTGAAATTCATTGCGTAAAAATGGCTTAGGGTGAATGTTGTTTCAGTAGTAGTTTGATAAAGCTTAACAATGGAAGAGTTACGATATCTATCGATTCCATGTACGTCAGTCGAGAGTGAGAGGCTATTGTCTTCAGCTGGTGATATTGTGAATGAAAAACGATCATGTCTTTTACCGCAAACGGTATCATGCCTTTTATTTCTTCACAAAAATCTTTAATTTGTAGCTTGTACATAGTTTTATTTGTATGGTCAGTTCAGTAATAAAAAAATATAATAAAATTCATATCTATTGTAGTTGTATTTCTCTTTCTCTTAATAGAACGAAAATCTAGAAAAGACTTAATAGAATGTTAGGGACAAAAAAAAAGTTTCTTTGGACCCAACTTACCTTTACAAAATAATAAGTATTCTTAGAGAAGTGGCAGCCCTGCTTAAAGTGAAGTTGAGACCGTGGAATAAAAAAAAGCAAGCATTGAGTAAAAAAATACTCGAAAATGTTCGAGTAACTCGAAAATATCTCGAGTTACTCGATAATTTCTCGAGTAAGTCGTAATTTCGAGTTAATCGAAACATCGAGTTATTCGAATCGGAAATCGAGTCGAGTTTCACTACTCGACTCGACTCGTACTCGTAGCTACTCGCACAGGCCTAGTTTAATCACAGAAACTCTACCGGCCGGTTTGTTCACGAAGTTATTAACTAAAACTTTGCCCAGTGTTTTGTCTAGAAGGAGCTATCTCGACAAAATTATTTTTGTTTTTGATGTATTCATCGAGCCAAAACAAGAAAAAATTTATATCAGAGACCAGGTAACCCCTTTAGTCCTCATAGATTTATTTATACTAGACTATTCAATAAATTTCTGAGTTGACATGTACAGTCATGCTCTTACAAATACCAAGTAAAAATAATCAGCTGTCGCACGAGGACCGTTCTGCCGAATAGCGGTTGAAGGTGGCGTAAATCCTAATGCCATGTCTACACAGACAGTTTAGTTGGAGTTTAGTTTTAAGTTAACCATAGTTGTTCACTTTTGTGTTCTAATATTTTTTCGGTACATTCACCACCGTGACATCAATTCCATTTGAGGACAAGGCTGCAGCCATTTCTGCGTACACATGCGAGTTTTTCCTTGCGCTGCGAAATTTGGAATTTTTATCGGCTCATACTAATCTGAAGACCTCATATTCCACACTTACCTAAGTTCTTTTCTTCGCTTTTTTGTTAATTTTTTGCAATAGTAATGCACGGAACACATTGACGACTACACGACTTTACGACTCGACGTGAAGAAAGAGTCAACAGTCTGGAAATATCATACGATTGTTTCATTCACGCATACATAAAATCTTATATTTGCACTTTTTTCGCTCGTCAAATTAGAAATAATTCCATACCGACGTCACCAACATTGCTATGTCTTCGCGCCATTTTCACAACATTCACCTCCATAAGAAAAGCATGCAAAAAAAAAAGAGTTGGTTGTGCCGTCGACACACCCGTAGGTTTTGACGTGACGAAGTTTCTTGTTGTTGATGTTGATGTTGATGTTGATGTTAATGTTGATGTTGATGTTGATGTTGATGTTGATGTTGATGTTGATGTTGATATTGTTGTTGATGTTGATGTTGATGTTGATGTTGATGTTAATGTTGATGTTGATGTTGATGTTGATGTTGATGTTGATGTTGATGTTGATGTTGATGTTGATGTTGATGTTGATGTTGATGTTGATGTTGATGTTGATGTTGATGTTGATGTTGATTTTGATGTTGATGTTGATTTTGATGTTGATGATGTTGATGTTGATGTTGATGTTGATGTTGATGTTGATGTTCATGTTCATGTTGATATTGATGTTGATGTTGATGTTGATGTTGATGTTGATGTTGATGTTGATGTTGATGTTGATGTTGATGTTGATGTTGATGCTGATGCTGATGTTGATGTTGATGTTGATGTTGATGTTGATGTTGATACTGATGTTGATTTTGATGTCGATGTTGATATTGATGTTGATTTTGTTGTTTTTGTTGTTGTTGTTGGGCTGCTTTTGCGTTTTTTTATTTACTTCTCCATTGGTTGTGCTTTTTCTGCGTGAATTAACTTTGCCTTAGCTACCAGCAGTATCCAGGAAGCCAGCATACTGGTGGAACGAAGGAATTGCCGAGTGTAGAAGGCAATGCATCGAAGCTCGCAGAAGAGCACATTGTGCGCGAAATCGCCCGAATTGGCAATCGCTACATGATGACCTTAAAGCGTGCCGTCTGCAGCTTAAGAAGACGATCCAAGCCAGCAAAGACTCATGCTTCAAAAAACTACGGGACACCGCGGATTTTGACCCCTGGGGCAAGGCGTGTAAGATAGTTATAGCCAGACTGCGAGGACCTAGAGCCCCACAGCCTTCGGATCCCACTCTGATGAATAACGTGGTGTCTACACTTTTCCCTCCACAGAGAAACCAAATGCATGCATATAGCATACCAAGAGACATAGGTGACATCCCTTCAGTCACGGCTGATGAGGTACTGATAACGTTGGGAAAATTCTCCGACATCAAGACACCTGGGTTGGACGGCATCCTAAACGTGGCAATGAAAACTTCCATACGAGCAGATCCCGGCCTGTTTGCCAAAATGTACACCGCCTGTTTTTAGGAAGGAATTTTTCCGTCTTGCTGGAAATACTAAAGGTTGGTATTGCTTCTCAAACTAGGAAAACTGCCCGATCTGCCCTCGGCATACAGACCATTATGTATGCTTGACTCACTGGGAAAAGTATTCGAGAGCATCATCGTAAGAAAACTCCAAGAGACCCTGGAAGGACCAGGTGGCCTATCCGTGAAGCAATTCGGCTTTCGTCGAGGAAAATCAACCGTCGACGCTATCCAAGCAGTGATGACAATTGCCCGCGACGCGACAAATGGTGTAAGATGGAAGGGTGGCGATAAGCAGTACTGCGCAGTGGTAACTCTTGACGTCAAAAATGCTTTCAACTCAGCGAGCTGGACGCGAATACTGCAAGCTCTAGGCAGGTTCGGCACACCGGAGTATCTACAGCGAATTATCGCCAATTATCTCCAAGACAGATGGCTGCTTTACGACACTGACGATGGTGTAAAACGTTACAAAGTCTCTAGAGGTGTTCCACAAGGCTCAGTGCTGGGGCCAACTTTATGGAACGTCATGTATGATGACGTTTTTGGCATTGATCTCCCTGCGAATACCACTTAAATCGGCTACGCGGATGACATTGCTTTGGTCTCTGTGGCAAAACACTTTCATACGCTTGAAGCATCATGCAGCGAAGCGATATCCAATGTAACAACGTGGCTGCGAAGTGTTGATCTAGAGTAGGCAACGCAAAAAACTGAGGTGGTTCTTCTTAGCTCTCGTAAAGTACGCGAAAGCATTCCCTTAGAGCAGAAGAGCATATCATAACCTCACTACCATCCTTGCGCTATCTTGGTGTGCTCATTGACACTCGTATGTCCTTTAAGAACCCCCTACGGCGTCGAAGGTGAACGATATCGGAGTGATAGCGGCAATGCCGCCGATAGACATACTGGCGTGCGAACTTCAGCGCTCCTTTCAAGCTTGCGCAAGCTCATCAAAGGCTAACGAGAGACGGCGCACTATCGAGTCTTGGCAACGTCGCTTGGAGCAATCACAAAAGGGGAGATGGACATTTGCTCTTATCCCTAATGTGGACAAATGGGCTAGCCGCAAACATGGTGAAGTGGACTACTACGTCACACAGCTTATTAGCGGACATGGCTGCTTCAAGCAGTACCTTCACCGTTTTAAACATGAAGACGACCCGTTCTGCACAAACTGTCCTGAGGAGATTGAAGATGCTGGGCATATTTTATTCAGTTGTCCGCGCTTCATCGTAGAACGAGCTGAAATAGCGGAAGCTTTTGGTGTGGTTCCTACCATAGGGAATATTGTGGATCACATGTGCGACACACTGCAGAAATGAGAAGCGTTTCAGGCAGCAGCTGCAAAAATTATGATTGAGCTTCGCCGAATTGAACGGGTACGACGCAACGAGCACACGAACGCAGGCGCAACGGCAGTCCCCTCTTTACTGATGACGGTAATCGGACCGATGATCTGATGATCAATAACTGACGATTGAGTAAGTAATGCTCTGACGGCCTCCAGACGAAATACCTAACGGTGGTTCCTGGAGGATCCAACCGTTCGACTGAGGAGATATTTAGCGTGTTAAAGTCTCGCACTGACTAAGGCTTTCGATGCTTTTACTCCTCGTTAAAAAAAAAAAGCTGCATGCAGTAAATCCAGTACATTTATCGTAGCTTATATACTCACTGAGTAAAAATTCAATGCAACGCTGCTGCATAAATGTTGCATTTTCAATCTTTGAGCGCCTCTCTTTGTGTCCCCATGACATCAGAAATTTTTTGTCTAATTTTGTTGTAAGGATTTAGAACAGGCTTTTTTGGTGTGTATCATATTTTTAAGACTGGCAGCGTGTAATATTTCCATGTAACAAATTTTCAGTTGCGTTGCTTAAGCAGCTTCCATTACGTCCCCATGACGTTTGAATTTTGGTTTTGTTTTTATAATGAAGTCAAAGAATTATCCATTACGGTCGTAAAATTTTTTTAGTCATAGCTCTTATACCCAGCGAGTAACAATTCAATGCAACGCCGATAAATTTTGAAAAAATGCATTTTTCAACTTTTTCGGAAACCTGCGCGGTAAAACGTAACTTCCTCACGTCAAAAATAAAGCAAAAAAATTGCAAAGGTAACGTTTGCCGTTAACGCCTGAAGAAGCGGTTAATGCGTTCAAATCACATGTTTTGGAGCTACCTCTATCGGAGGGGAAAAAGTGCTTCGAATATTGATTCAAGCGCATGCAAAAGTGTATCGATCTTCGTGGATAATATTTTTAAAAGCAATAAAGCCATTTCCGATTGTAAATATTTGTTTTCATTTGTCTATCTCAAGACTTAGAAGTAAACCCTCGTATCTAGTCGAGATTTTATGCAATTACCCTCGTAATTGCAAGTCTATTGCAATTATTTAGAGTGGATTTCTCTTTTTTTTTTGCAGCTTTTTTGAGCATGAAAACTTTAAATATTTCATTATGGACCATATTACGATGATTCTATCAACTAGGTTCGAGTTTTTTTCATACATTGAAGACCATTTTACAAATAAAAACTTGAAAGTGTAAAGAGATATTTGACTTTTTGAAATTGTGAACCTAGCATCCTTTCTTTGAAGACAACACATATGTATCTTTGTATACCCATTTTCACAAAAGTTCGATTACATTTCAAAACACTCTCAAACTGTAACTGTTATATTTTGGCTAAATATTAATTTTAAGGACGAGTCCTGACCAAAATTAACTCAAAATGTATTTTTTAGTTTAATAAACTACAAATTATTTAGCAAAATGAGACATTTGCTGGACTTTTATTCAATTTAATTTTATTTGGTGCTTTTTTATACCCACCACCATAGTTTTTTTACTTTAACAAATTAATTCTGTCGGCTGTAAGTACTGAGCTGGTAACAAATTATTTTTTACACATTTTATTTATATTGAGTTTATTTTAACAATATCCGCAGCTGCAGCATAACAACAATATCCTCTTCAAGAATGCATCAATTTGCATTTATTTGTATTTAAAACCGAGCTGAATGAAAAAAAAAATGCTTCCAACAACGTGTGGTGTTCTGTTGCATGGCAGGCGAAACAATTTCAAATAAATGTCAACGTCATCTAAAAATGTTGAGCACACTGATGGCTACCAACCAACAAACCAGCTAACCAACCAACAAACCGACAACGGCAACAACAATAACAACATAAACAACAACAACAACTGAGACAGCATAGTAGTAATGCAAGAATTTCTGCATTATCCCTAGCATAGTGTTCATCCTTTAGCCTGGCATATATTTAAAATACGAGTATAATCGCATATGTATTGGTTAGCGTGTGTTTTTAATATTGTTGCCTTCCTGCTGCTGTTAGCCATTCTGCCCTGTGGCGCATTCATGAATGAAACCAGAAATTATCAAAAATTTTCCAGTGAATGACATTGATTGAGTGAGTGAAATAAAATTAAGTGAAAGTACAGCGAATTTGAAAATGTTGAAAAAAACTATGAATACCAATTTTTGTTGCTAATAAATGTAACACGACACTGTGTACAATTCAGTGCAAAAGGCATTAATTCAAAATGCATCGGCATTGCATGGAATCGTTAGTCACAGAAATCGGCATTACGCGGAAAGTTACGGTACGACGATAAAAGCTAATTCTTTGATTTGATAAAAAAATATAAAAAAAGTTAATAACCTCATTGGAGAGAGAGGACGCGGAGAGAGCTACTTTAGCAACGAAACTGCAAATTTGTTACATGGAATAAATGCTCGCTATGTATAAGTGCTACGGTAAAAACTATTATACCACAGTAATGGCTGATTCCCGGTCCTTTTAACAAAAATAGACAAAAACTAACAAGAAATGATCTTCGACTGGGCCGCAGTTAAAATACCTATGAGTGAAGTGCTCTATGAGTAAATTTCCACAAATTGGAAGAGTTGTTCTGGGGTTAAACGATTCATGATAAATTGCCAAACCTTACTGAACAGAAGAGACCCAGGTTCGAACCCCAGCAGCGACAGAAAATGATTTAAATTAAAATAATTTTTCTGTACGGCCGCCACCTCTCTGCAGACAATGGCAAACCTCAGAGAGTATTTAAAATGCCATGTAAAGCTTCTTGAGAACAAGAAAATTCCGTTCATCGCCGTTCGGAGTCGGCGTTAAACATGTAGGTCCGGTTCTCGGTCAATTGTGTACAAACTTAATAACACGCACAACACAATTGATCAGAAGAAGCTAGGTCAAACTCCTTTCAAGGGCTGAAATGGCCAGTTATTTATTTTTTTATTTACTGAACAGAAATTTCAAAACAGTTGACATTCTCAACTGTCAAACTATAGACAACAACCATCGAAACTTCTCATGAAGCTAAAAAAAACACCTTGTACAAGTATAAGGTTAAAAATACGAGTAAATATTAGGATGGGATAAGTTTAAGAACAAGAGAAAGGATGCGGATTAGAATAAGGACGAGGATAAGGATATATTGCCACGTTAAAACCTACGGGTATTCCATGACATCCTTTTTTATATTTACTAGTACCGCCTGTAGTTGAAATTCGACCGCATAAAAATCGTTTCGTTTTTTTGACGTAGAATACGTCATTCTCGGAGGTAAGTAGGGTGGTTGGCCTAACTAGCTTTTGGTGGGCCTAAAGTACTGATCGTACAATGTTGATGTTAGCACTTGTTGGTCTGCTTGATCCTCAATGCGACAAAAATTCATGTTAGAACTCTCTCACTTTTATAAATTTTACACAATTACATGAAATATAAAGCCAACATTTGATGTTTTTGTTTGCTTAAACTTGCTACCTATTTATCGACAGTTTCCGGTTTTATCAACAAAACCATAAAATTTGTATGGGAGCCTTCCTAAGGAGTGGTCGGAGGGAATAGGTGTCAAAAGCAAAAATGTTCCTTCTGCAAAAGTAATGGGGGTTGGTGATACATATTAACCATTTCCGGTACTCTTTTAAAGGTCATATGCTCAGGTGTATGGAATAAATATACAAAAACCATAAAATTTGTATGGGAGCCCCCCTAAGGAGTGGTCGGAGGGAATAGGTGTCAAAAGCAAAAATGTTCCTTTTGCAAAAATAATGGGGTCGGTCATACATATTAACCCTCTCCGGCACTCTCTTAAAGGTCATATGCTCAGGTGTATGGCATAAATATACAAAAACCATAAAATTTGTATGGAGCCCCCCTAAGGAGTGGTCGAAGGGAATAGGTGTCAAAGGCAAAAATGTTCCTTTTGCAAAAGTAATGGGGGTCGGTGATACATATTAACCCTCTCCGGCACTCTCTTAAAGGTCATATGCTCAGGTGTATGGCATAAATATACAAAAACCATAAAATTTGTATGGAGCCCCCCTAAGGAGTGGTCGGAGGGAATAGGTGTCAAGGGCAAAAATCTTCCTTTTGCAAAAGTAATTGGGGGTCGGTCATACATATTAACCCTCTCCGGCACTCTGTTAAAAGTCATATGCTCAGGTGTAAAAAAAAAAAATAAATAACTGGCCATTTCAGCCCTTAAAAGGACTTTGACCTAGCTTCTTATGATCAATTGTGTTGTGCGTGTTATAAAGTTTGTACACAATTGACCGAGAACCGGACCTACATGCTTAACGCCGACTCCGAACGGCGATGAACGGAATGTTCTCGTTCTCAAGAAGCTTTACATGGCATTTGCTCATGCTCAGGTGTATGGAATAAATATTTTGCTAAATATTTTTTAAAAAAAATGTCGTCAAAAGCGAATTGAATAATTCTACGTCTTGTGTTACGACATAGTCGAAACAACTGCATCTTTTTTTTTATTGAAAACGTTTGACAAAGTTATAAAACATTAAATTGAGAAAGACTTAAGGGTAATAAAGGGTGTTTTTTTTAGAGGTATAGAACTTCGAATTGAAATAAAACACAAGAAAATCGTTTAAATGTCCATCAATTTGGCTTTATTGGAAGGATAATTTTATGCCATTAATGTTTAAATATGATTTCGGGCATATGGCCGCCGCGGCTGGCTCGAATAAAGCCAATTCTACAGGTCCAAATTTCAACCACTTTTTCGAGCATATGGGGCCGTATGTCGGCAATAACGCCACGAATGTTGGCCTCCAAGTCCCCTAACGTTTCTGGTTTGTTGGCGTAGACGAGCGACTTCACATATCCCCAAAGAAAATAATCCAATGGTGTCAAATCACACGACAGGTCCATTCGGCGAAATTATGCGCTCATCGAATGTTTCCTTCAATAAATCGATTGTGACGTGCGCTGTGTGGCATGTAGCGCCGTCTTGTTGGAACCACAACTCATCCACATTCATGCCATCCAATTCGGGAACAAAATAGTGGGTTATCATGGCTCTATACCGGTCTCCATTAACGGTAACTGACTCTCCAGCATTATTTCGGAAGAAGTATGGCCCAATGACTCCACCAGCCCATAGAGCACACCAAACAGTCAGTTTTTGTGGATGTAATGGCGTCTCAAGGATCTCATGTGGATTCTCTTCACTCCAAATGCGGCAATTTTGCTTGTTGACGTAGCCATTCAACCAAAAATGAGCCTCATCACTGAACAAAATTTTGCGATGAAAATCAGCATCAATCAAATCAGAGATCAATCTCATTTTCGGCCCATACACCAAAATCACGACGGATTGCATGGTCTCGCGGCTTTAATTCTTGCACAAGCTGGATCTTGTAAGGTCGCAAGCCAAGATCTTTGCGCAAAATCTTCCATAAAGTTGATGGACAAAGCTCCAATTGCTGTGCACGTTGGCGAATCGATTCATTCGGGTCCTCTTCAACATTTTGCTCTACAGCGGCAATTGTTTCTTCGGTGCGCACTGTTCGACGTCTCTGCGGATGCGTATTCACATAGAGTAAACGTAGTGCGAAATCGACCCATGGTTAACCGAATTAATTGCTCTGATGGACGATTATGTCGACCATAAAATGGACGGAGCTTGCGGTAAACTTCGCGAACTGAACCATTATTTTCGAAATAAATTTGCACGATTTGCAAGCGTTGTTCTTTTGTCAACCTGTTCATGATGAAATGGCAAACCAAACTGAACATAAATGACATTAGAGTTGCCAGATTTGACCACAAAATGCCAGTTTTATCTCTATTCGAAAAGCAAACCCCTAAAAAAAACACCCTATACAATGAACGAAATTAAAATTAATTGTTATTTAATTGAATCAATGATTAGTTTGATTTATTTCGTAAAAATTATATTGAAAAAAAAAAAAATAATTGGCATGCATGCATGGTGAACTGTTGTTCATGTTTAGGTTTCATAGTCTTTTGGATTGGAAACAATAAATTTTCCCGAATACATTTTATTCAAATGCAATTTGAAATTTTAATTGCATTGAAATAAAATTCGATATCAAATTAATATGAAAATCCTAAATATTTACTTCCACAAAAATTAATTTTAATTTTAGTTTCCTAATGAACTCGCCACCAGTTCTGTCGCTCAGAAGAGATTTTTCGCATAATGAATTTCTCGCATAGTGAAAATAGAAAAATAAATTATTTTGGCATCAAGTTGCGAGCTTTCTTTCTCTTCACTTTCTGCGGATCGTTTATATGGAACTTTCCTTGTGTGTATGTTCAGTGGCCGTCAATTATATTTCGTTCCTTCTTCCTAAATTATATTTTTCCCATGATGGGAAGATTTAGTATTTTTAACTTATTTTTACTTTTTAGTCATAATCATATCATGCTTGAAAGTCAGGTTTGATTGATTTTAAGCAGAATTTTTTTAAATCTCTTCCAGCTGCTATTTAGTCCGAGTACTTTACAAGCTGTGTAGGAATATACGGACCTATCTCAATTAACTAATTGTTTTTTAGCTAATCGACCAGTTGGTACCCTAAAATGGTCAATAAACTGCATTAACCTTTAACTAAAAGACAAGCTCATTGCTAATTTACACGTTTTTTTCGTATTAAAAAAAAAATAAGGGACAAAATAAGAACTTTTTGTGTAGAATTAAATTATAAGTAAAAAAAAGTTGTTAAAAATATGCCGGAGGGAATGACATAGCTGTTGCCAAAATCTCTATCAACATAGACTAAAGCGACTGAACAAATGACTGATGGGGCCGACTGACTGTCAGCATCGTTAAAGCACTGACAGAGGCGTGCGTTATTAATTAACTAAATAACCTTTGGCAGTTAACAACACTTTTCATTATTTGCCACGAGCAACATCGACGTTGGTGTGATTATTGTCCACACAAAAGGCAGCAGCAACAAGGTCTTTAATACTCCCCCGCCCCCACATGACGTGGTAGCAATGGATAGCAGTATAACCCTTTTTTTTTTGTTTATTGTTGTCATCTCTTTGATATCATATTTTAACGGTTTTTATGATTCGCCATAAAATTCCCAGCACTAAATGCCACATAATGAGAAAAAGAAGCAGTATAGAAGCAACAGTGCTGCTAAGTGCAGTGAAATTAAGTTTGCCTGCAAAAGAATCCGACTCTCTCTGTTCGCATTCATGTGATGGCGAGTGCGTGTGATGAGGTGGGAAGTGATGAGCTCAGATTTTCCGGTACATTGCCACCGTATGGTGCTGGTCATTAAGCAATATTTGATATTATGCACTGACTCTGGCAGCTGCTGCGGGTTGTTTAACGGATTTAATGTTCTGTTGTCTGACATAAGTTCGAGCGCACATACACACACACATATATAAATCCTTTAATACACAACGAATATCACAGGGATTATAATTTTAATTAGTCTTTAGTGCTTGTTCCCTTTCTGTTCGACATGATAGCATTAAGTTGACGTTGGCAGTTAAATTGAGTAAATACGGAGCATGCACTCGTAATGTTTTAAAAATTACTTCAGTAAAAATCTTACCAAGCAATTTTTTTTTTAATATCGTCGATTTTAATGAAATTTCCTCAAAATTGCGGTTATTTTGTAAAAATGTTTTTAAATGGTTATACCCAGTGGTAGAGAAATAAGAGCGCTGACGTTCAAAAGGTGGGATCAAAAGAGACTGATATTAAATCCAAGTTTCCGACCATAGGGTGGTGTGCTTCAGCCGCGTTATTGAATTTAAGGAGCAAGAAAATGATTTTAACAGGATAACTGGTTTTTCTCGTAAGAAATATGAGAAAAATTTTGAAACAAAAATTTATAAGGATAGACTTTCGAAACTTTTTCGTGAACAAGATTTTCTCGTAAGGCAGATCAGGGTCTAAGAATCAGTCGACGGCCGCGGTAGTCGAGTTGGCATGGTCTTATGCTTTAATCTTTCTTCATTTTCTGTCGTCATTTCTAATCAATTGAAGTTGAGAATTTATCAATATTTACGACTTGAAGTTGTAGTTGGTGGTAGAGAAGTTTGTGGATGAGATTGCCCTATGATTTCAATTGACTGGGGTAAAGGCATAACACTTGCTTCCGATTCAAATTCAAATGTTTCTACGGTTTTCAACCACGTTAAGAACACTCTGCACCAGAGAACAGCATGATTGCATTCAAATTGCGTTTCGAATGTCTCGTCAATACAAAAGCTACTAATGCCTTCTGCATTTAAATTACTGTGCGAATACAAGTGCCAATCTCTGTGGTATGAATGCCATAGAGTATTATTACGAATGCCAACAACTCACAAATGCCCGACGAAGCAATACACTCACAACATTCACCAAAAGCAGTGGTGCGCAGCGTTAGCTAATTAGCAAAATTTTTGTTTTAGTATGTGTGTGCGAGCAAAATACTGGAAAAAAATACTTTTGCAAATTCTTTTGCACTCATTAAGTAACATGAGAGGATAAAGTGTTTTTGATAGATAGATTAAGGCGCATAAAGGGTTTAAATAAAAAAATAAATAAATTCCTATTCAGATCGAAACATGTTTAATTCATTCATATATTGCGTCTGTACAGCATTTTACAAAATTATTTGCGCATGAGATACTTGTTACATGAAGTGCAAGCGCAAACTGTAGCGTTACAGAAGTTCGGTACCTTCGCACACACGACCAGTGTTGCCATGTGGGCAGATAAAACTTGTTTTGCCAGTTTTTTGAGAGGATAGAAAGTTTTCAAGTTTTTCCCTAAAAAAATAAAGTTTTATTTTATTTTACCCAGTTTTTCAAGTTTTTACGATAAAGGGGGAAATATACCCAGCGGCCGAAGAAAAAGGGTCATGTTTGTGCATTTTTTTAAGGAAACCTAAGGGATATTTTTAAATGAGGGTTTTTATACCTTAAAATATACACATTCAAGAGAATGTTTAGTGTTTTTTTTATTAAAAAAAATTAATATTAAGGTAGACACAGCATTTTTTGTAGAGCGCTCTGAAAATGCGGTGACCAAGATTGCTCCTCCTAAATTTAACTGAAACAAAAAAATTAAATATATTATTAAACTAGATCAGTGATGCACAGCGTTGGCAGAACTTCCACCAGAAGCGCAACTTTTTTGTTTTAGTATGTGTGTGCGAGCAGAATACTGAAAAAAAATACTTTTGCAAATACTTTAACACTCATTGAGTAAAATGGTAGCATAAAGTGTTTTTGATAGATAGATTAAGGCTCGTAATAAGGGTTTAAATAAAATAAATAAATAAATTGCCAAAAAGGTCGAAACATGTTCAATTCATTCATATATTGCGTTTGTACAGGATTTAACAAAATAATTTGCGCATGAGACCCTCACTCCATGAAGTGCAAACGCAAACTGATTCTCTGCTAGCATCGTATAAGTTCGGTACCTTCGCACACACGACTTGTATGTGAAAGCCGAGCGGCTCTGAAAGCATCTCATGTGCATCACTGAACTAGATACTTAAAACTCGTACTTGTCATAGCCGATTTTGAAAATATTGATTTTTCACAAAATAGCGGACTTCCGAACATAAAGTAACGATTTTCGACCAAAAATTCGTCCTTATTTTGCCAATAAAAAATAAACGGGGCTACGGAAAAAAAATCCTATGACAAGTACGAGATTATTATGAATAAAACAAGCCTGCAAAAAAATCAAAACGATCGGTTCACTGAGCTTCGAGAAATCTTGGTCACTGACTTTGAAAACATGGTTTCGAGAACTGCGCGTTTGAAAATAAGGGCCAGCACTGCGCGCTCTAGAAGGCGGTTCACTCACTAGGCTATAACTTTGTTATTTTTTGAGATATCGACTTGAAATTTTCACCACATATTCTAGAGACGTAAAGCTTTAAGAAAAAGTTCTGGGTATATTTCCCCCCTTAAAACGATGCTTTCTATTTTAGTGAATCTATGAATCAAATGGATAAACTAAATTGTATGTTACTACAAAAACATAAGTATCATTTGAAGCTGCTGCTACTAATTTTCACTCCTTTTCAAAGTTTATTTTTATGGCAGCGCTGTTGATATTATTGTTGCTGTCATTGTTTCTGTTCTTTTGTCTCGTTTTCCCTTCGTCGAGTCTTGGCGGTCAATTTTTGGCATTCCTTTTTAAACTTGACGCTTCAGTTTACATACATTCAGAGTTGACGATCAAGTCTTCCGTATTTGCTTTAGAAATGAAGTGGCCAAAATAACGGGACAACGAGAGAACAAGGCGAATTGCCAAAAATTTTAAAGCACACATTTTAAAAATACATTTTTTAGTTAATTTTTAATATCAAGTTTTTTCACCAAAAAACAAGTTTTTTTTTTTGGAAATTAAAGTTTTTTTACAAAAAAATATGGCAACACTGCACACGACTTGTATGTGAAAGCCGAGTGGCTCCGTAAGCATCTCGTGTGCATCACTGACCAAAAGCAATAAATATTCATGCTTTTATGTCCATTCGCACCAAGAAACAAAGAAAAAAATGCTAAATACTAAAGCAAAAGGAAACAAACAACACAAAGCGTTGATAAAGAAAGGCAGAGAAGTATCAAAACAACAAAAATTCATTCAGCAGCAAACACTCGAGTTTAAAGCGAATCATCCGAATGCCAACATTGTCTGGATGCTGCCTTTTTATCGATTCACAATCATGACAAACTGTGCTTAGCACCAATCGTTGTTTACGAGCTCGAACGGTATAATAAAATAAAATAAATAACTGGCCATTTCAGCCCTTGAAAGGACTTTGACCTAGCTTCTTATGATCAATTGTGTTGTGCGTGTTATTAAGTTTGTACACAATTGACCGAGAAATGGACCTACATGCTTTACGCCGACTCCGAACGGCGATGAACGGAATGTTCTTATTCTCAAGAAGCTTTACATGGCATTTTGATTACTCTCTGAGGTTTGCCATTGTCTGCAGAGAGGTGGCGTCCGTACAGAAAAATTATTTTAATTCAAAAAATTTTCTGTCGCTGGCTGGGGTTCGAACCTGGGTCTCCAAGGTTCTTTGACATAGCGGCCACGCACTTTAACCAACTACGCCACGGACGCCACATCGAACGGTATGCTCGAACGGTATGCATGCATTAATTTTTGAGTGCGATTGTGCCTGACCGATGTTGTTCGAGTGGCAAAAAATTACGAATGGTCTTATGTAAATCTCTGCTCTGCACATGCTTCACTTGTCCCTTCCTTCCCACTAATCTATCACGTTATTTTCGAATCAAGGCAGTCTTGTTGTACAAATTACCACCTCTCAAATTATTGTGAAAATAAAAATAATACACAATTTTTTTTAAATTAAAAACCTAACTAGCATAATTCAATAAAATAATTAAACATTCCTTTCGAATTTCTCACTTATATATCAACTTAATATATATCTCACAGATATCCCCGTGGTCATTGGATTATATTTTTCAAAATGTTGTATAACAATGTCCAATATCACAACATCCCTCAACTGTGAGTTAAATATGTGATCATCAACATATTTGCTTTGGATTTTTTTTATTTTTTTTTCAGGAACTGAATTCAGAAAGGAATCAAAATTCTGAAAAATAATTAAATTTCAAGGATCGTTTTTGATTTATTTCAAAAATAAATGTTACGGGTATGTACCCGCAGTTTGTAGGTGTGGAACAAGTCTCCAAAGTGACAGACCGCTTGAAGCTATCAATAGTTGATGCTGATATTTTTAGGACGTCATCCAAATCATGATTGTGTAATCGGTTCTATATGCTAAGCACATCATTCAAAATTAAGTAAGCATTTTTGCGTAATAGTTTTAAATTTCATAAAAAAATCTACCATTTAAGAGCCGCCATTCATCTTACAGCGCACGAAACCTTATCTGAAGATATCATTACCAAAAATGTCTGTTTTTCAGCTTCCCGTATTAACAAAATGCAGTCTTTAATTTTTAAGAAGTTGATGTATTATTATTGTATGATATGTTATGTATTGTTTTATGTATTATGTATGTTGTATGTAAGCATACCAAACAATTTTGCGTCTCCTCCTGGAATTAGGCCATTTTGTTCACAATCTAACCTAAAATAGTAGTACATATATTTATACATGTTGATTAAATTTAATTTGCAAAAAATGAGTCAACTTTAAACGAAGTGTCGTTTCTTTGAACAGCAGCTATACACTCCTTCCCTGCAAAAATTTTCTGAGTACCTCAAAAAAATGACTCTAAAAAGAGTATTTCTTATGCGTGTTTTATGAGTGCGCAAAAAAAAGACTCATAAAGAAGTCTTTTATATGATTGTAAAATGATTGCTCAGAAATAAGACTCTAAATAGAGTATTTCTTATGAGTGTTTTATGAGTACGCAATAAAAAGACTCATAAAGAAGTCTTTTATATGATTGTAAAAGGATTGCTCACAAATAAGACTCTAAAGAGAGTATTTCTTATGCGTGTTTTATGAGTACGCAATAAAAAGACTCATAAAGAAGTCTTTTATATGATTGTAAAATGATTGCTCAGAAATAAGACTCTAAATAGAGTTTTTCTTATGCGTGTTTTATGAGTACGCAATAAAAAGACTCATAAAGAAGTCTTTTATGTGATTGTAAAATGATTGCTCAGAAATAAGACTCTAAATAGAGTATTTCTTATGCGTGTTTTATGAGTACGCAATAAAAAGACTCATACAGAAGTCTTTTATATGATTGTGAAATGACTCTAAATTTTTCTACTATTACTTTTTATTTGAAATGTTTAAAAAAAGATATTGTTGTAATTTTTTTTTATTTTTCAACTGTCAAATATTTTAAATATCTAAATATTTTTTAATCTAAATATATATTTCAGTCTAAATGGATCATAATTACATCTATGAGTTCTGAAAGAATCCTCAGTATGAGTCTTTAAAATTCCATTCCATGATACTTAAATATGACTATCAAAAGTGTCTTATTTTTGAGTCCAAAAGACATTTACATATATGAGTTCTAAAAAAGTATTTATTTAAAGTCTTTATTATGAATCTTTAAAAAATATTTAAAATGAGTCTTAAAATAGTCTTAATTTTGAGTCCAAAAAGACTCATTTATAGGAGTTATAAAAGAGTCTTTATTATGAGTCTTTAAAGAGTCCTTATTATGAGTCTTAAAAGAGTATTTAAAATGAGTCTTAAAGGAGTCTTAATTTTGAGTCCAAAAATACTAATTTATATGAGTTCTAAAAGAGTCATTATTATGAGTCTTAAAAGAGTATTTAAAATGAGTCTTAAAAGAGTATTATATATGAGTCTTAAAAGAGTCTTAATTTTGAGTATTAAATGAGGCATAAAACAGTCATTATTATGAATCATATTTTGAGGCCCACAACCTACGAAAATGTACTCATAAAAGAGTCTTTTTTTAGCGCATTATGACGATAAACGCTCATTAATATGAGTCTTAAAAGACTCTTTTAAGAGTCATAATGTTTGCTGGGTTATTATATTCAAACTCTTACTTACCTTGTTAAAACTGAAGATTTGATTAAAAAACTACGCTCGAATGTATTCAGCAACATAAATTTCTTTTTAATAATGAAACAAAAATTCAGTGTGAATTGCAGTGCAATGCTATAGCATTCGCTGTCAACATCGAGTTCTAATGGAATTGAACAGTTTGTAAGTGTTGCTTAAAGTTTGTATAAGCAATGACAGGGTTGCATGAATATGCTTGCGGTACAATTTGCAGTATATGGCGAACTATTAAAAATATTTAAGCTTCCATCTCAGTTAAAAATTTGAAAAAGGCGATCGAAATTCAACCATATAAAAATCGATTTTTGTTTTGTTTTTTTTTTTTATTTTTATTGAAAACGTTTGTCAAAGCTAAAAATAAAAATAAATTGAATTTTTGTTTTAAATGTTCGTTTTAGTCCAAGTTAGGTTTTTAAGGAAAGAAAAATTGACCACGCCCACTTTTGCGCCCACTTTTTTTGATTTATCTAAAATCGGAAAACGGCTGGACCGATTTGGATAATTTTTTTTTCAAATGTTCATAGTAATCCAAGTTAAGTGTTTACTGAAAGAAAAATTGACCACGCCCACTTTTGCGCCCACTGTTTTGATATATATATCTAAAATCGCAGAACGCCTGCGCTGATTTTTTTTTAAATGTTTGTAATCTATATATATAAAAATAAGTTGCATTGTGTATGAAATTGATGTTCTCTGTAATGCGTGAACCAATTTTGTTTCACATGAAAAGTGACGTCAATACGAAGGTTTTTTTGTATAAATGGTCTTTGTATGTGTATTGGTTCATGAATTATAGGTATTTTAGTGAACTTATCAACAATACAGCTGTGAAAAAATACAGGTGCGCACATATGGTGTATATGGGGAAATATTTGCAAGGGAAATTGGAAATAAATGGTATATTGGAATAATTTGGCAAGTCTCACTTTAGTCTGCATTTACGTGAAAAATATAGGCATAGTAAAAATTTTCCATACCCCTTTTTTCCAAAACCCCTTTACCGCCTACAAATCAATAAAAATGCTATATTTAAGACGGGTTTGGTCGTATTATACTAAAATTTCGTAAACAAGTTTGTATGGTTATTGTCGGCAACTATACTAAAACTGGGCGTTGTCTAACTATATATATACGCCCACTTTTTAGATATCATTATTATTCCTGAGTTGTACATGTTTTGATAGTGAAACTTGATATGTAGATGCTATGGGCCCAAGAGGCCATTACTATATATTTGAGCGAACATTAGACAAGGGGAAATTTGGTCACACAGGCCAAATTTATGATATCGAATTGCTTTGGAACTAAATGTCGTATGTAACTATGCAATAGACTCCTTAACTACTCATCCGATTAGCATGAAAATTTGTGTATAGAAGTTTTTTGCTACGGTGCATGTTTATGGGCTATCAATTTTTATCCACCTTGAACACCAGAGGGCGCTGTAGTACAAATTTTTTACAAAACTGCCTAACACTCACAAACCGCTTATGCGATTAGAATGAAAAGTGGTATACAGTGGTTTTCATGTAAGCTAAGTGTTTTTCTGCAATCTTTTTTGACCTATCTTGAACACCAGAGGGCGATGTAGTACAAATTTTTTGCAAAACTACCTAAAACTCTCAAATTGCTCTTGCGATTAGGGTAAAAATTGGTATATAGTAGTTCTTAGGTACGATGAGTTTTTTGAAAGTATCTTCTTTGAACCACCTTGGACACCAGATGGTGCTGTAGTACAAATTTTTTACAAAATTGCATATTTTTAGTTGTTACATATGCAAATATTTACAAAATATAAAATATTTCTTCAATTAAGTAAAATTAAAAAATTTCTGTTATTTTGACATCAAAAACATGAACATATCTTGAAAACTAGGAAAAATTTTACTACAACGATATATTTAATGCAACATCGTGCTCAAAAATTAGAAAAACACAATCAGAAATTTAATTTTCTGACTTTCGATTCAAATATCCCCGCTGCTTTTTTATACACTTTGTTAAATTTTTTTTGGTCTTAAAGCTTCATCAAAGTACTATAAAAACCTTATTGCAAAAATACCGTTAGTTGAGTATATATATTTTAAATATTTTTTTCAAAAAAGGTCTGAAATTTTGGAGTTTTCTTCAAAAAATGGCTCAAAATTTGTTTTTGTTGTAAAAATAATTTAAATTCAAATTCGCAAATTCTATTTAAAAGCTATAACATTTATAAGCAAAAGTTGTTTCAATTTTACGCAAAAATTAAAAACCGTTTTTGGGATTTTTGATTTTTTCGAACAAAATTTTTTTCCAATATTGTGTTTTTATATTTTTGAAAAAATATACAAGCTAAAAATTTAATTTTTTAAAAAAAATTATCTTAGTATCTCTTACCAATCAAAAGTTATAGCCAATAATCTTTATCCAAAATATATATATACAAAAAGCAAAACGCTGTCTGTGTGATGGCTGGAAACTTAAAAATTACTGAGCCGATAGAGCTGAAATTTTGGCAGTACATTTTTTTCAAGTACGAGATGGTTTAAATTTCTGTCACACTCCCTTTTACCGCCCCCAAATCAATAAAAATGTCATATTTCCTACGGTTTTCGTCGATTTGGCTACATTTTGATAATTTAGTTTGTATGTTCACTGTAGGCAACTGTACTAAAACTGGGTAATGTCCATCTACTAGAAAACCGGGATGGGCATTATATAAGTGGGTGTGGCTCCGCCCATACAATTAAAATTTGTATTATCGAATAGCTTTGGAAGTAAAAGTAGCAGTACTTACATACAAACTCAAAATGCAGTTACTATTTGGTGATCTCCTGCTACTGGGAAACTGTAACGGGTAGTGGAAAATGACAGTGGTGTCAAACTATGAGTCTAAGAAAAGTTTTGAATACACCTATTATGTTCCCATATAGTTGCAGAGTGCAGCAACGCGCGCCGGGAAAAGGCTAGTTTTTAATAAATATACAACATAAATTTTATACTCAGTACGTATCGATAGTTTACTTCTATTTTGGGCTATCGACAGTATCGAGTTTAATTTACTTTTTTGCATATCAGTTTGAAAAAATTGAAAATAAATATTTACCAAAAAAAAAAACAAAAGTACCTTCTTTTCCTAAAAAAGCATCTGTGCTCTTTTCTTTCTTATCATGTGATCGATTCATGAGTACTTGATCACAATATGTAATCAATGCTTATAAAATGAAGACACTTTTATGAGCAATTTTAAATTAAAATTAAAAAAAATTATTAAATTTCATAAATTGATCATTATATATGATCAGTGTTTTTTTTAAGAATTATAGCAAAAATTTGGAGCATAGCGCATAATAGATGATCGGTATTCCACCTGAAATCCTTGGTTCAAAGCTAAAAAAAAAAAAAAAAAAAAAAAAAAAACTTAAAATGTTTAAAGAACACACAAATCGATAACAATATCGATCACAATAATCGATAAAAAATCGATCACAATTTGATCACAAATCGTGCGCAAACAATTTTCTCCGTGCATATTCCAATAAATAATTAACAAATGCAATTGCTTTTTAGAAAACAGAGTTCAAATAAAATTCGTTTTTTTCTGAAATGAAATGGCCGTACCTATCTATGACCATATGTGAATGTCGTAAAAAACGTTTTAGCATACTTAAGGAGATGAAAATCACTCAATTTCGGATTCGAATGGTTGCCGATACGAAGTTAGACAACTAAAAAATAAATGGCTACTGTTTTAAGTATTAGATACCCATTAAATCAAATTTCAACTTTTTATCAAAATCAAAAACTATGCAGCTCACCCATTAGTCATTTTCATATGGAATGACCCTGTAGAAAATCTGTTGTCAACAACAATTGTGGTAAATTCTAGCCACTTTTTATTAGGATGTTCATAATTTCATCAGAATTTTACCAATATTGAAAATATTTTGCTATTTTACAATATGATCTTAGCAGTAATACTGTGTTTGTTTTATTTATTACATCATCACTTTGTTATTTTACCTACTTGAATATTATTTTTCTCTATTAATTACAACAAAAAAAAAAACATTTGCAATATAAAATGTTTGTTTTCATTTGTTATTGTTCCTCGAACCTATGAAATTAATGTTATATTAAATTTGTATATGTGCTAAAAAAGGTTCTACAATCAACAGAAAATATGCAACGCCAAATACTTAAATGCAACACCAAAAAAGTTATCAAAAGCAAAAGAAATAACGCCACAGGAAAATTTAATTATGAACCAACATTTCATTACAACTAACTGGCTCTACAGCTGACGATGTTGAAAAATGGCTACCGTTAATATTCTGAAAAAATATTTTTATATTAATTAAAGAATTTAATAAAGGCAACGTACAGGGAAAAAGTTGCAGTTTTTCATCAAAACAACAAAGTTGTGTGGAAAAGTTGTTATATAAAAAGTATTCAAAAGGTTGTAATTCAAAAAAAAAAACAAAAATAAAAAAAAGTGTATACATAGCAAACATAACAATGCATGGCAGCACCGGAAGCGATTTTTAACAACGGCGGAAGTGAAGCCCAGCATGTATATTGCTGCAGGTCTCAACATGTATTTGTGTGTGTTTTGTAATACATATATGTGGACTTGTGTTAACTTACATGTACATACAATTGTGAATGTTTTCCAGTGTGATAAGTGCCAATAGTGTGAAATATCACAGCACACTCACAGCGAGCACTCAACACAAATGCAACACTGTTAAAGAATGTAGAACGTATACAAACCAAATGTAAAAAAAAATCTCGAAAAACTCAGCAAAGCAAGAGGCAACTTTATAATTTTATTGCATCCGAACGTTAGCAGAAAATTTTTTGCATTGCATGTTAGACAGAGTCAGAACAACGAAGTGTGAGAGAGTAAGTGACTACAGGTAAGTAAGTCGGAATGTGTCGAAGGCATGCATAAAATAGGTCAATGCAAGCAAGGCAGCTGAGAAAAAATGTAGAGGCTCGTGAGAAGAAATATAAAATTTAAAAGTTAACATTAGGGGTATTCACACCGGGCTCGTTAGTTTGTTAGTTGTTACTTGATATTTTTTACATGCACTTTGTTTTTGTAAAATTATCGAACTATCGAACTATTGAACTACCGAGTAACAAAGTAACAACTTTGCAACCCTGATAATTTTTTCGTAAGTTGGTAAAATACGAACAGCTGTTCCATATTTTTAATTGCATGATATTTAAAAGCATTAAAAATAAAACCCAACGCATATTAAATTGAAGTTTTTGTTAATAAGTAAGTATTTCATAAATAAATTAGCGCGACAAGCCACAAAAAAAGTGGAACGAGGAGGAATTATCTGTCGTAGTTGCTGCTAAACGCTGCTAAGCTAGAAGGAGTTGAAAGAAACAATAACTCCAGCTCCTCATGAAATTCGCTGCATAGCGTTTGGAATCAAATTTTAAATTATTTCAAATTTTGCCCCCGTTTGTAGCATTTTCTATTTTTTACTTATAAATGTTCACCAATTGTAATTTATGAAAAGCAAAATCAGCTGTTATTCAACTATAATTACCAGGTTAACGAGATTAAACAAAAGGGTGTGTTCACAGTTCACAAATTTAACGAAGTAACAACTGACCAAATAACAAACTAACGAGTTCGATGTGAATATATTGATAAACATGTTGCATAATTTATAAACGCGGTTTGCTGAGACCCTACAGAAATTAAAAAATTTAACAAAACACAACTAAGCCGGGTGGCCCTTCTTCTACGGGACTGGAAATATAATGTTTTTCTTACAAAAGTCTTTATTTAAAGCAGTACATACATACAAAGAATACATACTTACTTATCTGGCGCTTACAACCGTGGATTGATTTTGGCCTCGTCCAAGAATTTTCTCCAACAGTTTCTGCAAACAACAAGCGTCTTCAGATTATCCAACACTTGATCTTACCAACGAAAATGGTGGCGTTCTTTTCTACATTGACTGCCACCAAGTACCGAAGCCAGCGGAGTCGTTTGATTTTTATGAGCTTAACTATATATGTCAATGTCGGCGTTCAGCCCATACAGCTCGAATTCGACCTTGCCATTGATGCAGATTGGACCGAAGATCTTACGAAGGATCTTTCTTTAGAAGGCTCCCAAAGTCTTTTCATCAGAACTTCTCAACTTCGAGGTTTATGCTGCATATAATAGGACAGGCATGATTAGCGGCTCATAGAGTGCGAGTTTTGTTCGTCGAGAGAGGACTCTAGTTTTTAATTGCCTACTCAGCCCAAAGTAGAACCTGTTCACAAGAGTTAACCTTCGTTTGATCTCAATGCACACCTCTAAGGAGATGTTTCCAACAGTGAAGAGGCGTTCAAGACCCGTGGACTTTTTGTTTGTAGACAGTGGGTATTTCGTCTTATCTGCGTTCACTGCAAGACCCACTCGACTCGATTCTTTCATTAATCTGGAGAATGTTGTTTCTGGTAATGAATTCTAAGCCATTTGCAATTTGGTAATAATTTCTCTTTTGTTGGACTGGCAAGAGGTCTGATCGAACTTATCATTCAGATATTGCAATAAATACTCAAGAGGGTCCAAGTCTGGGCTTCGGGCGGGCCATTCCTATCTATTGAGTTTTGTCCTTAGCTACACGCTATGTATGTTTAGGGTCGTTGTTCTCCTGGTAAATAAAATTATCTCACAACGCCATTTTTCAAACTGAAACTATTAATTAAGTACTCAAAATCAACACGGAGGATTCCCCCGTCTATTTGGACCTACTCTGATAAGCCTTTATAACCATAGCAGCCTCAAACTTATATGTTTCCTAATCCAAATCTAATGGTTTTTATTTAACACATTCCGTTTACAATGTCTTGTTACTCTTTCGCCACATTCTTTCTTTATTTTTTATTTTTGAACTCGAATTTACTCTTATCACTCCAAATAATCTTCTTCCAGAGAAACATTCAAAGGAATGTTTAATACTTTTTTGCGAAAGCCAGCCGTGATTTGTGGTTCCTTTTTGAAATATGAGGTTTATTAACGCTAAAATTACTTGAATAATTCTGCTCAAGCATTCTACGTTGAATCGTTCTTTTGGAAATTTTTAGCTGAAGTAGGTCGCTTCTTCTTCATCTCTCGTAATATTCGGCTGTCATCACGCTCAGTAGTTACCCTTGGCTGCCCTGTTCTGGGTGTACTCTTGACAACACTATTTTTCTTAACCCTTCGATGAGTGAGAAGGTCCCTAGGGACCTTTTTGCATTTTTAAACGGAAATTACTCCTATTTCGCCACTACAACCCCCGATAAAGTTACCATGTATTCCAATAGAATTCTGTTACGCATCGTTTAAAAAAAAATCAAGGTGATCCAACCATTAGTTGGAGTTATTGAGGTTTTATTGAAAATAATACGCGGACGTGTGACAAGGTCCGTAGACACCTTGTACTGAATTTTCATGCAATGACTAATAGATGCATATTCTTTGGGCATCATTATACTTTTTTTATTGCATAACTTGGCAGCAGCTTACACTCCTCATGAAGCACTAACCGTTGATGAGCAGTTGGTTCCTCACACAGGCCGCACCCGCTTCACGCAATACATTCCGTCAAAGCCGGCAAGTATGGTCTAAAAGTATGGTGGTTATGCGACTCGAAGTCTTATTATCCCGTGAAGGGAAAGATATATTCCGGCAAATTGTCTAACCAAGAACGCGAAGCAAATCAAGGGCAGAATGTGGTGCTTGAACTTGCGAAAAACTATTTGGATGCAGTCGACGAGCAAAGTGAGAAGCGGAAGCCGTTTGCCATATTGGACTACAACGCCAACAAATGCGGCGTTGATACAATGGACCAGATGCTTGGCACGTACACATGCAAGCGATCAACGAAACGCTGGCCACTGGCCATGTTCTATAATATGCATGACGTCGCTGCATTGGCTGCTTTTACAATTTATAATGAGATGAAGCCGATAAAAAGGAGTGACAGACGGCGCTCATTCCTGTTACTTCTCACTAAACAATTGGCCACACCAAATATCGAGGAACGTGCCCTGAATAACCATATAACCGCATATCCAAGGATACGCAATGCGATGGAAGCATTTGATCGTCAGGGTAAGAAAAAACACCTTCAAATTCAAGAGTAGATTGTGCATTTATTTGTTTTTTATTTTTTTTTGTTCATTTCAGATGATATCAAGACCGGTAGAAGCCGATGCACCGTTGTTTGCGGCTAGGGCGAATAGACCGTCATGTCGCCATTGCAGTTCTGAGTACGGGCGGCAGTGGGAAACGAGGGCCTACTGCTTCGGATGCGGCAACGCTGTTTGTGGAGAACACAGCACAGTTCTACATCGCTGCAACACTTGCGCACAGGGCGGGGGACAAGCGGAACACGCTCAACAACAATAGTTTTAAAGCTTTTTCATAGTAAAATTAAAAATCCCAGCCCATTATTAGCTGCGTTCGATTCGCCAGTGCTCAACTCAACTACGAAAAAAACGGCTACTTACTGCATAGTTGGCAATACTTTTGTTTTTACAGATCACATAAAGTCTGCCAATAAATTAATTTTGTTTTTGTACTCACATTACATTTTGACAGAATCTATTACTTTTATCTTATTCCGTACACAAACCAACTAAAAAATAAGAAACTGGCAACGCAACTTTACTCAACTCAACTGATAATTGACCTACTCTATACTCAACTAGCTGTAGACTTTGTTGTTGGTTTCCCATACAAATTTTGAAATAAGCGACATGAATTGAGTATAGGCTGGCGAATCGAACGCAGCTATTATGTTCCGCTATAATAAGTTTTCTAAGATCAATGCTTTTTTCCTTTGATTTTGGCACTACTCTAAATCAAACAATACAAATAGGTATATAATGGCTATTAAAATTGATTTAAAAGATCAAAATGCACCTGTTAATATTTTCCTGCAAAAATATTTGAATATTGTTAGCACGAAAAACTCTGTCACTCTGCAACAGTACGCATACTTTTGTCGCGTGTTAAGCTTAATTGATCAGAAATAATTTACTACAACAAAAATATTGAAACCTAATGGGACTTGTTTAGTGGCGTGATGTGTTACTTACATAGTTCCAAGAATACAACAACAAAAAGCTTCACAGTTCGGAGATTAAAAAAAAAAATTTTGAGCACGGAAGATAAATCTTATTTCCGAGTATGCATAGTTATGTCGGATACTGTATATAATATCTCAAGTAATTAAGGTTTAATTATTTTGATGACATCAGCTTGTATGGGGGAAAGGCATTGCTTTTGATCAATTTATTTAAAATTTGAACCTAATTGTAAGTGTTAAGTATTAATACTTATGTGTAAAATATCAAATCAAGAAATGATTTTTTGTAAGATTTTGAAACTTTATAGGTCCTTTGTAGGGAAGTAGGCGTGTTTTTTATTCGATCTTAAGAAATTTTATATCAAAAGTGCGTGCACAAATTTTTGTGGTTTTTAGAGATAATTCCATTTCGATGACGTATGGATGACTTTGTATGGGAAGTGTAGGCGTGGTTTTTGCCGTATTAGACACATTTAGCCCCCCGTTACTACAGGTCTGCGTTTACATGATTTTTGATTTTAATAACCAAATTTTTTGATACAAAAGCTCATACAAAATCTGAAAGTGAAAATTGATAACATGTAAAGCCGATAAAGTTGTTATTGTTGTTTTTCATTGATTTTGACAATTGTGGATACTAAGAAAAGAGTACGAACAGACCCGAGACAACCATATTTATTCAACCATGATCTTGTTTATCTTTAAATGTTGATCTTATCTATAAAAAGATAAACTGCAGTGAAGTACTCTTACAACCAGAACAAAAAGTAAAGCTCTTTATTAATCCTTTTATTCAATAGTTACATATTCATTGTAACGAACAACCCATCCAGTTAATTTTGATGGTGCAAAGGCTTATTTAAAGCGTGTTAATTGCTTGTCTGCATGGAAAAAATTCTATTGTTTGGAAAAGGATTTCAACTATACTAAAATATTTGCAAATAACTTCCTTTGTGTCGACATTAGGTCAGTTTATTTCCAACTCTATCTATTCATTCTTAATTGAACTTTCTACAGGCACAACAAACAGACCGTTCACCTTTGTAGATTCACAAATTCAAATGCATTTCAACTGCTATTCCAATTACTTCCTTCGCCACGTGCAACCAAACGACGAAAGGCAATAGTTTCTTTCACCTCAGACCAAAAGCGTTTCTAAGCACATCCTCTGAAATATCGCCGCACTCACTCACCAACTGAATCATATTGTCAGGATGTTTCCTTCAAATTCTTCTCCACAAACAGGCGAATAAATTGTAAGCTACTTCCTGCAGGCATTTGTAACTTCAAAGAGCTTTTTTTCCCAATATAACGCACGTAGCCTACAAATAGCTGAATGAAGCATTGGTTTTAGTGCACGCACCACGCACGCATGGTACAACTGTTTGTTGTACATAGTACACAAGTATATCAAGTCAATCAAGTTTTAAAAAACCAGCCCGCCATTCGAAGTTAAATTTATCACGCAATGCCGCGCCTTGCTGTCTGACACTCAATTCCGACTGCAATGAAGATTGATACAGTCAAAGGATTAGAGAAGAATTTATGTTCCATGCTGTCTTTTAGAATGCTTGAAAGGAATTGGCATAGAAACCAGTTAGAATAGAGGTATTCTACCCACATGCTGCATGATGTAAAGCTCTCATTAAGGCCTTTGCAGGCAGGAAAAATACTATCGACGCCATCATCATCAACATGTTGGACCGTTTCGGTAGATTAGCAAAATGATGTGGCTAAGCTAAGCCCTGTTGACTTTGTAGTTATAATTTTGGCACAAGTTTTCTACGAAAGTTTTGAGTTTTGCGCCGATATCATCGAACAAAAACTTAACTATTATTTGGATGAACTGAATATTCATAGTGCTATGCATCCCAAAAAAGATTATGGAATTTCTCTGATCAACGAACGGTTCAAACAACAACAAAGAGAGCTTTTCGAGTACACACTTTTACACTGCAACAAGAAGTTCCTAAAAGTTCTCACAATATTTGGTGCAAGGAAATCTTTTCAAGCGTTGGATTTTACCAAGAATGATACAAACAAGATTACGCGTTCCGCAAATGAGAGAGAGAATATAATTTTGTCACTCTCAAATAGTTTACGAGATAAAAATTATGGAAATTTAAAAAATTGATATTTTTCGTATACGAAAATATTCATAATTTTACACAGAACAATAACCGGTGTGAAGTTAGCCCAAATTCTTTATCCCAAATTTTAAACTCAGCCCAACTTCTGAATTCGCCGTAAACTCAACCCAAAAATATTTTAATTCGCCGTGAATAAATGTTAGCAAACTTTTAAAAATGCAAACATCAAAGACAAAAATTTAAAATACTGCATATTTATGCAAAACAACCATCCAAGATGTTTACTTATTTAAATTGCAAGTTTCATTGTGAAATTTATAAGTCGGGTCAGGAATAAGTTATGAGCGTAGAAAGCTGTAAAAGTCAAAAATTTATAGCGATTTGCTTGAAAATGGACAAATTGAACCTTCAGACTGTCAGAAAAAAATTTGCATTATCCTTTTGATAATAAAAATCTGTCCTTAATATACATAGCTAAATTATATGAAATGAGTTATTAGCAATTTTGAAGTATTTTTTTTTGAAGACACGACAAAAGAGGTAGAAGATGAAAAGTTCACGTCCTGGATTTCTGCTCAAAATTGTAGTCTTATACGGACAATCGAATAAAACTATGCTCAAGTACCGGTCTATCGTCCTTGGTGCCGAAATTTGAGCCAAAATGAGAAAAAATGTGATTTTTGTATGAAAGTCCGATTTCCACACCCCGAAACATGTCCCAAAACAAAAGTTCACATCCTGGATTTTTGATATGTGATAGCTAATGGTATAAAGATGATTTTGTGTCCCATTCCCCAAATTGCTATCAATCGTCCTTCATACCGTAAAATGGCCTAGAAGTGAAAAAGTCAGATCATGAAAATGTTATGAAAGGAAAAAGCTCTAAAAGTCAAAATTGTAAAGCGATTCGCTTGAAAATGGACAAATTGAACCTTCAGACTGTCAAAAAAAAATTTGCATTATCCTTTTGATAATAAAAATTGTTGAAATTACATGAAATGAGTTATTAGCAATTTTGAAGTATTTTTTTTTTTGAAGAAACGACAAAAGAGGTAGAAGATGAAAAGTTCACATCCTGAATTTCTGCTCAAAATTGTAGTCTTATACGAACAATCGAATAAAACTATCGAAAAAAGTACTTCAAAATTGCTAATAACTCATTTCATGTAATTTAGCCATATGAAGGACGATTTTTATTATCAAAAGGATAATGCAAATTTTTTTCTGACAGTCTGAAGGTGTAATTCGTCCATTTTAAAGCGAATCGCTGAACAATTTTGACTTTTAGAGCTTTCTCCTCTCATAACATTTTCATGACTTAACTTTTTCTATTCTAGGCTATTTTACGGTATAAAGGACGATTGATAGCAATTTGTGAGTAATTTATGTGTTAAATTACATGATTTTTTATAAAAACTATCAAACACCTTTATTTCTTCATTTCGGCGAATTCAGCATCAAATAATTTTTGCGGCGAATTGAGCAAAAAGTTGGGCTGAAGATTTTGGGCTATCTTCACAGAAGTGAACAATAGATATTTTTACTTTACTTTTCCGCAAGAATTTATTTTCAACTTCGTCAATTTGCCTAAGCGATCGCATATTTGCAAACGTTTTTGTCAAGCAAAAGTACTGTGTGAGAAAGAGAACATTAGATAACGGGACTTCGGAACGCGTTATCTTGTTTCTATCATTCTTGGGATCTAGCAACCCCTACACCACATGAACGCTTAAAGCATACTGACTTGAAATTTAACGCACAGCAGAAAAAACAAACTTTTACGCATTGTACAAATACAGCGAGCCGATTGCTAGTTCGTGTGCAAACGACCAACAACACACGATGCCCGCCGGCTATGGGAAACCATGAAGTGGCCACCACTAGGCTTTCCCAAAAAAGCAGTATTGTTTAAAATTGTTTAAAACTTTACCATAGTTCAAAGTGCATCATTAATTTTTTTTATTTTCCTGAAATTTTAAAAGTTATGAAGTGTTTTTTAAAAAATGTTCGCAAATTTCACGAAAAAATAATATATAGTACACAAAAAGTCCAAAAAAATTGGCAACACTTCTTTTTTTTATTTTTTATTTATGTACATTAAAGTAAAGTTTGGATATTTTTCTTTCGAAATGATGACTCAAAGACTAAGCAAATTTCTGTTATTGACCAACTTACGAGTGAAATTCAAAAATTCTCCGAAAAACCAGATTTTTAGGGAAAATTGGACTAGCATCACCTCTAAACCTTTTCCAAAAAATCTGAAAAAATCTCAAAAATACTTGACTCCATAAGCTTTCCAACATAGGTTGAGTAACTATGATATTCGAAAAAAAAGTTTCATTTGGGACACCCTAGCCACCACTGCTTTAAATCAAAATATAAGGTCTTTCAACAAGAGGCGTCATTTTTAATTAAAAAAATTGTTAGTCCAAAGTATTAACACAATATCTGTTAAATGTCCGCCGCAACTGTTCTTGCACATGTCCATTTTTTTTATGAAATTTATCATCACATTTTCGAATAATTGCGGCTGTATCTCGCGAATAACAGCTCTAATATTGTCTTTGAGTGCTTGAATTTGCTGGAACAAAAAATCTAATAGTCAAAAATAATCAAAGTCTCCATTTAGAAAAATCACATGTCCAAGAAATTTATGTACGCATTCCACATCCATAGCATCAATTTGTGGCCAAAAAAGTCACTCTATATTGTTCAGTAACGCAATCCATTCACTGAAACGGTCGCACCAGCATCATTTTCGAAAAAATATGGCCTAATGACGCCGCCACCCCAAAAAGCGTACCAAACTTTCACTCATTGTGGGTGAAGAGGTTGTTCGACTATTTCTCTTTGGTTTTTAGAGCGTACCCACGTACCCACACCGATGAAAATGAGCCTCATCACTCAGAATAATTTTGTTTGAGATATCATGATCTTGATCGCGCATTTCCAGGACCTAATCAGCAAATGTATGGTGTTTTCCATGATCTAATGGCTTCAATTCTTGTGTTTACTCCACCTTATAAGCACGTAAGCCAAGATATTTTTGCAAAATACGGTGCAAAGTGGCTGTGATCGTCTCGAAATAGACAAACCTGAGTTTTCAGCCAGCTCAGCTACAGCTGCGATATTTTCAGTTGACCTAGCCGAACGAGCACGAATTGGAGTCTATACATCATTTACTTGTATGAAAATGTTCAAATTTATTGATTAATTTCACTATAGCTGAATAACAGGTGAACATTTTTGTGTGATGATTTTTTACGATTTTCGACGTAAATTGACAAGAAAGGAATGCATCGATGAACTTAGTTCGACTTTTGGTGATGAAGCACTATACCCAGCGTTTGTAAGATCCTGGTTTAATGAGTTCGGGCATGGGCGTCATTAACTCCGAAACGATTTTCGTAAAGATATCGAATGAAAAATATCGATGTTGTGCGTGAACTATTGGAAACAGACCGGCATATAACATACTGTGAAATGGATTCATCCTTGAGCTTTAGTGGGACTAGCATACATTCGATCTTACATAAGCATTTAGGCGTCAGAAATTGTTGTTTGTTCCCGTTGGATACACTTTAATTTAACGCTTGCTTAAAAAAAGGCCTCGAATCGATTGGTGCAAGGAAATGCTGACAAAATACAGAGTTCGAAATATGTCTACAACATCACCACAGGTGACGAGTCAAAGCCAGAAACAAAACAAATCCACTGTTTGGATCGTTCAAAGTGAGCAAAATCCAATAAAAGTTGTCTGCAAATGCCAAATTGCCAGTTTTTTGAGAAATACCGGTCGTGTCGTAACGAGCGCGGATCCACGGTGGGGCGATAAGGTTGTTGTTGTTGTTGTTTATTTTTTATTTTGTCGCTTTGTATAGAAAAATATAAGTAGACGCTGGTCAGTGGCTTTCTGCGGTAGTGCAGTCGCATAGACTTGAAAACAGACTTGAAAAGTAGAAAGCTTGGTTTTTTCTACCAATTAATGTAGGGTAGAAAACAAATGGCGTCCGTGGCGTAGTTGGTTAAAGTGCGTGGCCGCTATGTCAAAGAACTTTGGAAACCCAGGTTCGAACCCCAGCAGCGACAGAAAATTATTTGAATTAAAATAATTTTTCTGTACGGCCGCCACCTCTATGCAGACAATGGCAAACCTCAGAGAGTTATCAAAATGCCATGTAAAGCTTCTTGAGAACGAGAACTTTCCGTTCATCGCCATTCGGAGTCGGCGTTAAGCATGTAGGTCCGGTTCTCGGTCAATTGTGTACAAACTTAATAACACGCACAACACAATTGATCATAAGAAGCTAGGTCAAAGTCCTTTCAAGGGCCGAAATGGCCTGTTATTTATTTTTATTTTTATTTTGAGAAAACAAATAGAATCAAATCTGACTTATGATTCGTTTTTCAGAAGCAAGTCAAGGCTTGTAGGGTAGAAACATATCAAGTTTCTACAAGTCAAGTCGAAACTTGATTATTTTCAAGTTACTTGATTTTCAATTGACTTGTTGCAGATCTCTTGTTCCAATACATTAAAAAAATAATTGGTAGTAGGTTATCTAGCTTGTGTGAAACTAGATGGGTCGAAAGATATGAGGGAGTTTTGCAATTTCGTTTTGCGCTTCCGAAAATTATTGAAACCCTACACCATATATCTCAGTGGCATGATTCGAAAACGTCGTCAAAAGCAAACACTTTGAAAATTGTTCTTTGTGAGACAAATGTTTTAGGCCCCTATTAGGTACGACAACTCAACTTAAGTTGACGTGACTTAAAATTGAGGTGTCTCAACTTTTTTGCCATATTACATATAACATACATTTTTAGTTGAGCTGTGGTGTAAAATTGCTTTTTCTATTGGAGCATGATTACACCGAAATTTTGACACTTTCATTGAAATGAATCAGCTGTTCGCATTAATTTCAATTTTTGTGTATATGTATTTTGTTCACAATAAATCAAGCAAGGAAGTAGAATGATAATACATTTGACTGTAATGCCAGCAGTCCGAGTTCAATCCCCGCATGTGACAAAGAATAAAACTTTCTCGCTTTGCCTTTATGTATTTCCTTCGTTTTTTAACACAGCGCTCCTTGGACTAACACATAAAAGAAATTTTTTAACTGTTTGTTGAAGCGTTTTTAAACAATTTTTTAACCTGCACTTAAGAAGCGCTTCTGCCATAGCGTTTCACACATTTGGAGCGCTTTTTAAGTAAACCAAATTCATATTAAAATTTACATTGGATGTCCTAGGATGGAAGCGCTTCTTAAGTGCAGCTAAAAAATCGTTTAAAAAGCGATTCAACTAATATTTAAAAAAGCTCTTTTATGTGTTAAACCAAGGAGCGCTGTGTTAAAAAAAAAAAAAAAAAATAAATACATAAAAACAAAGCGAAAAAATTTTGTTCTATTGGCATTATAGTCAAATGTCTAACCGCTTTGCTAATTCCTTGCTTGACTACTCGTGAACAAAATGTGTATAAAAATATGAACCCCACAACTCTGAACTCTGAAAAGCGCATCCTCAAAATAAGCTCATAAAATGCGCTATTTCTAGGAGCGCTTTTTATTTTCCGCTGGGTAATAATATAATATATACATGATATGGATAATAATATATACATATACATAATATATGTATTTATACTTTATTTTACTTGCGTATTTTTATCCATTTTCATTCAATTAACAAAAAACAATAAACAAATAAAAAGTTCGTATGAAAAAGACGCTATACAACTAGTTCAAAGGAGATGTAAGTTTTTGACAGTCATTACACTCGGCACAAAGTTGCATTGTTAAACATAATACCACAAAAAATACATATACATCTCTGAGATACATACTTATCAGACGACAGACACGTATGTACCTCAAATGTGTAATAGACAATACAAATTTACAAATTACACACACAACTTAAGTTGAGTTGTCGTACCTAATAGGGGCCTTAGTTGCAGTCGCTTGCCTCTCTGATGTGTTGAGTAACGCACAAGCCCACAGCTGTTTCCTATAGAAAAAACAAATTGATGTTAAATCAGCGCTAATACGATTCAAGATACTTTAAATTTATTACAGAAGAAACGAGAATCCTGTGAGATAAAACTTGAAACTCTTTTTAAAGAAGTTGAAAACATTATAAATAATATTGGAGAATAAATTAAAATGCCACGTGTCATTTTCAAAAGAACCGCGCTAATTATCCAGTAAAAGATCCCATAGCATATTTCAGACAAGCTGTTTATATTCCTATGCTGGATAAAGTGATGATGGATTTAAAAAGTCGATTTTCAACAACTACTTTGGATTTGTATTAATTTTTAGTACTGTTTCCTTATTCCATTACCTCGAAAAGCATTACATTATCTATACAAGCTGTGAGAAAATTTTGTAAAAGATATTACATTTCATCAAAGAATATTCAGATGTTTTAGAAAGGTCTTTGATTAACCCTGCAGTAGTCGCGCGGATTACATGATTATGTAATCCAGTCATGCAAAATTATGGATTTCACAATTGTCTGCAATCGATATTCATTGATTTTACGTACTATAAGAATTATGTTTATGTTGTTTTTTTAAATAAATATAATATAAAATAAAGTAATAATAAAAATTAAAACAAATAACTAAGCATTTTCAAATTGCCATCTCTTATTTTAAACTTTAAAAAACGGATTACATATGAAATCCGCGCGACCACTCTCGTCACATTTAGGTACGCGACTACTGCAGGGTTAATGAGTTGAACATGTGGCACTTGCAATGTGAAAGAGAAAAGTACGATTCAAGTATTAGTGCAATGCAACTATTACACTGCTCTGATGCTGAAGTATATCCTCTTATTCATACTCTTTTTAAAATTTTAATAACATTGCCTTCAAGTGGAGCAACTGCTGAAAGATCATTTTCTACATTTGAAGAGAATTAAAACCTATTTGAGGTCTACGACAACAGAAGAAAGATTGAACAGACTTGCTTTATTGAATATTCATTATGACATTAATGTGATTGTGGATCAAGTCATCGATAGATATACCAAAACACGGACGCATAGATTAGATTTCGTGTTGTAATTCGATTTTTCGAACCGGGAGATTATGTACGATTAAGTCATTTAATCCAAAAACGCAAGCAGACAATTTTATATTTCCCTTTTAATTTTTATATAAGTTATGTTAAATGTTTTTTTTAATTCATGTACATATAGTCACTGAAAACTGGTTAACTCCTTTTTATTTAATATATTAGAAAAATTTGTTTTTAAAATATCGCCATTTTCGGGATATTCCACAAAACAATTTTTACATTTTACAGAACATTTTGTTGCTTTTGATTTGATTTTACAAACTACGATCGCACCCCCCACCCCCCCAATGAAGCTTCTGGATCTGCCACTGTGTCGTGCAGGTGGGAGTGCACGATTCTTGCACACTAAGCCTGAACAATTGCACACTAAGAATTGAAGTTTCGTCCATTTTCAAACCCCATGGTACCGCCACAAAGCATGACTTCACGGTGCATGGGAACAGCACTAAGCTGACAATTGGATTTCTAATGATCATCGTTTAAGGAGTTAATAGAAGTGTTAAACTCTACTCAGCCTCCTGTGTTTTGAGAACGCTCAACTCTTCGCAGTTCTTCTGTTATAGGTTTATCGATGGTACTGACCATTAATCAGTTCGCTTCGCTTTTCACCATTAGGGTAACCAAGTTATGTTGTGTCACAATTTCCCCGAGCCTGTTCAAAGCCTTTAAAGCGGGCATAATCGAACTTGGGATACTCAAATATAGCATGGTTTGCATCATCAATTGTGAGCAGCGTGAGCAGTATATACCACGTGCTTTAGTTTGAAAAAGGATGCTCTGAAATACTCATGGGTGCTTCACATACACATCTGTGGCAGATTAAAGTTAGCTGAGCCGTGACTTCTTCCGAACCAATCGGGAATATTCGGGATGAGCTGGTGTATCTAGCGACTCTTTTGAGATCTATTCCAGCGGTCTTGCAAATGCAGATATTTTCCTTCTGTAGTAACTAACTTGCAAACAGATGCGTTGTCGTTAGCGGTCAGAAGCGTCTTATCCACTAGAAGGTCAATGGATATCGAGCTTGTTAGGACTAGTGCTGCATCTTCGAAAACTGTTCTGATGGCACAACTTACCCTGAGTAAGCCGATTCTGTACACAGAGTGGACAACTCGATAGTAAGACTTCGTCTTCATTGCTGTGGGCCATACCATTGACCATACATCAAAATGGATCGTACTACATTAAGGAGTAGTGTCCACATTTATTTGGGGCCTCTATTCGGCATTATCCTCGATGAATGCGTCGGATAGTTCTTGTGGGCATCCTGGATTATGCTTTTTAAATGTTAATCGAGGGTCGATAATAACACCAAGGTATTTAAAGATGTGTTTGATTGCACCACCGTCCCGTTAACATAGATGCTTGCATCTTTTATCTTTTTCCGGCTGCTTATGAGTATGCCTCCGTTTTATGTTCGGCTAGGCAAAGCGCCACTGACATAAGCCAGTTAAAGATAGTGCCAATTGCAACACTACTGAGTGCTCGACTTCTTCTAGGTGTTTTACAGTTCCCACAACCACTAGGTCATCAGTTGCGTAGCTTAGTACTCTTTTAACGAAGTACTTCAATATTATCCTAGAGAGGTAGCGTGGAATTTCAAATTCTGCGAGTGCTTTCTTGTATTCTAGTTTGCGGAGTTAAAAGCGTTGCGCACATCCAGCGTTGCCACGAGATAATTCTGCTTTACACCGGACTAACGTAGAATTGTTAATGCTGAATAGTACAACTATTTGTTTGCAGGAAGTTTTTGCAGAATCGAGGAAAACCGCAAAGCCGCGATTTTTACGCCTGTGGAAACTGCGAGTCTGAGAACGTCAATCGTGAGAACTCAGGATCGACCCCTGAGGGACACAAATGAAGACGTTATACATCTTGATACCCTAGTCAGTTGCGTAGCTTAGTACTCTTTTAACGAAGTACTTCAATATTATCCTAGAGAGGTAGCTTTGAATTTCAAATTCTGCGAGTGCTTTCATTGTATTCTCCTAGTTTGCGGAGTTAAAAGCGTTGCGCACATCCAGCGTTGCTACGAGATAATTCTGCTTTACACCGGACTAACGTAGAATTGTTAATGCTGAATAGTACAACTATTTGTTTGCAGGAAGTTTTTGCAGAATCGAGGAAAACCGCAAAGCCGCGATTTTTACGCCTGTGGAAACTGCGAGTCTGAGAACGTCAATCGTGAGAACTCAGGATCGACCCCTGAGGGACACAACCGAAGACGTTATACATCTTGATACCCTCGTCAGTTGCGTAGCTTAGTACTCTTTTATCGAAGTACTTCAATATTATCCTAGAGAGGTAGCGTAGAATTTCAAATTCTGCGAGTGCTTTCATTGTATTCTCCCAGTTTGCGGAGTTAAAAGCGTTGCGCACATCCAGCGTTGCCACGAGATAATACTGCTTTACACCGGATTAACGTAGAATTGTTTATGCTGAATGGTACAACTATTTGTTTGTAGGAAGTTTTCGCAGAATCGAGGAAATCCAACCACCGAAAGAAGATCATCACGCATCACGACAACGCGAGTGTCCAAACATCAGCTCAAATAAAAAGAGAGTTTTTTAGCACTCACAATGTTGAATTGATGGGTCATCCGCCTTACAGTCCCGACTTGGTACCCAATGACTTCTACTTGTTCCCTCACACTAAGAAAAAAATGTGTGGAGAGCATTTTGCTACACCCGAATAGGCCGTTGAGGCCTTCAAAAACCTGGTTTTGGAGTCACCAACTTCAGAGTGGCAAAACTGTTACGAAAAGTGATTCTAACGAATGCAAAAGTGTATCTTGGAGAATATTTTGAAAAATAATAAAAGCATTTTCAGTGATTAACCACTGTTTTTTCATTGTTCGGCGCATGACTTAAAATGCAGTCCTTGTATGAACTTCAAAGTAATATGGAATGCAAAGCGCATTTCTTAAAAAAACACCGGAGGAAGCAAATCAAACCCAGCTCCCCCGTTAACATCCAAACGTTGTAAAACTCCAAAGACATTAATCTTTGAAGTCATCAGTCATCTTCGAAGTCATCAGGATTAATTGGCAATACAGCATTTTTAAAAACGGACCCAAATAATTTGCAAGATTCTTGTGAGCTATTCCAACATTTATCTTTATACTTGATAGACCTTCCCAAGACCCAAGACTGTTCATAAGATTTACGTTTTGAATTAATTAATATCCAGAAAGACTTGATTTTATTTCAGGTTCGATGGATTTTAATTACTTTTTATATAAGAAGTTATAAAGAAAATTAAATTCCTTATTTATTATATAAAATTGCTTAAATTCTAGAAATCAGCGCCTAATAAGCTTAATTTTTTTTTTTTTTCATTCACTTATCAATAACTAGCTCTCAATTTCGTTATTACTGTTGCTCATCATCAAATTGCGATATGGTTCCCCAGTTGCCACGACAGCAACATGAAATCAAATCAAAAGATAACAAAAACCAATCGCTGCCAAATACCTTCACTTCACGCCCAACAATTCAACTTTGACTTTGGAATTTCAATAGAAAAATACTGCCAACGACTTGAATTTCTGTTGCCTCCACTGCCGAAACAACCACAATTTACCTCTTTTAGCGCTTATTTTAGACTCACGTCTACTTCTACAATTTCAACAATTGAATGTTTGGCTTGTGCCTGTGCTTGTTTGTCTGACAGTCTATGTATTTTGATACTGGTTTTCGTCATTGTACGAGTACAAGCAATGTCGTGGCAACAACGTTGGTCCTTGTTGCTTACCAGCCAGCCATCTTTTGGAAATTGTCATTTGACAGTTGGCAATACTAAGCAACTAACTCACTAGCTGTCTATTTGACGTGTTGCTTGTGTCTGTGTGCTCGTATGCACGTCAATTCAGTACAGCTTAAATAATATTTCCAAGGATGCACACACATACTCGTGTACAAGCTCAGGATACACACGCACATATTAAGGCTATTCCCGGTTGACAGCGGAACCTAAGTTTAAGAATAAAGAAAAATGTTAGTCTTGTTTAGCTACAGATTTGCTTGTTGAATAGGAATTTGACATAAGCCCAATGATTTCAGGACAGACTTAAATTTTTGAATGATACGTAACACTCTTTGGGACTCTAGTTGAAATCTCTTCATTCCAAGAAATACAATGAAATGAAGAATGTTGCTCACGACAATCATCCTGTGATATCTACTATAGTGGCAATGGGAAGAAGCACAAGACTGGATGCGAATTCGTGATAAGCAAGAGATTACGGCATCATGTCCTGCTATTCACACCTGAGAACGAACGTTTTCATAATCTGCTTCAGAACTAAATTCTTTAGCATAAGCCCAATATTTACACATGCTACGACAGAAGACAAGGACAATGGAACCAAGGAAAGTGCCTTGAAGATACCTATGAGCGCTACTCTCGTCACAGCAAGAAAAAGAAAACGTGCTTGGTGACTTTAACGCTAAGTTGAGAAAGGAGAATATCTTTGGTCCAACAGTTGGAAAGTTCAGCCTCCATAACAATGCCTTCGAAAATGAATGAAGGCTGATTGTCTTGCTGTAGCACGAAACATTGTCGTTATTAAAGTCTCAATATTCATAAGGCCACTTGGCTGTTGTGCCCTGGTATGTTCATAAGACCCTAGTCAAAAAAAGCGCAGTCAAATTGATTAAGTTTTGTTTGACGAAGCCACTCTTCGAGGGTACTACGCACGATCGTTTCTGCCAATTTCGATACGGATCATTATCTTGTTGCAGCCAAGATCTCTACACATCTAACCGCGGTCAAGAACGCGCGAAATTTTACACAGAGAAAACAATACTTTGTCATGCTACAATCAAAATGAATGAACGAAGTCTTAGCTACTCGACTCTCACTATTGTTTTAAGAAAGCATTCCTCCGATATCTACTCAAAGCGTGCGCCAGCCGAAAAGGTGATTAACTACCGTCGAAACAATGTGACACGACCAGGAGGTCGCCGTGTCACTGAAATGAAAAACATAGACTACAAAGCCAGCCTGCAGTCGACTGTAACGCATGCTGCTAAGAAACTGCACAAAGAGAACTCTAGTGCAAAGAGTCACTTTTGCAAAAAGTTCCCTTTTGCTGAAATAACGAGAAACAGAAGAGAGGAAGTGTTCGCAAATTAAGATGCATAGCGACAAGAATGAGGCCTGAATATTTTTCGAAAGTATAAAACGCCTGGTCAATTTTTTTTTTAGACCGATGCCTCTTCCCGTGAGGACGAAAACGGGAATCTAATGACGGATATCCAAAGCAAAACTGATGATGTAGAGGGAACACTGCTCTAGGCTTCTGAATGTAGAAGATAACAAAAATTTCGACATTAGCGATGACATCCCAGAAACCGCAATTGCAGACGACAGCGTTGAAGTGCCGCTTCCCGACTATAATGAACAGCTATAGATGAGATTAAAAACAACAAAGACGCAGAAGCTGATTGCCTACCTGCTGAGTTCTTTCCCTCAATTGCGGACGACAGCGTTGAATTTCTGCTGACCGATCATAATGAAGTCTTGACAGGAGCCTATGAATTATCTGTTGAGTTCTTCAGGAATGAAGACGAAACTCTATTTAAATGTGTTCATGAGTTTCTATACAGGATATTGTCGCAAAAATGAATTCCAAACGAGTGGGACTCAGTGTGCTCTGCCAAATCCACAAGAAAGGCGATACCACCATTTGCACGTACTTCCATGGAATAAGCCATCCATGGATCCATGGAAGCCATATGCGAAAGACTGAAGACCATCGTAAACCAGCTGATTGGACCTTACCAGTGTGGCTTCAAACCTGGAAATCCACTATCCACCAGGTATTTGTGCAACCAAAAATTTTGGAAAAGATCTTAGCGAAACAAATCGACACGCACCATCTTTTAATCAATTACAAAGTCGTCTTCGATAGTCCATTAAGGAATCACCTGTACTCCACTATCTCTGAATTTGGTATTCCTGCAAAGCTCATCCGTATTTGGAGAATAACACTGAGCAACACCAGCAGCACAGTTAAGATCGGGAAGGATCTTACTCCTGATTCGATTCCAAGCGAGATTTCAGATAAGGTTATTCCTTATCGTGAGACTTTTTCAACCTAATGATGGAGAAGATCATCCGAGATGCTGATGATCTGAGACATAGTGGCACAATATTCCTCAATAATATTACGCTGCTGGCGTATGGTGACAATATCAATATAATTGTCCAAAATACGAGCAATTAGTGCAGCATTCTTCCAATAAGAGGAATAGTCAGATCAAATGGGCCTTGAACTAAGATAAGACAAAATACCTAGTGTCAACAAATAAACAGTCCCAGCGTCTTGGAAACCACTATTGACAACACCTCCTTAGAGGTTGTTATGTGTACCAACACCTCCTTAAAGGTTGTAACTTCGTTACCTAGGATTTAGCATAAACTCTTCCAACGATGTCAGTAGTGAGATAAGACGAAGGTTAACTCTTGCCAATAGATATTACTTTGGGCTGAGTAGGAAATTGAGAAGCTCTATAAGCCCTCTCTCTACGAACAAAACTCAAGCTCTATATGTCACTAATCATGCCTGTCCTATTATATGCAGAACAAACCTGGACGTTGAGCAGTTCTGATGAATAGACTTTTGGAGCCTAAAAGAGAAAGATCCTTCGTACGATCTTCGGTCCAATATGTGTCAATGACGAGTACCGAATTTGATGGAACCTCAAGATGGATAATCTGTACGCTGACATCGACATAGCTAAGCACATTAAAATTTCCGGAGGCGTCAAAGGGACGTTATTGTTTTTGTTGTTTGTTTCACGGAAGAGTCTTCACAGTTAATGGAGTACTACAGAGTCACGAAAAAAATTTTTTCGTGGTTGGAGAACGGACACAGACGATTGAAGGTACACAATAGGATGGTGCTACCTGCCCTTTGAGTAATTTTCCCCAACCCCGAACATCCATAGTTAGTATGGAAGTAGTAGTAGTAGAAGTATTTATGACATCTCACATTTTACTCAATGAAGTTTCCAATTTTCTGAATATAATATGATGTTGCAATGATAATAGTTTCTAAGACTAATTGTTGAGCTCGAGGTCAAGTAAGTTAATGAAGAACCCAACTAACAACAACAGCTCTGAATAGAGTAATCACACAGTAGTCACTCATCTCTAACATATTTTGTAGTTGTGGTATATTTGTGGCTTGTTATTCTTCTTTTTATACAATTCCGTTTAGGGTTCAGCTTGTTTGGCCAAAGTACTCCTTGGTGGTGTGGAGGTATGTATTTAAAAAATTACTAATGAAGCAAGAGTAGAACTTCCCAGTAGGAAAAGCGATCATCCCAAGATATCTTCTAGGCACATCTTTTAAGACTCGGCGATCATGTCCCTTCACTTCCAAATTCTATATCTTGTTTAGTATAGAGCTGCTCCGTAAGGTGTATTAATCCCTTTGTAACGTCTTCGGGCACGTAAGTAGTGATAAGTCAAGAAACCGAGTACCTTCTTTTAGCAATGAAGAACCGATATGGATGTCGATTTGTTTTGTTTTTTACTTTTGCTTTTTTACATGTTCTTTCCAACACATCGCTTTTCAGCTACCGTGTTCATCTCCTAAGGTATTAGTGCCTTCTTCCAATACTTGAGGCAATAAGAAAAGATAGCTTGCTTTAGAGAGGTCTTTGCTTATCTTGCGACTGGGTTATTACCTCCTGTTTGTAAGGCAAGAGTGTGCTAATGTAAAAAAACCCTGTTTGTGTAAAAAAGACTCAAAAGTTCACAAGAAATTATGGAAAAAGGTTTGATTGGGTAGAGATTTAGGGTGTAGAAATTAGAGGCTTAGAGCTTTCAACTGAGATTAAAATATGAGATACATAATTTCAAACTGAAAGTTAGCGTTATTAGCAAAATAATTTTATGCTTTTACTGTTTAAAAATGATTTTGGGCATTCCGCCACCTAGTTGGCTCGCATGTGGCGTATTCCTAAAGTCCAACTTTCAACCACTTTTTCAAGCATTTGGGACCGTATCTTAACAATGGCTCGCAAAATGTTGTCTTCCAAGGTGTCCTGATTATTGTTTTGTCCGTTTAAACCAGTGACTTCACATGAACTCAGAAAAAATAATCCAAGAACGTAAAATTGCACTTTCTTGACGACTAATTGACTGGCCCATTTCGAGAATAAAGACGGTCGCCAAAGGTTTCCTTCAGTAAATCGACTTTTTGACATGCTCTTTAGAATATGGAGCCGTTGTGTTGAAAAAAACATGTCTTCAATTGAGACCCGAAATAATCGACAATCGTCTTTCGCCTAACTATGAAAAAACAGTGGCTAATCAGTGAGCATGCTTTTATTGATTTTCAAAGTATACTCCAAAATGATAAATACATTTTGCCTTCGTTGGAACCAATTTTCGAAACAGTTTTCTTACTCTGAAGTTGTTACCTCCGAAACCAAGTTTTTCAAGTCTTCAAAGGCTAGTTCGGGCGTAGAAAAACCTTGGCGACGCTTTTTTTCTTAATGCGAAGGGACAAGAAGTTATTGGGTGCCAAGTCCGGACTGTAAGATGGATGACTCATAATTAGACGTTTTTAGTGCTCAAAAACTCTTTTGTTTGAGCTGATGTGTAGGAACTCGCATTGTAGTGTTGAAGGATGATCTTCCTTCGGTGGTTGGTTTTCCTCAATTCTTCGAAAACTTCCAGCAAACAAATGGTTGTGTACCATTCAGCATTAACAGTTCTCCGTTGCAAAAGTATTACAGCTGCGACATGACCGATTTTTATGAAAAATTTGACAATCATTTTCTTGGATGTGCTCCGTCCCCGAATAACTTTTGTCGGATTTTACACACTTTGAAAGACCCAAACAGTGGATTGCTGTTTTATTTCGGGCTCAAAAGTATAGATCCATGTTTCGTCACTGTGGTGATGTCATAGGCGTATTTCCAACTATCTTTGCTGAATCTTTCAGCATTTCCTTGCACCAATCGACACGAGCTTTTTTTGTGTGACCGTCAAATTATGCTGTATCAAACGGGAACAACATCTTCCTGATATCTAAATGCTCATGTAAAATGGAATGTATGCTTATCTCACTAATGCTCATTGGTGACTCCATCTCACGAAATGTCATATGTCGGTCTGCTTCCAACACTTCATGCACAACATCTATGTATTCTGCCACAACAGCCGTTTTCGGAAGACCTTCACGACCGAATTGATCTAGCATTTTACAGTCGCTGTGTGTGGTGCTTAATCAGCAAAAGTCGAATAAAGTTGATCGATGCATTCTTTTCTTGTCAATCCACGCCGAAAATCGTAAAAAAGTAATCATCTTAAATATTTACGTTTTAATTCCATTTTTTTGCTGAAGTGCAATTTTTAAACCCCTGCTAAAAACACAATAAGCGCACATAAACTAAAACAGCGTAAATACGTTTATGCTAGAAAATGTCAAATTTTCGAATGGAAATGTCAAAATTTATCTGGTAATGCTAAGTATTGCCGAGGAGCAAAACTTAATAGTCAGCCCTCGTATAGCGTTGGTCTTTTTAATTCTTATCGAAAAATGAACCACCAAAAAAAAACACCCTTTATTTAATCGTTAAGTGTTGTTATTTGAATTTATCAGCGTTCCATCCCTAGCAACTTACTCGCTACATTTTTATAATCAGCTGTTTTGAATTGAATATGTATAAATAAAAATCCTTCTTCTGCTTATTGTTCTCATCAAAGAAACATGTTTTATTAAATTGTCGGAAAGTATCGCTGCGTAATTCTTTAATCATAACATTAAGAGTACAACTTCTTTTGAATATTATGCACTGAACACATTGACGACTACACGACTTTACGACACGACATGAAGAAAGAGTCAACAATCTGGAAATATCATACGATTGTTTCACTCACTCACACGCAAACCCTTATATTTGCTCTTTTGTCGTTCGTCAAATTATAAATAATTCTATACCGGCGTCAGCAACATTTCTATGTCGCCTCGAGATTTTCACTACATTCACCTCCATAAGAAAAGCATGTAAAAAAAATTTGAGAGATGTCGTTATGTCGTTGCCATCGTCAATGTGTTCAGTGCATTAATCAACAAAACTTTCTGTCAAATTCAAGGAACTAGTTTTTTTTTTTTTAAAGTTACTTCACCAAGATACGGTGGAGATGAAGAATTAAACTAGTTTGAACAATTATTTTTCAATGGTTGTACGCATCAAGAAGCAAACGTACGCTTTAAACAAACGACTGCATCCCGTCATTCATCCATCCAAATATCCATTATGTTGACCACGATGCACGTACGTGACATTCTGCTAACGACCAATGTCTATGTTTACGAAAACGGTGTGCTGGCCATGATGTTGACGCTGCAGTTCGTTACCCATTCATACAATATTTGGATACATGCTATGTGCAGTCGTATATTTGTGTCCTTGCCTGGCTATTCCACTCGCAACGTCACTGTGAACTAACTGTCAACTAGAGTGAAGCTGCAGCAGGCTACCTTCAATACCTAAGCGAATGAGCAAGTGAGTATGTTAGAATGAGTAACTGACCAAATGTTTGACTAACTGAGTGACTGACTAAGTGTTGATGATGGGTTAGCCTAATAGGCGCGCGCCGGGACAACAACAATGTCTAGTATTTATACTATAGTTTGACATGAAATCCAAGTCGCTTTCTGGTGAGGTGTTAAAATGATCCACAAGGAATCAAACAGTTCAGCAAGGTACACAGCATGTTAGTGTGTTTTTTTGGAGATAGCGACAAACGCTCAATTGCCCACAATGGAAGTAAGGCTTTATTAAAGATTGATTGTTATTGTGTGCGTGTAAGGACGTGGCTGACATAATAAATTCGAGTATGCGACAATTTGGCGCTCCAGAAATTAAAATCGATGATTTTGCCGTTGCACACAATCAAAGCGAACGATCGTGCCAAGCTCACAAAGTTGATCCAAAGAATAAATAGAACTAATAATAGTCCACTTTACCATCTCCCTAAGAGTTCAGTAAAATAATAAAAAATTTAATTATAATAGAGAAGAAAACATGCTTTAAGTGCATGAATTGCATTTTGCATTTTAGAACGGATCAAAAAATTAAGTTTTAAAACTTTTGAAAGTTCACCCTTTGAAACCACTTTAAGAGATTTTCAGCATCATTATAATTATTTTGAGTCACCGAAAAACAGCCGAAATTGTCAGTTAATTGTAACTGTCATACGTTTAATTGTAATGGTCTTGCATCCCGAGAAAACTAAGCATTGCCAGATGAATTTTGACAGTTCCATTCGAAAATTTGAGATTTTCTAGCATAAACTTACTCACAACTTTTTGGTGTATATGCGCTTGTTGTGTTGTTTACAGTAATTTCAAAATTGCATTTCAGCGTGAACATTTTCGGGTGATGATTTTTTACTATTTTCGACTTGGATTGACAAGAAAAGAATGTACCGATCAACTTAGTTGGACTCTTGGTGATGAAGCACCACACCCAGCGGCTCTAAAATGCTGATTTAATGAGTTAGATCTTCGATGTCATTATCTCCAAGATGAATTTCGTAAAGGTCGTCCAAGTACGGCTGTTGTGGCAGAAAACATCGATTCTGTGCGTGAACTGTTGGAAGAAGACCGACATATGACTTACCGTGATATGGAGTCATCATTGGGCATTATTGGGTCTCGTATTAAGGCATCAGGAAGATTTGTTCGCTTGGATACCCCATAATTTAACGGTTACTCAAAAAAAGGCTCGTGTCGATTGGTATAAGGCAAGACTGAAAAATACAGAAGTGGTGGTTCGAAGCACGTCTACGAGATCACCACAGGTGACGAGTCATGGATCTACTCTTATCAGCCCGAAAAAATTCAGCAATTCACTGTTTGGGTCTTTAAAAATGAGGAAAAGCCGACAAAAGCTATCCACGGACAGAGTTAAGTTCATCCAAGCAAAAGGTTGCCAGTTTTTTCAAAAAAATCATGTTGCAACTGTACAACTTTAGCCACGGAGAACTTTTAATGCTAAATGGTACACAATAATTCTTTGCTGGAAGTCTTCGGAGAATAAATTTTTTCTGTGGTACCATTAGACACTCAGCAAGATAAGAAATATTCCGTGAAATAAGGATAACAAACAAGCTCCGTAGATTTATTTTTCATCAGAAAAATGCAAGCTTGATGCGTTTTTGAGCACTCAAAACATTGAATTAATGGTTTGTCCGAGGTACAGTCCTGTTTTGGCACTTATTACTTCTTTTTGTTCCCACACATCATGTACAAACTGCATCACAATGATTTTCGACGCCATAAGAAGCCGTGGTGATGTGTTAAAAAACTATGTTTAAGAGAGTTTGGAAAATCTATGTGTACTATTTACATTTATCTGATTTATTAAATTTTGTATAAATATATTTTAATCCTTAGCATCTTCAGCTGTATCCTGGAAATTTGTTGCATTATCTGGGATTTAATTTTACCTACGTTTTCTCACAATACAAATAAAAGCAAATAAATGTTGGTATACTTGTTATGCAATGAGTAAGTGCGGCAACTTCCGGCTGAATGTTCTTTGTTGCTATGCATCAAGCATGCCTGCCAAAGTGTTTCCCTGGCATAAGCACTCTCTCTCTCCATTCAGTTATTCATTCATTCATTCATACATTCATTCATTTCTCGGGTTCTCCTTCAGCTCTACAATACGTTGCAATGGCTTGGTAAGCCACACAAAACACAATCCGAGAAGAAGTTAAATTGAAAGACATTTTCTATGCTGACATCCTGGCTATGTCTTGTTGTCCTGGTTGCCTGTTGGTTGTGTGCTTGTGTGTTTGTAACTTGTACTGTTTGTTTTGTTTTGCGTGCTAGGATGGTGTTCAGGAAATTATTATTAGAAAATGTGTGGTTTTCATTTTACTCCTTTTTTACATTGTTGTCCATTTTGTTATTTTTGGGTTTATAGCATTGTGTAAAATAACGACAGGATGATCTTAAAAATAACGACTGAAATATGTTAAGTCAGAAGATTGCATCTCTTTGCTATATAATGATTCAAGTTAAAAAAAAAAAGAAGAAATTTTCTAAGTGAAAGATATTTTTCGGTACTGTACATTTTTTGACCATGATCTCAGTAATTTATAAATACAACAAAAAATTTAATTTAAAGGAAAGCTTTTAGGGTCAAAATCTGATGAAACAAATATTTTTTAAATTGATATTTTCCCGAAGTATGTTGCTTTTAGTAACATTGAAGTATGAACTAATTTAAACATCGATTGTCAAAGTAGGCCAGATATATCCTTTAATTTGTAATTTGTCCATTATGGTCGAAACAACCGGAAATTTCAAACTCGATGAAATACGTTTTAGATAAAACGAACTGCACGTGAGTGAAGCCTCGTTACTTGAGTAGTTGGCACCCATGGGTTCCGTGTTTGAATTCCGGTCAGGACATGGTGAATCGCTTATACCTTTGTTAATTTCTTTCCTCATTTCTTATCAAATAAATAAAAATGCATCAATACTTATGATATCTAAATACCTTTAAGATCAAATTAGAGGTAGCCGTGGTTTTTTATAGTACTATACACGTAGGCTGGGCCATCTAGTGGTTTCTTTTTAAATCATAGGCTATTTTGACACTGAAGAAATGAGTTGCATTGCGCTTGAAACTTATTTCCAAAGTGAGTGCTGTGTAACCCAAGCAGTGCGTTATTTGAAAATAAGTTTTCTGACGGGGCTACTTTTCATCATCAAAATTGCCGCATCTGGGGCTCGAAAAACCCGCACGTTATTGTCGAGAAGCCGATGCATCTACAGAAAATGACAGTCTGGTGCGGATTTTGGAGTGGAGGCATCATTGGACCATTTTCTTCAAAAATGAGGCTGTGAACAACGTTTCGGTCAACGGTAGGCGTTACAGAGCCATGTTAACTGACTTTTTTTTACTGAAATTGGAGACATGATTTTGAATGACCTCTGGTCCATGCAGGATGGTACGCAATGCCACACAGCCCATGCTACAATCGATCTTTTGCACACCAATTTCCCAAATCGTGTTATCAGCCGTCTCAGCGATATCAATTGGCCGCCTCGGAGCTGCGGTTTGACCACTTTGGACTTTTTTTGTGGGGAACCGTGAAGGACCGGTGTTATACCAACAATCTGGAAACGATTCAATCACTTAAGGCCAATATCATCCAAGCAATCCGTGAGCTACAGCCCGAAACCATCAACAAGATCTTGGAAAATTGGAGTGACAGAATGCATTACTGCGAAGCCAGCCGATGCAGCCACATGAACGACGTTGTGCTCCATAATTAATGGGAATGTTTACTCTTACTAATAAAGCCATAATACATGGAAAAAAATTTATTTTGTTTAATTTAAAAAAAAACTTTTTTTTGCCCACCCTGTATATGTAACTGCGGTCAAAATAATAGCAGTGGGTAACACTATTTCATAAAAATTAAAATTAGACGAGCAAACAATATATTATTTTTCTCTTTGCTGCTAAATACCGTTACTTAAAAAGTGCTCAAAAATCATTAAATATCTCTATTCACAAGGTTAAACCTATAGAGAAATGGAAAATATTGTTGGGTGTTCAGCTCATATGATTTCAAATGCACTAAATTATGAGAATATACTAGAAACTCGTAGGCGAAAACCTGCTATGTCATCTAGGAGCATTACTCGTTTGTTACGACATAACAAAAACAATCCGTTGTTGCCAGCTACAAAATTAAAGAAAGATTTAAAAATAGAAGCAAGTGTAGAAACTGTTAGGAGAAACTTACGAGAGAATAATTTAAACGCTCTTAGCCCACGGAAAGTCCCCTGTAAAATTGTACAGACATACATAAATAATACTACACAAATTGTACCATCAACAAACAAACATTTATTTAAAGTTCAGCTACCTGCAAAAGTGCTAGATTGCTTATTTACTTTTAATGCAAAGAATGATTAATTCGCATGTTTTGATTTAAGTCTAATCACCGTTTATGGTCGTTTTAGCTTATTTAGGTAAATGTTTGTATGTTGAACTTTTTTTGCTTTTAATTTCTTTTGTTTACGATTGTTGTAAAATTGCATTAATTTAACTTAACGTTTTATGCTTGTAATTTATCGACTCATAACCGCCAAAATATCTTAAGCGCCAAAAAGAAAATTTTACAGGAGAAGGTTTTTTTTAATTATCTTTGCTATTAATTTTATCTTTTATCTCTTATCTCTTTGCTATTAATTTTATTTTAATAATTTTATCTCTTATATTGATTAATTTCTTTTAGAGAATTTCATCTTAAGCGACACTTTGCTGTCATGAAAAATGTAAACAAACATGTAGTGTGTACTTAAGCTAAAATTGCTTTTGGTTTAAATTCATAATCTAATTTCGTACACCTATGAAATTTTGACAGACGATGTAAACGATCGCAAATTATCGATTTTCATCAAAAAACATAAATCGGATATTATGTCGCTTAAGATATTTTGGCGGTTATGAGTCGTTATTTTTTGTTAACGTTGTTATTATATTAGTATTTAACAGTGTGCCCAGATAAGGGGATTTTCCCCTAGATTTAGGGGTTTATTTCGGTTTAGTAGAAAATTTAGGGGTCAAAGATCTTTAGGGGAAAACTTTAGGGGACTTAATTTTCTTTTAGGGTTTTTTGAGAATTTTTAGTGGTTTCTAAAAGAAGCGGCAGCATCAACTATGAACTGTATTTTTTTGCATTTGATGCACTCTTTTGTGTTATATTTTTCATTTTGTTTTAGCTCTTATAAGGTTTATTTTGTCAAAGTGAGTCAAAACAATTGCGTACTATCGAAACAATACTGTTTCGCAGCTGATTGTTTGTCGATTGAGCGAAATAGCACCAGAATATGTGAGAAATGAGAAGCTGTTTTTAATTCTGACGAGGAAGCATATATTTAAATTTGTTTTTATTGTATTTTTGAATTGATTTTTTAATTAAAAAAAAAAAAAAAAGAAAAAAATGTTAAAAAACAAAAATTAAAAAAACATGAACGTATGTTTCTAAATTTATTAAGCCGTTTTTCTTTTAATAAAATTTAGTAGAAAAAATCTAAATAGTTCAACCTAATTACAATCGAAAAATTATACTTTCATAAAATATAGTATATCTGCCTTATGTTCCTTAAAAAATTGGCTGCGCAAAGTTGCGCATAAGATAAAACACTTAATTTAAAAAAACGCTTAAAAAACAAGTTTTCCTCAAAACGCACTAATTTTCAAGACGAATTCTGTTAAGCTAAAAGATGTGTTTGTGTTAATTAACAAAGGTACTTAAAATTAGTAAGATATGTTTTTGTTTTCTCTCCCGTATTGCCATGTTCCCGTCTGTCCGATTGTCTGTCTGTCCGTCTTTTATGGCGGTTATAGCTCTTATATTGAAGCGATCTTAATGAAATTCAAAATATGTTATTTCTTTATTACTTGAGTTTGTTTTTTTTTAAGTTCCTCAATGAATTACTATGTACAAAAAACTAATGTGATTTTTGTTTAGTCCAAAAATTTTTTTTGATATTGTATTTATTTACATCAATTAAACAAAATATTCAATAAATTAACTCATAAAAATTTTAGGGTTTTTTTTTTATTTTTAGGGGAAAACTCAGCAAATTTTTTCAGATTTAGAGGGAAGAAGCTCAACCTATCTGGCAACACTGGTATATAACTACCGATGTTTAATTAATAAAATTGATAAATATTTTGATATCTAAACCAAGTTGTTGTCAACAAAAACGCCCAACCAATATTGAACAACCTTTGAGTTAAAGTGATCAAAGGCCCATTCTTTGCTCAAGGCATAGAGTCTTAAAACAAAAAAGCATCTTAAACAAATATTACGATTCTCACACAAACATCTATCATGGTCTCATGTAAAGGGGAGAAACATTCTGTGATCCGGCGAAAGTAAAATTGTTCTTTTTGGTGGGAAAGGCATTAGACAATTTATGAGACGTTAGCCAAACACAGAATACGACTCCCGAAACACTATCAAACATGGTGGCTATAGTCTAATTATATGGGGCTGCTTTTCATATAATGGCGTAGGTCCAATACCACCTTGATCAAAGAATTCCCGAAATTTATTCAGAATATTAAAAATAAAAGATTATACATCAAAATCGATATTGTCCACTTCAAAGTACTCCCCTCGACTGCAACGAACTTATGCCAGCGCTTGATCCAATCCTCGAAACATTTTTTATATTCGGTTTGCGGTATGGCCATCAGAGCCATCTTAGATTTTTCATGATCTCATCTTAGGTGATGAAACACATTCCGCGAAGCGGTTTCTTGAGTTGACCGAATAGGAAAAAGTGGGAGGGTGCAAGATCCATGAGTTGTTTGCCCACAAACCCGGTCTTTTTGACGAATTGCTTCACGAAAATGTCACATAATGCCCAAATAATACTCCTTGTTGACTGTATGGTCTTGTGGAAGGTATTCATGATACACAACACCCTTATAATCCATGAAAACTGTGAGCATCGCCTTATTTTTCGACTGAAAATGATGTGGTTTTTTGGTCGCGGCTCATTTGGTGCACGCCATTCACTCGCTTAATGTCTGGATTGCGTTTCATACTAATAAATTCACATTTCGTCTCCAGTAATGATCCGTTTTATGAATGTTGGGTTGAATTTGGCCTTCGAAATCATGTCTTTTGTGACGTCAACGCGGTATCTTTTTTGCATGAAATTCAGGTCTTTCGACACCAGCTTTACAGCGACACGTCTGAGGCCCAAATCATTAAGCAAAATGTCTCGAATGGATCAAAAAGCAATGCCCAACTGCTCTGCCATCTCTCTAATGGTCAATTTGTGGTCTAAGGTTCTCCATTCTTTGATTTTGTTGATGTTTTCGTCGGTTTTCGATGTCGATGGCCTGCCAGTGCGGTCATCATCGTTCACGGACTAGCCACTTCTGAAGCGTTCGTGTCACTGATAAACGACTGTTTTCTTCAGAATATCGTTTCCGAAACACTTTTCTAACATTTGCAATGTCATCGCACCATTGAAACCGTTTTTAACGCAAAATTGAATACAAACTCGTTGTTGCGAATTCAATTCCATTTTTAAAACTGCACAAAATCGAAAACACGCACCGTTGCAGATGTACTCAATATGTCGTCACTTTTACAAATGTGAAGCTATTAAGCTGAAATTTCATAGAATGTCAATGACAGATGTTGCCACTTAAAAAAAAGAGAACTCAAATTGGGTGACTAAAAACGGCACACAGTGGTGATTCCGCGAACTTTTTGATCAAGGTGATATACCGATTAAATTACATAATTGACAGCAAAAAATACGTTGAAATTCAATAATGCTACCGTATGCTAGAAAGGAAATGCCAATCAGGTGGGTTTTTCAACAGGGTACTACAAGACGAAACATACCAGCAAACTGGCAAAACAATGGTTTCGGGTCAACAAGGTTGAAGTCATGGAGTGGCCAGCGCAATCACCAGACCTCAATCCTATTGAGAATTTATGGCGTGATATCAAAAAGGCAGTCTGGGATGCCAAACCGACAAATAATGATAATCTCTGGTCTGTGGTTCAACGAGTATGGATACAATACCTGATGAGAAATGCGAAAATCTCGTAAATTCGATGCATCATCGTTGTTAGAGGTGGGTAATAGCACAATTTTTGGTGTGCTGACTCACTAGCACATGTGCACCCTTAGGAGTCAGCACACTGTGCTAGCACAATTGTGTCACAGTCGAAAAAAGCACTTCGCAGTCGAAAAGCAAAAGCAGTCGAATATTCGTCCCATAAGAAATACCATGGTATAATAATACATGGTAGCATTGACAACTGATTATTTTCTCTTCAACAGGAAAACAGAAACTGTCAAAAACAGCTTTTTGTGGAAATACATCAGCAGCTGCTGTGGTTGTTGTTTTTTTTCACTTCAACGTTTTCAACATTGTTTGTGTTTTCAATGGCGGATTGTGAGTGCTCTCTTTTTGAGTATATTTTTTGACAGTATATGATTTCCCAAGCAACTGTCAATACTACCTTGTATTATTATACCATGAAGAAATACATGCAAATCAACTGCGACCACAGCAACCGCATTTGTCTCATTTACTCTTTCGTGTTTACGTAAAAAGACGAAGGTTGCTTCACACGCGTGTGTACTACGGGGCTAACACTGACGTAAATTAATTGCTTCATTATGTATTTCTAACGAAGAGTTCAACGAACGATGACTATGCGAACGATGTTGGATTGAAGCTGAAATATGTATTTCGAACCCAACTTATCGTTAGCTCATTTGACAAGTTATGTTTGCTACTTACACTCAAACTGTTATACACAAGCAGTTATCAAACGTGGCACTGCCATATCAAACATTAGGGAAGTTTTCTGTATTTTCTTTTAAGATTTAATGCATTTTTGTACTTTTCGTGTTGTTGGCAATGCTTTGGTTCTAGTCTGTGTTGTAGGTTGTGGTGTAAGCTCTGCTGCAGGTTGTTCTATTGGCTACAATTGTGCTGCCTTCGACATAAGCAGGATGATATCCATGGCCTGCTTCTATTTATTACTTGTAGTTAACCAAAAAAATCACCGCCTTTTGCTTGGATGTTGTTATTCTTTTCTGCAATTTTTTTTTTCTGTTTAGATCTTCCCAAATTTGAATTGGAAGAAAAATAAAAAAAAGTTTGAATTGCCCTCCAGCTGCCTTACAAGCTCTGAAAAAAATTGCTTGTTTTTTTAATATTGAAATGTAAGTAATAACTAAATTGTATTAAATTTTTAATTAATTCATTTTTAGTACTTAAATTGCACTTATATGTTAATATATAAATAAGTTTTATCATATGTACGCATTTTTTGTTAAAATATCCATTTTAAAATAAATTTTTCTCAACGAATACATCACAACGATAACATGAAAGCATTCGTTTGATTTTGACGTTTGAATTCGGTGTTTCAGTGATCGTTAGAAATACATATTGCAAATATGTAACTGTACTACGGCATCGTTCGCTAGCTGAGCAGCTGTTTTCGTTGTTTGATTCTGTTCGAATTACAAATTTCAAAAACACGAACGAACACTGTTGTGAACGAAACGATTGATCGGATAGAAATACAAAATGAAGCCATAAAACTGACAGTTGGCGCTCGGTTCTTGTTCCACTCAATGCGGATAGGCTATAAAACAAATTGCATATTGTCAATTATAGCAAGTGAGCCAAAGTGAAACAAAAACGAACTGTACTGCACACAGAAAAAAAAATAGTTATTTATGACTATTTTTTAACTATTTTAATAGTTCGAATCGTCTTCACTATTAAAAATAGTTACAAATAGTTACTTATGACTATTTTGATAGTCAAATGTTTTTTTTTGAGTAAAACAACTTTTCTGTAGTTATTTTTGACTATTAACAATAGTTATTTTTTTTTTAACTACACACGTAGTTGTTTCATAACTTTTTCAGTAGTTATTTTCAACTATGCACGTAGTCGTTAAATAACATTTGTAGTAGTCGTTTTTAACTATTCAAATAATACTTACATAACTATTGCAATAGTTGTTTTTACCTATACATGTATATTGTAGTAATGTAACTTTTTAATTCCTTTTAACTATACACGAAGTTAAATTTGACTATCAATAAAATCATATATCAATATGTAATGCCGAAAGTGATTAGTATACTTACCTGTTTAAAAGTATTTTACTGACCATAAATATTTTGATTTTACAAATTTGTTCGAGTATTTCAAGAAGAGAATTTCTTTTTTAAAAAGCATTTTATTTAAAATTGTATAGTATTACAGGTTTGAATTAAAATATTTTAATCTTATTAATGATTTATGAGATGAAGTATAATGTATGTGAAGTGGTAGGGTGTTTACATTGAATACATTAAATAATATGGGTTTTTCATATTCTAAGCCAATGGCATATGCTTTAAAATGTTCATCAAAATCCTTATTTTCTAATTCATAGCAAACAAAATACATCTCCTTCTTGGAGTCAATTAAATGTTTTCTAAAGAAACGTAAATTAGGATCAGATAATGTTATATAAACATTTTTTTTAAACAATGTTCCTTTAATTTTTAGTTCCCTACATACATAAAAAGGATTACTGCTCTGAATCTTTGTGAGCTTTATGGCACAAATAGCAAATAAACATTTTGGAGTAAAAATTTTTTTCCCCACCACTGATATTGATAAAAATTTGTACAAGAAATTACAATTATTAAAAATATTTTTGTAGTTTTAATTTTTTAAAATTTCCAAAATTCGCAAAAGGGACGTTTTTTTTGTCTTGTGTTTATCAACTTTATAAAAGAAATTTTCTATTAATTTCCAAACCAATTCACTTTCCAAAGCGTATTTTAAATTGAACACAAATTAGATTTTAAAGCATGAATCAAGTGCTTTTAAAAAGCTGGAAAACTTATTATAATGTTATCTAAAATGACGAAGACATCTGTTAGCTCACCAAGAGTTTTACCAACGACAATGATGTACGGTTGACAACTAAGGCCCATTTCCATGTATACTTTTGTACGTCTTTCTATTGTAGGTACAACTTCAGTTGAGGATGTAATGTGTGTTAATAAACTTTCTTGAGAAGCAGCACAACTTGGACGCCATAGTTTTTTTTGTCCTTTAAGCCTAATAAGGATTACTGATTGCAGCAAATAATGCAGCAACAACATCAACTTCACGTCTCTTGAATCTAAATATATGGAAACGACTGAATAGGACTGAATAGACTTGACTGAATAGGTATTCCACCTGAAATCCTTGGTTCAAGGCTAAAAACAAAATTTTTTTTTCTTAAAGTGTCTATGTCATGGTTTATATAAGTTTAACTTATAAAATAAAATAATAAAAATTTGTTTCTTACGTAGTTTTCTGTAAATGTTAATGCAGCACTATTTGGGCTATTTGATATTGATGATGATGAAGGCCCAGTTTCATCGTTTTCCTGAAATGAATTAATACTCCCACTGACTGTAGAAGCACTAGCAATTGAATGTGTTGGAAATCCCTATAAATATAACATAATCAGGTACATTTAAATTATATTATGTTGAAGCAGGGTTACCTGAAATTTTTTCCATTCCAACAAACTTTCCCTTAATTGGACATACAATTCATATGACTTTCTGTCGCTGCCCACAATTTCTTTTAAGTCGTCGTTGTTTAAAAGCTTAAGCTTTTTAAAATCGAGACCCAGTTCTAAAAAATACATTTCAACTTCCGTTAAGCTTAAAAGGCATAAGTTTAAATAAATTAAATAACTTACCAATAAATTTATTGTACAATTCTGTCAGATACCACATCAATAAAATGGCGTTAAGCTCTTGGTCAAAGTTTGTGTCCTCTGCATTTGTAGTTTGAAGAATATCTTGAGATTGGTTTGTTAGCTCCAAATTTACGACTGTTATTTGCACCTGCTGTCTAAATATATTTTACACATCAAATTGTTCACTTTCTATAGCATCACTTGGACAATCAATGACATAAATAAATTCATTACTCATTGTAGATTTTTAGTTTATATTAATTTTCCACTGTTAACATACACAACACGAAAAAGAACTACTCGCTACCAACACTCCATGCTCAATGATCGAATTTTTCTTGAAAGGAACGTGTTTCATCCTGTTCACATATTTCCGTACTTTATTAAATAACTATGCAGTAGTCATATTCGACTATTCTGTTGTGGTTTGTAACAAGTATAATAGTTATTAAAATAATTTATATATATTTTGACTACTATAAAGTTAAATGTTATTATTCAATAGTCAACATCGACTATTATATTGTTATCTTGCAAATTGTGTATACTAACTATTTTTTATGTAGCTTAACCATACGCAATAATCATATCTAACTATATTTTATAGTTATCGCGTGAAATTACTACTTTTTACTATTTTATAACTATTTCTTAACTATTTTCAACCAATTTTTATTGAAAAATAGTCAATCCATAAATTTCAATGAATTTTATGAAATAACTATTGCAATAGTTACAAAAATAACTATTTTTTTTTCTGAGTGTGGGTGTGCCACTATGTGTCTCAACGTAGTGTACTAGCACACATGCTCACTACTGAGTGTCACACAATACATGATAGACACTTTAAGCGCAAAAGTGCTAGTCTTCATCTTGACTCACTATGTGAGTCAATGTAGTGTGCTAGCACACTTGGCACACTGCAGCGAGTCAGCACAGTGCCATAGCACAGCACTGAGTTACCAACCTCTAATCGTTGTGCTGCGGGTATATCCCAAAAAGGATTCAGCACCAAATATTAAAACAATTAATTTTATTATCTTTTCACGTTTCTTACTTAACTTACTTATCTTACGTAATGTAAATTAAATTCAATAATCAGTTGAAATCAGCAGCGACAGAAAATTATTTGAATTAAAATAATTTTTTCTGTACGGCCGCCACCTCTCTGCAGACAATGGCAAACCTCAGAGAGTAATCAAATGCCATGTAAAGCTTCTTGAGAATAAGAACATTACGTTCATCGCCGTTCGGAGTCGGCGTTAAACATGTAGGTCCCTTTCTCGGTCAATTGTGTACAAACTTAATAACACGCACAACACAATTGATCATAAGAAGCTAGGTCAAAGTCCTTTCAAAGGCTGAAATGGCCAATTATTTATTTTTTTTTTTTTTTAATCAGTTGAAATTGTTTTTATTCAATTTTTTTTCGGAAATCAGTAAAATTTTATTTTTATTGCAATTTTTTTCAATAACCAGTAAAATTTATTTTTAAAAAAATAAAAAAAATAAATAACTGGCCATTTCAGCCCTTGAAAGGACTTTGATCTAGCTTCTTATGATCAATTGTGTTGTGCGTGTTATTAAGTTTGTACACAATTGACCGAGAACCGGACCTACATGTTTAACGCAGACTCCGAACGGCGATGAGCGGAATGTTCTTGTTCTCAAAAAGCTTTACATGGCATTTTGATTACTGTCTGAGGTTTGCCATTGCCTGCAGAGAGGTGGCGGCCGTACAGAAAAATTATTTTAATTCAAATAATTTTCTGTCGCTGCTAGGGTTCGAACCCGGGTCTCCAGGTTCGTTGGCATAGAGGCCACGCACTTTAACCAACTACGCCACGGACGCCACAAAATTTATTTTTACTGCAATTTTTTTCAGCAACCAGTAAAAATTTTTTTTACTTTAATTTTACTGGAACTGCAGAGTGCACATCTATGATAAAAATATGTGAAATCCGCGATGACCATAGATTAAATGTTTCGGTCTCCTGAAAAGCTAAGCAAAATATTAAAGAAACTGAAAAAACAAATCTTCTCCAAATAATAAAAAAGCCTATTGAAGTTATACGAATACTTTATTATTATTTTTATTTTTCCTTGCACCACAGTTTTCCGTACGGATTTGCCAATTTTTCTGTTCACATTCCACAAAACAATGTATTGCAAAACAGCATTTTTTGGTTTTATGTATGAGAAAATATTGGACAAAAGCAATTCAAACAAGCTTGACTTGCCCAAATTCTCACGCCTACCTTTTTCAACAAGCTCTCAATTCAAATCTTTTCAGCTGCAACCGTAAAAGATTCTCTACTAACCTTTATAACGAGAAGCTACTCCCCTTCTTAACAAGGAACTGCCTTCAATGACTTCTGCCTAAAATCTTTTCAATTTACTACTTTTTTCTGCTACCGGAATTTGCCGGAAAATTCATTTTGTTGCTGTAAGAATTTCTAATGTAATTTGAGGTTATGTAGAAATTGAGTGAACGATACTGAATAGCATTTCAAAGTTCTTTTGTGGGTGTTTCTGTTTGTTGATATGGGGGTGTGTGTGTGCGTTAGTTTTTTTTTTATGTGTTTTGTGTTAGAATGAGTGTTTTGTATGGGCTATATAAATATTAATGCCAGGTTTTTGAGTTACTTTGGTTTGTTGGTTGAATTGTCAGTTTTTATCTCAATTTGCAGGTTTAAAAATTTTTAGCCATTGTGTGGTTTGTTTGTTTGTATTAATTGTTTATTTGAACATTTGCAATGTACATACGTATACATATATGTAGAAAATTGCATTAAAGCAGCAAGTTACACAAGGAGGTATACAAGATGTCGAAATTAAAAGGGCGCCATTTTAAGAATTTGATGTGCGGAACTTATAAATGATTCAGATGAAGAGTGGTTAAAATTTAATGGAGAATGTTGGTTGTTTAAGCCTTCTGTACAGATACTACCATGGAAAGAGCTCCAGGGAGATACATGTCCTAGCCCCATCAGCTTGTGTGTTTTCCAGGTCCACTCAGTCAATTCACCAAGTGCACCCGTATACCAACTATCGCATTACCAGGATAATTCCTTAAGTCATAAAGTAAAATTGCGGAATGATTTGAGGTAGTTTTGAGCTGTGTAAATTAAAAAACAAATCATCATCGACACTACCCCATCTTTACAACCTCCATTTAACTAAAATCCCGTCTTCCGGATCAACACAATGTTTTCGCATTTATAGAGCATTCCTTGAGCTTTGGTTTCGTCAAAAAAAAATACAAGTATAAGGGAATGGCATGCGTGGAAATCACTGTGACAATGAGAACATGCCCGACCGCAGCTTTATTCTATTTGGCATGCCTTCTTTAAGTATAACAATCGAAAAAGAGGCTTGCCCTAGTAAACTCAGGATGGAGAAAATAAGTGATTATTGTTCACAGACCTTAACTGCACAAAAAAAAAACAACGTAGTAATGACAAATGATTTTCAATTTGACTCAAAGAGAATTTGCATTCAAATCGTTCCCAACAACAATTGCTGTTGATTCAAATGCGGACTTGCATTTGGACCAAGTGCAAAAATTGTAAATGTTAATTTTGTTGGCTCAAAGGCAATTTCATTCGGCCCAAATTAATACAATTAGAAATAAGAATTTTTTGTTGTTATTGTTGTTGTTGTTATTTTATTTCTATCACAGACTGCATATTCAATATTTACAAATAATACAATGTTTGAGATTTTATCTAGAGATATTGCAACAAATAAGTTGAAGGTATATAATTTGTAAAATACTCACTTAAAATAATCTTGATTTATAGGAAAGAGATAGTAAAAACCTTTATTAATATCACAAGTTATAAATAAGAGGTCGTTTTGAGATCAGTCTCTTCGACTCCTCTATAAAAATAGAAAAAGAAACTTCTGACTATGACAAACTATATTCAGGCATGTTCTGAAAAACACCTCGAAAGTGGTGATTAATTATCTTCCTCCCCATGTCCGTCCGTCTTTTAATTGATTGCACTCATCGCACCTCTGTTCCCATCTTCATCCGCGTATTAAGTAAATTACCAATTTGTTTATATGTAAGTAACAATTCGTCCAAGAAGTAACTCTGAACTATAAGCGTCATACTTTCTCTTAAATAACATGAACTTTCAGTGATAATTGGTTTGCAAACGCAATTGCATTTGACTTGAATAATTTCTGCATTTAGCCCAAATGAAATTGCCCTTGATTGGCATATTTTTAGTCAAGAGCAATTCCGCGTTTGTTTCAAATGCAATGATGGTAGCAGAAATAGGGAAGTGGAATTGACAATTGCTTTTGAATTAACTACAATTTCGTTACAGCAACTACAATTGCTTTTGAGTCAAATGCAATTCGCTAACAACAGCACCAAATGCAATTTTTATTTGCTTTAACTGAAGTTCTTATTTTCAGTGTGGTTATATGGGGAATCTTCATAGTCGACCCTATTGTAAAAATTTCGGTGCTGTAAGGTAACATCTAAGAGGCATATGTGGAAGAACGATAGGTTATAGATTTATCAGGCTCACAGTTATAGGATACAGATGGGTCTTAATTTGAAAATGATGAAACAGCAGCAAAGGCTGACGATTGAAATTTCCAAGGGCCCTTCTAATGGACTGAGTACACTCCAGCCATATTTCTAGCGGAAAGACACGCCTTTGATAAATATGTCCGGGAATATCTCCGTATGAAAGCTGTGGGTGCACACATCTATTATAAACTCTCGGACAATTAGGCGACTTTAAAGGCTCTGCAAGCTTTTGAGCTTAAATTAAGACTAGTTTCTAATCGCGACAAATCCCTAACTGCACTGGGACAAATTGTAATTCACAGTTGTAATGGGTATAAGGATATGAAGAATTTTGGCGCACTGAAGATTGCCTTGTCAAAAGAGAGCCATTAAGAGCTCTTACGTATTGCCCCCGAACCATTTTGTTGTCTGTCTTAGGACTACATTACAGACAAGGTTCTAATAAATTTCTGTCACTGGATGTTCTGAGGAATAAACAAAAATTCGAACTCTCTATACAGCCAAATCAAAAAATTTACTCAAGCTAACCTAATTTGACCTACAAATTTTAACAGGTCATATAGGGATGTAGGCTACTGTATCCATAGATACCTTCCCAAAAAATAGGGTTTTTCTGAATCAAATGCCACCAGACTCAGCGAGGGGATGATGCAACTACAAGGCACATACTATACAAATGTCCAGCAGTTTGCAAACTTAGACGTCTTCATTTTAATGGGGCATTGGTAATATATGGTCCAATAAGTCCCGAGACTAAGTAATAAGAAAAACTTTTTTTGCAAATATTCTTCTTTATTCATCAACATCAACACATCAACACCGCTTTTCTAACTTTTCAATACCTGTTTTGTAGAGCCAAGATTTGTGCTTGCCTCCAAATACGCTTAAAATTCAGCCATCACCTCTTCATTGGAGCCAAATCTCTTGCCGGGAAACATTTTTTTGAGGTCAGCAAAGAGCCCGTAGTCGCTGGAGGCCAAATCTGGCAATTTGTAGATTTTCGCCATTGTTTTCATCGATTTGTGATATGGTTCATTGTTTTGGTGAAAAAGAATTTTTTCTTCTTCAAATGGGGCCGATTTTTCGAGATTTCATCCTTCAAACACTCTAACAACGCTATGTAATAATCGCTGTTGATTGTTCCTTTTTTGAGGTAGTCGATGAACAAAATTCCATGCGCATCCCAAAATACTGATGCCATAACCTTTCCAGCCGACTGTTAACCGATGTTTGATCGCTTTGGCCTGCTTTCATCGGTTGCTCTCCCCTCAGCTGACGGCCGTTGTGATTCCGGTGTGTAATGGTGGATCCATGTTTCATACGTTGTCACACACCGACGCAAAAATTCATGTTCATTCTTTGTACACAGTGCCAAACAGCTCTCCGAATCATCGACACGTTGTTGTTTTTGGTCCGGTGTGAAAAAATGCGGCACCCATTTGGAAAGCAGCTCTCTCATCGACAAATCTTCCTGTAATATTGTTCCCACACTGCCTTTCGATATCTTCAGAGCCTCAGCTAGCTCGCACACCTTCACTTTACAGTCGGTCAATATCATTTTGTGTACTTTTTTTATGTTTTGTGGAACAACTGCCTCATTTAGGCGACCTGAACGTTCAGCATCATTTGTGTCTGTACGACCAAGTTTAAACCCAGCATACCATCGGCAAATGGTTGCTTTTGACGAAGCAGAGTCCGAATAACGCTTTCGAAGCCATTGCACAGTTTGGACGGTCACTTAAATCACTGCAACTTCTGAACTAAACATTTGATTGTCATGAAATTTTTACAAGTATTGTTTGAAGGTTGGAACTATCGAAATACTATATCGATATTTCGTTAGAGGTGCCACCTAGTAGTTAGTCTCGGGACTTATTGGACTATGTGTTATCACCGTGGCGGCCGTAGCGCAGTGGGTAGAGTGCGTGACCTATACGCCAAAGAACCTTGGTTGAATTCCATCTGAAATAGAAAGTTTTTTCAATTGAATTAATTTATCTGTTCGGCCGTAACCTCTGCAGACAATGAGTCAGAGAGTAAATAATGCCACGTAAAGCTTCTTGAGAACATGCACATTAGCCGTTAGGAGTCGGCATAAAACTAGTAGGTCCAGTTCTCGATCAATTGTGTTCAAATATTCAATAATATGCACAACACAATTTGATCATAAGAAGTTCGGTCAAAGTCCTTTCAAGGTCGAGGTAATATTATTTTTATTGGTATCACCATCAAAAACTTGGGATATCAACCTAAAAATTTCAAATTCATTCAAATCTCAAATGCATTAAAAGCCTAAGTCTTGAAAACAAAGGGAAGTCATGCACAATAGATTCTGTGGGTCACCAATCTAAGCATGGGGGCCAAAACAGAACAATTCCTAAAACTGTTCAAGCTTTTCGAAATCTGAGGGCTGTAATATTGTTTAAGAAAATCAAGAATCCGGAGTAAAGCTCAGGTAGTGACTTGTGGTTGGAAAGCAGTGTAGTCTCAGGTGGCAGAATAAACTTAAGAAGTGCTTCGAATTCAAAGTGTTTTCTTGTCGGATTGAAAGGAGTCCATCTACTCAAAACACAAAAAGGAACATCCAGAAATCACCAGCTAACTAAAAAAAAAAAGAAATTTTTCATCTTGCTAATAAACAAAAAACTTGTATAATGTGCCAAAAAAAGATAATAGGGCCATACTTTTTGCGAAAATAACGACGAAAAAGCCGTTACAGTCAATGGAGTGCGCTACAAAAGCATGACTATTGACTACAACTATTTTTATTTTTCGGAGATGAATTAATCGGACACAGTTGACCTCTATTTTCAACAGGATGGTGCTACGTGCCATACAAGTTGCAATAACAATCAAGTTTTTGCTCATGAAGTTCCCTAGTAAATTCATTTTCATAATTTACGGAATTTCGTGTTTTGGGGTCACTTATTGGCCACCAAGATCTTGTTATACAACACCATTAGATTTCCTCCTTTGGGGTTTTGTTAAGAGTAAGGTCTATGATATTCATCTGCAAACAAATTTCAACTGTAAAAGCGAACAGTGATGTTGTCATCGACGAAATTGTACCCGAATTGTTCGAAAATGTTATTGAAAATTTCAAAGAAAAGAATTAAGAACAGAGTAGATCTTAAGATCAAAGCAAGTTAAGCTGAAGTGATACAAGTAGTTGTTGTATATGTTAGTTGTTTTCTTTATTAACATACTTGGTCTCGAGCTCAACAATTAGTCTGAATAGCTTTTCTTCTAAAACCCGTTTTAAAGCAATTTTAAAAAAATTTGTATGAACACAACTATAATAATTTTAACTTAACTTTTATAATCTTAACCATTGTAGAAGATTTCCAAAGGGGCGCCGAATCTAGGCTCTGAGAATACATCCCTGTTCTTGTGCATGTTTTCTTGCATTAGTCTTGATGATTCTCCTGTGCATCTGTTAGTGTAAGTGTTAGTGCATTTTCAAAATTTTAAATTGCATATTGTTGTTGCTATTTGCGATTTTTGTGTTCATTCTCTGTGTTTATTTGATTATAAAGAATATGTTTGTCTTAAAGCAAAGTTTTTAATTTTTACAATTTTCTAGAATTATGGTTTTTTGTGTGTAGTGCTGAAAATTTCAGGATGTGATTTTTGTGAAAATCTACCACATTGTGTGGTTTTCATTTAAAGTGTAAAGAAATAATTTTAGTTTGCAACAAAGTAGCATGAAATCGAATTTTGTATCCTTTATTTTGAATTTATTATTATTGTTTCTTTACCTGAATTTTAAAATTTTATCACTTCGTGGTCTCTGTCTGATATTTTTTTCCTTGTTATTTGAAAAATAAATCATGTTGCATTTTATGTGAGATAGAAACCTCAAATGAGGAACTTTAAATTTATATTGTTGAAATTAATAAAATATTATTAAAAAGGTTTTTACATATATTTCGGGAATAAAATATAAATATATAAGTAAAAATAAAATATAATAAATTTTTTTCCATTAAAAATAGCTTTACTGTTTTTGGAAATATTTTTCTTTATGATTAAAACATTTTTGCATGCGTTTGAATCATTTGTGTTAACATTTATACCATCCCGCCTGAGACACCTCCAAAACATAGTTTTTTAAAGCATCAACGGCTTATTCTGGCATCGAAAATCTTTGTCCACGCAGTTTCTCCTTGATGTTCGGGAACGAAAAGAAGTCATTGGGTGCTAAACCAGGATATTATGGCGGATGACCCATTAATTTGATGTATTCAGTCTTAAAAAAATGCCTTTATTTCAGCTGATATGTGAAAACTCGCATTGTCTTGATGAAAAATATTTCTTCGGCGCTTGTTTGTTTTCCATATTTCATGGAACATTACTGGCAAACAGATGATTGTGAACCAGTCCGAATTGACCGATCTACTTAACTCAAGTGGTCACATGATCAGTTTTTTGGAAGAAACAGGCGACCATTTGTTTCCCAGTGCTTCGAGCTCGAACAACTTTTGTTCGATTTGGGTCATCTTGGAAGACCCATACAGTCGACGGCTTTTTGCTTTCAGGCTCATACGCAAAGTTCATTGAATCGTCACCAGTTACGATTTTATATACTTATTTTAAAGCACTACGATTGTATTTCTTGAGCGTTTCCCTGCATCAATCGACACGAGCTTATTTTTGAGTGATTATCAAATTATGTGGAATCCCACGTGAACAAATCTGTTTCACCACTATGTGTTCATTTAAAATGGTATGTTTGCTGGTGGAAATGATGCCCAGGGATGCCTCCATCTCACGGTACGTCACATGACGTTCAAGCATTTTCAGTTCGTGAACGGCATCAATGTTTTGTGGCACAACAACCGATTTTGGACGCCCTTCACGAAATTCGCCAGAGAGCGAAATGCGGCCCACTTAAATTCTGTGCACCACCGATAAACAGAGATTTTTGATGGTGCTTCATACCCAAAATTCGAATTCAGTACATCGAAGCACTCTTGTTGAGATAATTCACATCGAAAAGTGTAAAAAAAAATCGCACAAAAATGTTCTCATTGTTTATTCCACTTTTTTGCTGAAATACAATTTGGAAAGCACTGTAAGCAACACAATAAGCGTATGTACAGCAAAACGTTGTGAGTACTTATAAGCTAAAAAATGCCAAACTTTCCAATGGAAACGTCAGTTAGTTTGGCTGGAATGACATTAGCGTTATCATATGCCGAAATATAAGTAGCTTATGAACCTGAAAGTAAACAGCAGCCCAAGAGATGTCTAAATCTAACGGTATACAGGGTGGCGCACGAATCGTGCTACAAGAACAAAACGTTATAACTTTTTTTCTAATCAATGTATTTAATTTTTTTTTTCTTTTTTTGTATAGATAATTTGATTTTATTTTATTTAACTAATTGGTTTTGAAAATGATAGACCGTAAATGACCTCCATGCTCATTCACGCATATGCGACACCTGATCAGAAAATTATTCATTGTGGCCTGGAAGGTAGCTGTCGGGATCGCCTCAATTATTGTTGTAATGGACTGCTTCAATTCAGTCAAATTCCTTGGTTTCGTTTTATACACCTCTTGCTTGACATAACCCCATAAAAACAAGTCTGGCGCGGTGAGGTCAGGTGACCTTGGGGGCCAGCGGAAAGTGGTGTTTCTGGATATTAATTTATTTGGAAATTTTCGTTGGAGTTCCGCCATAACCGGTCTGGCTATATGTGAACTTGCTCCATCTTGCTGGAACCAAATGCTGTTAAAAGGGATACGTCTTCGCCGCAGTTCTGGGTAAAAAAACTCCTTCAACATGTTTAAATAACGGTCCCCATTTACGGTTACACCGTTTTCTTCGAAGAAGTATGGCCCGACAATGCACCTTGATGAAACTGCGCACCACACAGTGACACGTTCTGGGTGCAGTTCCGTCTCATGGAGTATTTCTGGATTAGATTCACTCCATATACGGCAATTTTGCTTGTTTTCATTGCCGTTTAGATCAAAATGGGCTTCATCAGACATAAACAAGCAATTTATTAAGTTGTTGTCTTCTTCGGCCATTTGAATCATTTTTTGGCAAAATTCCAGACGAATAGGCAAATCCAGAGGGTTTAATTTGCTTGTAATTTGGAGTTTGTATGGAAACAAGTTTAAGTCATCTTGAATTATCCGTTGTAATGACCGTCTGCTAACTCCAATTTGCGCCGATAAGTTTCGTGTCGAAACGCGTGGATTTGCCTGAATTGCCGATGCTACAGCCGCGATTGTGTCTTGCACCCGAACATAGGGATCTCGATGGTACGGTCTGCGTGCGATGCTTCCAGATTCGGCAAACATGTTTACCAACCTCATAATGTTCCATCTACTCGGGGGAGTGCCGCCAAACTCTCTCCTAAATTCCCTTTGGACGGAAATGATGGACTGTAAAGTATGGTACCGCTGCACTACCCAAATCCTCTTTTCGGTATCCCAAGCATCCATTTTAGTAAATCTAAATACTAATCTGCAAAATAAAAAAAAAATAAGCCGATTACTCACACAAAAAAAAATTATTACGTTTTGTTTTTGTAGCACGATTCGTGCGCCACCCTGTATCACATGGTGATCAAGCATTATTAGTTTGCGTACAGCATCAATCGCACAACAATCGATTTTGAACGACATTCACGGAATTCGTCCTAAAGCGAACGTCGGTCATGATTGACGGACTTCGTTATATCAGTTTTTACAGTGCTTTAGGATGATGCTTTATCGCCATATAAAGAATTGAGTTCATCGATGCATTCTTGTCTAGGTAAACCACATCGTAAGATGTAGTATGAACGCGGGTGTATATATCATCATATATACATTTGTTATTGCATCAAACATCAGAAAGTTCATATATGAACTGTACACAGTTTGGGTTTCTTTGGGTTATATTCTATATGTATACATATATATAAGGTTATATATCATGAATTCCATGTCACGCACTGTTACAGCTTGCGAATTATTGCAACTGATTAACTTAAGAAGAAATTTTTGCGAAAACTAGTTTGCAATTTTTAATAATTAATTTTACGGTCTATTTAAAACGTAAAGGTTTATGAATCCACTTATGAATTTCGGTGATATTAAGCAAAATGTAGCGTACGCACGTGCTACAAAATTTTCCTTTTTAAAATTTGATGTCAGCTTCAATCTGAAATTTCTGCGAATTGACTTCAGATAGAATTTTCATATTTTTTTACAGCAATAAGAGGTTATCTTAGATTATATTAGTAGTTAAGTTTTTTGAGAAAAAAAAAATTATAAAACAATTTTTTCAACTTTAAACACCGTCACGCACATGTTACATTCGTCACGCACAATTGCACCATACGTTCATATTACACTGTTACCTTCGACCATATTTACTAAAAACTAAAATACAAAACAAAATGATTAAAATTTTCTTATTTTTTTTTTAAATCTCTTTTATTGGAAACAAAAAAAATAATTCAAGAAACAAACGTTAAAAATAAAAACATAGAACATAAAAATGAAACTCTGTCATTCAATTGAAGCACATATTCAAGTATTGATGTAATTCAAGTATTCATATAATTCAAGTATTCGGTTTTTAAATATTGTGTGGACTTGGAAGTAAAGCGGGAGAAAAGACAATTGTGTGAAACTTCCACAAAGTGTTTTAATTGGAGCTTTTGAATGCCAGGCAAACGAGAATGCTCCCATATTGCATTAAGTTGAATTCGAGTAACGGTTATGGATTCCTTATTTTTATAAAATATTTTAATATTTTTTAATTTGTCGGTTGCGCAATTGGCAAAATCTTCTGCAGTATGAATTGTAGTTTGGCGCGACCTTATTTGCGTCCAAACACATCTTTTTACGATAGCTCCAATACCATCAACAACACCCTTGTCGTGTGATGTGGCAAAGAATGACCAAGTAATTTTGACATTGTAAATTGATTGAAGCATTTTTAAACTTGATAGAACAAATTTATTTTTAAACTGAGAAGCGCAGCCATCAGAAAATATGTTTAATTTCTTTAATTCAGGAGTTTTAATAATCAGGAATTCTAAAATTGTTCTTAAGAAGGTGAATACCGAATATTTATAGTGGCTCAAATCATTGCTTACAATGGCCATTGATTGAGTCGCATTTTTCGTCCAGACGCATGAAGTGAACACTGTGACTTGCTCATAAGAAAAATGAGCAGCTTGCACTTCATCCTGCAATATTATAGAAAAATTCTCAGCAAAGTCAACTTGAATTATAGCCTCGTCTTTATTAATTGTTTCTTTTATATTTTTGATGTGTTTTGACTGAACATTATTTACGTAAGAGTGCATCTTGAATTTTGGCAATTGTGCTTGCAGCTCTTCTATTGCTTTGGCTACAGACGATTTAAATTCATTTTCTTGAACTCGACCATTTTCATTATTTTTCTCTAATTTTTTTCAAAATATGTTCGTATCGTAATCGAACAGTAATGGTAACACATCGCTGACATTATCCTCGCAATTGCGGCATCTTTCCAACATACAATTTTCATTGTCCACATCACAACAAACCTCATTTAAAAGTTGCTTATACGTCAATGGAAACCCGGCAATGTTTTTTAGAGCTAAGCATAAACTTATAAAATTAAAATGGTGTATCTCTCACAACAATGACATTTTTGGGGCGTAACTGAAAGAATTTTGAGCGCCCTATTTTGTAATTTACATCAATTTCATCACAATATACATATTTCATACGCTTCGTTTATTGACATAATCATGTACCGTTTTTGCATTAAAATTTTTGTATTGTTTACTTTTACCGAAACTACATCAGATTTGCCAGATGGTGCTTGGTATGAAATGTAATCTTCATTATAAAATTTGACAACTTTGGTGTGTAAAGCCTTCTCTGCTTTAATAGCCGCGTGGTCTTTTTTCATTTAATTTTCCAGTTTGCTTAATTTAGACGACAGTTCAGGGTAAAATTCATCGCAAAGCTGTTTTAGTATAATTTTTTTTCGGTGCAAGCTTTCAGGTAAATTTTTGCGCACCCGACTAATTGCTTTAAAAAACGTTTGTTTCGTCTTGTGAGGCGTATTTGACTCCGGATGCTCAGCCAAATACTTTTTTTTAGCACGATACTGACGCATTCTTTCGGTATTTTTCTTTTTTTGCCTACTCTACTTGCAACTTTCTTTATGTCCTTTCTTGGTTAATTTTTCAATTTAGCTCGGTAATTTCTCATTCGTTGTCGAATATTCTCTTGATGTTCTTCACATTTTATTTTATTTTGCTTTATTTTCTCACGAAACGTTTCATACGGTCTTTTCCATTCATTTTATATAATCAAAATCAAAAATGTGTACAAACACTACATTGTTATACAGAAAATAGTGTAACATGTGCAAAACGCGTGGAATTTTTTTCAATGGAAATAGTAAACAATTTTTTTTTTCAATCGGCTTTGCCATCTCAATATCCACACATAACAGAATTTTCCGCAAAAAAATTCTTATATTAGAGTCTGCATTGAAACATACTTATGTATATCAATTTTGTCGCGCACATACTACACATTTTCTTGATTTATTTAACTGCACTTACCACGGTATGTCGTTGATAATTATTTATTTATATAGATGTATGATTACTAAGAAAATATTAATATATTTGACGCGAATATTTTTTTTTAATTATTGTAAAGCCCGTATGATACTTCATTTTTTTGTACAATTTAATTTTAACGAAACAAGTTGCGCATGGGCAAGACAGATATGTTTTGTGCGAATGGGACAAAAGCATACATTGTAACAAGTGTCAATTTTTGACAGCTTAATGACGTTGTTATTTGAGTTTGTGAAATTATTTATTGTGTTGTGCTGAAAAAGTTAAAAAATGAAAATATTGTGGACTGAAGAATATACGCTCCATTTGATTTCAAATGTTCAGGCAGCTGATTATATCTGGGACTACAGATGTGTCAGCTATAAAAACAAATTGAAAAAAAAACTTTTTTGGACCTCTCTAGTTGACGAATATAATTCGCGTTTTGAGCCAAATGTTCCCTTTGAATATGGTAAAATATTTTGCAATGTACATTTGTAAATACAATATAAACTTGAAATTTTTCCTGAATCCAGGCGAACTTATTCGAAAGTGGAACAACTTGAAATCATATTTCATGATAGAAAAACATAAGCTTTTTAAGGCAACTAAAATTGGCGCCAGCTCCGATGACATTGAAGCAAGAAGTGGCAATTGGAAATATTTTAATGAAATGAATTTTCTCTCGTCAACCATAAGTCCCACGCCATCAATTAATAATTTCAGCAAAAGAAGTTTAAATGTAAGTTTATTCTGAAAAAAGTACATTATTTATATAGTAAATAATCCGATTATTTGCAGTTCTTGAAAAGTTCAAGCGACTTAGAAGAATCGCAATTTCCTTTGCTATCGCCTGATATTTCTCCACCTCAGTCATCATCACCAGCTATGCCGTCGCCATATATATTGCCACATCCTTCAACATCAGCAGCTTTGCCATCATCATATACATCGCCAAGTCTTTCAACATCACCAGTCATGCCATCGCCAGATATATCACCACCGCTTTCAATATCACCAACCATGCCATCGCCATATAAATCACCACTTTTGCTTACATCACAAGCCATGCCATCACCACATAAATCACCACATTTGTTTAAAGCACAAGCCGTGCCATCACCAGCTATATCACCACCTATTTTAACATTACCAGCCATGTCATCGCCGGATGTATCTTCATCACTACCTACTTTTTCACCACGATCTCAACTTAATACAAATGAACATATACACCATACGAAAAAACGCAGAACTGGAAAAGAAAATCAATCCTTAGCAGCTACATTAATTAAAAAATCGAATGAGTTAAGTGAAGCACTTACTAAAAGATTGAATTGTGGCTCAGAAAATAGCAATGATAAAATGCCTTTCGGAAATTGGATAAGTTTTGAGCTTAATAAACTCGAAGAAGACCTACAGTTGCAAGGCCAGCGAGAAATTTTTAATATCATTTGGAATTTGAAGGTTGAGCAGCTAAAAAGAAAATCAAATTAAAGGGACTCCATATAAAAACTTCATAATTTGTGTTAATTCTTTGTTATTGTTTTTTATATTTTTTGTTATTGTTCATTGCCTTATTATTTAAATTGATAATATTAAAATCGGTTCGGGAATTTAATATTTAAATTTTCGGTATTAAAATGTTCGTTCGGGATTAACTGTTGAAAGGAAATTCAATTTCAATCTCAATATTTTTTGATTTTCGGCTCTAAAATAGAATTTAAAATTGTTCCGCTTTCTTATAACTTCATTGAACATGAAACATTTCGTTTAAAACAAGAATTGAGTTCTTTTAACTCAAGTGATCAAAAAACTTGTTTTGTTAAGTTTATTTTCGTAGCTGGATAAAAAGTTCCTTTTCACTCATCTTCAATTTTTCCTAAACTTTTTCTATAATATAAAGAGTTTATTAAATTTAGTTTAGATCTTAACAAACTATAAGAAAAGTTATGTTTTGAAATGTTAATTTTTTTATTTAATATAACAAAAAGTCCAATATTAAAAGAAATCCAATAAATGAATTTAAATCATCCAATAAATTAATTTACTTTATTGAAAAAAATAGCATTCCAATGTTCTTCTCAAATTTTCTGCGTTTCTGTTGTCTTCTATTCCCAGAGGTAGTTTTAGAAAAGTTTGTCCGAATTATTTGATCAATGTCTTCGTAAGAAATGTTGTCAAATTAAGTTGAATTTCTAATGTTGGCACTTCTTAGAAAATTGTGTAGACACACACAAGCTAACACCACTTCGATCGCTTCAGTTGGAGCACGATATATTGGAGCGAATAAAATTTGAAATCTGTTCGCTAATATTCCAAAAGCGTTTTCCACAACACGACGATTTCTTGACAATATATAATTAAAATGCTGTTGACTTGGTGTCAACCTTGTCAATGAATAAGGTTTCATCATGTATTCCGATAAAGCGAATGCATCGTCAGCTAGGAGAACGTATGGAAAAACGGTTTCTGTTCCTGGTAGATGACTTGCAGTAGGAATACAAACTTCGTTTTTCTCAATCGCATATTTGAGATCGGAACGTTGCCACACACTTGCGTCACCTACACGCCCGTTGACTCCAACATCGACGCACAGAAAGCGATAGTGTGCATCCGCAATAGCCATTAATATAAAGGAATGTGTGCCTTTATAATTGAAGTACGTTGATCCAGCTTTTTTCAGCGGCTTTATTCTGCAATGCTTTCCTGAAATATGTCATTTCATTTAGTATAAAGTGACAACATTTATTTTGCTAGTTTACCATCGATTGCACCGATACAATTAGGAAATCCCCACATGTTGTAAAAGTCCTTGGAAATTTTTAGCCACTCATTTTCTGATGATGGAAACTTGAGAAAATCACCTTGCAGCGCCGAGTATAAGGCTGGAATGGTTTCCTTGAGGATTCTTGAAATGGTTGATTGCTGAATCCGGAACGGCAATTGCAGGGATTTTTGAATTTCACCTAAAATAAATAAGTAGAGAACATGCATTTTTAAAGTAATTGTCATATTCTTCACCTGTAGCTAAGTAACGTAGTGTTAATTCTAGTCGTTCTGCTGGCCTAATGCAATTTCGAAACGTAGGTTCCTGTTTCGAAATGTGGGGACGAACTCTCTCCAATATATCTCCGAATTGCGCTGGAGTCATTCGTAGAATGTTGCGATATAGTTTGGTGTCTTCGCAGCGAACTTCCTTTATTAATTTGTGAGTAAATTCTTTAAGAAATAAAGTTAAAGCATTTAAAGTAACTATTTTTTAAAATATATGCGTGCAGTGTGCACTGGGATGGGAATATGTACCAATTTGTTTTTAATATATTTACCTTCATCTTCTCTACGCAGCAACCACTTTGAAGAATATTTATTTTTTTTATTATTATCTTCTTCTAATAATAGATGAGCAGCTGCATTTAATAAATTAATATTAGCTGCACACATTGCTACCAATTCAGCATCCATTTTTCTTAAATGTTTTTGTTTACTTTTGACAAATTAATTATTTACAGCAAGATATTTGACAGTAAATATTTGATCGAAACTTAACGACGAGCGAATTCTCCAATTCGTACTATATGCGTACTCACTCACACCAATTGAATGTATGCATTATGCTAAAAACACATGTGCAGCGTTTCTGCGCGCAGAACTGTAAGTAATCTGCGCGCAGCGCTGCAAACAAAATAGATGTGCAGATTTTTTCTTGACAGTAGGCTACATCTAAATTGACAATCAAACAATTTTATAAGAAAATTTGTCAAAATTAAAGTAAATCGAAAAATATAAGCAACATTTTCAAAAAATGGACATTCAAAGAAAAAAGAAACTAAAGAAAATTATATTGCTAATGGCAGTTCAAGAAAAATATATAAAGATTGTAGAATTGTACCGACTAAAGAAAAAAAAGAAAAATACACGAATTTGGAGGCGATTCATCTATTCCGAAAATGAAAGGGCCATGTTCGGCTTCTTTAATAAATTGTTTAAATACATCAAAAATAAAGACTCTGAACAATTTAGAAAAGCGACACGAATGGGTGTTAATGAGTTCAAGCTGCTGCTGGGATTAACTGGAAAACGGATTGCAAAAAAGGATTATATACGCGAATCAATTCCGGCAGAGTGTCGACTTGCAATCACGTTGGTGTACGTTGATATATTTGTAGTGTTAGTGTTACTGTAGAACATGGATATTATAGACAAACCATTAAATTCAGATATTTGGGACAAGGCGTTTGTCGACAAATGCTGGCATGGTCATTCCGAGTAGGTGTTTCCACTGTTGGCCAAATAATCTTGGAGACATGCACTGCAATTTGGGATGAGCTCCACTGCATTTACTTGGCTCAACCAAATGAGTCGGAGTGGAGAAAAATTGCTGATGAGTTCTACATGAAAACGGGCATGCCGCATGTTGTTGGAGCAATTGATGGTAAGCACGTGCATATAAAGTGTCCTCCGAAGTCAGGATCTTTGTATTATAATTACAAGCAATTTTTTAGTATTGTAATTCTAGCTATATGTGATAGCAATTACACCTTCACAGCCGTTGACATTGGTGCGTACGGTAGCCAGAGCGATGGCGGCATTTTAAAATCTAGTGGTTTTGGAAAGCAAATACTAAACAAAAAAATTAATATTCCTAAACCTGCACAACTTCCCAACAGTACCATTGAATTTCAGCACTACTTCATTGGATGCAGCTTTCCCCCTCAAAACAAACATAATGCGTCCATATCCAGGTAAAATTCTGTCACCTGATAAGGAAAACTTTAACAAGAACCTATCGAAGGCACGTGTTCGAATTGAAAATTCGTTTGGTATTTTAGTTGCAAAGTGGCGGGTATTAACTAACCAAATTAATGCAATCCCAGACAATGCACAAAAAATAGTTATGGCTACCGTTATTCTCCATAATTTCGTGAAACTACATGACACCAAAAACTATTGTCCACAAAATTATGTTGATTACTATTCAGGAGAAGGGGAATTGGTAGAAGGCTTTTGGAGACGAGAAGCACAGCCCCTACAGCAATCTTTATTATTTCAAACTTCAAACGCTAGTAGAAACGCTTTTGCAGCGCGTGATTTCTTGAAAGACTATTTGATGGAATCAGTATCACCATGAATAAAAACTTTAGTGTACATATTGTCCTTATAACGAGGATTTTACATGCAGAACAATAATGCTTGAAAATGACCGTTAACTGAAACTCACCATTTTGCAAATAAAATACTAAATGAATTTTTTCAAAATGTTTTTAAATATGTCTGAAATTCAATGGTGCAATTAGGAAGTTGGACAGGCAAGGCACACAATTTCAACTGATGTGAATGTGTAATTGCTATCACACACAGCTAAATAGATCAACAATACTATAAATTGTGTATTATTACAATTGATCTGTACCTTCAAACAAACTTGATGTGCACGTTCTTTCCATTAAATCTTTGCGTTATATATCCTGTTTAATTTCTCCTTTAATTACTCTTTACACATTTGTCTAATTTAAACTTAAAATAAATAATAATGTTTCAGTTTTGAATTAATTAAATCTTTATTCAATCAAATTTTAGTTCATTTGTTTTGTTTCATAAATTCTTGGAATGTTTGCAGAAGTGCGATTTGAAGGCCTGAAAACTGAAGTTGGGTTAAATTGGAGTCTTCTATTTGATGAGCTAACCCATCACAAAAGAGTTGAACCGATGTTTTTTTTTCAGTATTGGGTTCATTCAACACTTCTCTGGCAAGCTGTGCCATTTCGCTAAACTCTGCGTTGGCCACCATCAGTATTTCGTCAATTCTGTTTCCTTTTCTTGGTTTGTTTGCTGACGATATTTGAGGAGACTCAATTGGTATGGGCGAGATTTCCAACGAATTTTCTTCATTGCTGAAGCTCTGAAGCTGAATCTCTTGTGCTGTGTTCTGAAAAATGTCTTCCGCTACTATTTCGAAATTTCCGGCAGTGCTTGAAATAAAAGAAAATAAATTTTGTTATTGCGAATTTAAGTTGCTCTGGAATTATACGAGTACATACTTTGAATTTTCAACCTCAACATCTTTGAGGAAAGTTAGGTAATCCCACCATTTCCACTTCCGAGGAGACTGAAAACCTGTGCCGGAAGCCTCCTTTTTACATTCCTTATAAAATTTGTCTTTAAGTGTCCTCCACCGATCTTTTAACTTTTTGGATGGAATGTTTAATGACACGGACAGTTCACTATATTTTTGCTCGCGTAGCCACGCATTTTTATAATTTTTATGTTTCTTATTATATAAAAACGGATTATTTCTTACGAATTCAATAAGTTCCTCTTCCATTTTTTTTTTGTTCGTTTTTTATTTTTGAATATTTTTATTATATTTTGAATAATTTGACAGAATTTTAAAAGATGTGACAAGTGATTTTCTGGAAATTCCAATGAATTTTGAGTTGTTATGTTGGTAGCAGTGAATATGCGCAGCATTTTTTATTTTGATGACTACTTGCAGCACTGCGTTATTGTGCAGAATATACATGTATTTCTCGCCATATGAATAGAAGAGTTTAAATTTTGCTGCAACAGAATATCTGCGCATGTGTTTTCAGCATTAGTACTATTTGAACTGCTCTTTTTTCATTTTTAATGACAAAAAAATTAGCAATTTAATAAAGTATCATACGGGCTTAACAATCAGCACACGCACTCACTGCAAATATCAAAATAAAACTGCAAAATTTTCGCTCAACTTATTCACCACGCGAAAGTAAGAGAAAACAAAGAAAAACTACCGTTATCTTGAAGAATTAGAGCCCGAACAGAACCAAAGCGGCTGTCGGATGGCGGTCCTCTCTCGGAGACATCCACTGAGAACACGCCCAGAATAGGAGCGGTTGTCGGATCAGCGTTGCTTTTCGTTGTGTAAATGGAACAAATTCAACACATACACACACAAAACGAAATGTCAGCTCATGGAATGCAACACACACGAACAAAACCAAACGTCAGCTCATGGTAAAAACTAAGAAAATAGCACTGAACACATCCAATTCTTAGCTAAAATATGGCAACACTTACGCCACTCAAAGAGAGATCCGCCAGCCGTCGGAGAAAAAATAGAATTGATTCTATTCTGGCGTTTTTCCGTCACGGATTTTTACGGCCATTTAATTTTTGGCGGCTGCATATTTTTTCATGTATTTCGTTGCACAGCGCATCCGACAACCGACAGCCGCATTGGTTCTGTTCGGGCTCTTAAACTTAAAACGTGCGATTGGAATTCGATAGAATATATTCTATATAATTTCTCTTCTCTTTTTACAATTTGATTTTTGACCTATGCGGTTGACTTTTTGGTGGAATTCGTGATATACAGTGGCGAGCAAAACTGGCTAAATATTTATCACTTTCATACATTTTTGACTGCTGTAGAGTCATTTTTCAATATAACGCTACCAAATTTTCAGATTATATACTTCACTAGCTTTTTCCAGGTGCGCTTTGCTGCACCTTATCTAGATAAGTACCGGAAAATATTGCAATGCCTTCAGCGTTATTATTTCTAAACCATCTCGTACTCGAAACATAGAGGTCGTTCATAAATTACGTGACCGATTTTCAATTTTTTTTACCCCCCTCCGGTAAACACTCCCCTCCACACCCATAAAGTAACGTAGTATATGAAATAAAAAATTAATTGATTAAAAAATATTCGAAAATAGAAAAAATAACTGTCGAAAAGCAAGCAAAGAAAAATTATGCCCTTACTACACTTGCCAATAGTTAACAGTCAATTAGACGTTTAGACATGAAGATGTAAGGATGAAAATGGTTCGAAATGTTGGGTTGTATTAATTTCAATTTTTTCGAGTTTTTATTTTGTTTTTTCTCACATTACTATATCTGAGACCCTCTCCCACCATTCGTTACTTATCGTAGTACATTTTAAAACCTCTCTCTCTACTAAATTGGTAATGTAATTTATGAATGACCCCATAGTTACTGCGCAAATTTGAGCTTAATCGGCTCAGTAGTTTTGGAGCAGCGTTCTCTATTGTAAATTTTTTGCATTTTTCATTTCCCAGTAGCTGGATATTACCAAGTAGTAACTTCATTCTTACTTCCATGTTCTTTGTCTTTTACTTCAATAGCTTTTCTGTGTCATAAATTTGGCTTGTATGGGGTGAGACACACCCCCTTGTTCAATGCATGTCACCTTTTCTAGTAGAAGGACATCACCAAATGGTATCTACACTCTGAGTTTCAATGTTCTGTGACTTTTAATTCTATAGCTATTCTGTATCGTAAATTTGGCTTATATTGGTGGAGCCACGCCCCGTATTCGAATGCCCGTGCCAGTTTTTCAGTAGAAAGACCTTCATTGTTATACGACATTTAGTTCTAAAGCAATTCGATTTAATAAATTTGGCCTGTGTGGCTAAATTCCCCCTTGTCTAATGTTCTCTCAAATATATAGTCTGCCTCTTGGGCCCATAGCATCTACATATCAAGCAAGTTTCACTCTCAAAACATGTATAACTCAGGAATAATAATGATTTCTAAAAGGGGGCGTATATATATAGTTAGACTACGCCCAGTTTAAGTATAGTTGCCGACAGTAACCATACGAAGTTATTTACCAAATTTTAGTCTAATACGACCGAAAACCGAAAATATAGCATTTTTATTGATTTGTGGGTGGTAAAAGGGGGTATGGAAAAAAGGGGTATGGAAAATTTTAACTATGCCTATATTTTTCGCGCAAATGCAAACTAAAGTGAGACTTGCCAAATTATTCCAATATTCCATTTATTTCCAATTTCCCTTGCAAATATTTCCCAATATACACCATATGTGCGCACCTGCATTTGTTCACACCTGTATTGTTGTATAAGTTCACCAAAATACTTATAATTCATTAACCAATACACATACAAAGACCGTTATACATAAAAGCCTTCATATTGACGTCACCTTTCATGGGAAATTTCCAGAAATCGGATCACGCATTACAGAGAACATAAATTTCATACACAATGCAACTTATTCTTATATATATAGATTTATTAAGAAACAAAACGTATTAGTTCAAGTTTGCAAAATGTATAAAAATAAAAAAAAATATTGCAAAAATAACAAAAAAGTTTTGCACGGCGGTAATTTTATAACATAAAATATAAAATTAATGTTTCCTTTGGCCTACATGGCGCTATTAATACGTCTCGGCGTACTCTCGAGCAGTTTTTTAATAGTTGCGTGTGGAAGATCACGCCATTCCTTCTGTACTCTTGACCATAGTTCGTTGATGTTATTTGGGGTCATTTCGTAAGATGCTAGCCGTTATTTTTACGAATAGCCCACAAATTTTCAATCGGGTTTAAATCAGGACTCTGTGCTGGCCATTGTAAAAGCTGGAAGTCCTGATTTCTTAGCCACTCTTGAACAATTTTCGCTGTATGCTTCGGATCCCCGTCTTGCTGAAATATCACCAGGCAAATTAGTCTGTAAGATATTCAGGTAGTCCTTTTTCTTCATTATTCCGAATATTCTTACAAGTGGACACCATGTAAAGCAGCCCCACACAATAAAGCTACCACCGCCTTGTTTCAACGCTTATTTAACTTCATGCTTCTGCAGCTTTTCATGGGTTCGGTAGTAATACTGTTTCCCATCAGACTGAGACCGGGTTAATACGGGTCTTCAGACCAGATCACACGGTTCCAATCATCGATACTTCAATGTTTATACTTTTTTGCAGAAATTCAACCTCGCTGTCACATTTCTGTTTGATGGTGGCCTTCAACCCCTTCGTTTTCAACGCTTTGCGTGCTGTCTACTCACTAACTAGCTTTTCAATCTTTTGGTGTCTTATAGGCTTGGGAAGTTCATTAACGAACTAGTTCAATTGAACGATCCCCACTTATGAACTACAGTGATGTGCGATGAAATAGAGCCAGAGCTATAAAAATTATATAAATAAAAAAATCTAAGGAAACATTGCATTTTGAATTTTTTTTTTTAATAGGTAAAAAAGAATAATTAATTTAATTAATATTAGTACACTTATTAATTAAGTTACGTGTGAAACATAAACGAAAAAATTCAAAATTCAATGATATGTCCTCTTTCGCCTGTGAATTAAAATAGAGCCAGAAATAGTTACTTGATTTTAGCCATGACTTGTGATTAGAAAATTTGAAATTTCATGATAAAATCAATAGAAATTATTGAAATATAATTATATCTACCTCAATATTTGGTGCAGTATCTATTATTTCTGATAACTTCTGAGCAACGCCTAGGCATCGAATCCACTAGTTTTTGGTACTTAGTAGCTGGAATTTTCTCTCATGCGTCCTTGATTAACCTCCAAAGATCATCTTTGTTGATTGGATGTCTGTCTTTAAGAGACATTTTAACCTCTCGCCACAAATTTACGATATGATTAAGGTCTGGCGACTGTGGCGGCCAGCTTAAAACTTCGATATTTTTTGTCTAAACTAATCGTTTGATGTGTGTTTCGGGTCGTTATCTGGCTGAAACACCCATCGAAGCGGCATATTTAACTCTGCGTACGGTATCATGGTTTCACTCAAAATCCTGGTGTACTTTAAAGCATCCATCTTTCCCTCGAAGCAAAATAAGGGACATGTGCCATTATATGAGAAACACCCCCAAACCATTATACTCCCACCGCCATGTTTAACAGGTTTTTATAGTGTGTTGAGGGAGGAATTCAGTATTGGGGGGTCTTCTCTTAGAAATGTTGCCTTAGTCTGAGTAAAATAAATTAACTTTGGTTTTATCTGACCAAAGAATGTTTCGCCATTTGCTCGTTGGCCAATCAGCATAATCCTTTGCGAATTGAAATCACTTGTGGACAGTAACTTTGGTCAGGAATGGTATCTGCCGAGCAGGTTTTCGCCTTCAATCCGTTTTTAATTAAAAGTTTTCGAATCGTTGAAGTGTCCACGTCGAAGGAATATTGTTTCTTGAGAGCGGAAGAGCTCACAAACGGAACTTTTTTAACGTGACGTAGGATTCGTATTTGCAAACGCAAATACCCTTATTTTGGGTTCTTTTCCTGTGGTGTCTTTTTTTTTTGTGTAAACTTTAATGCGTTCTCAACCATTTTCTTTGAGCAGCCAACTATACTGGCTATTGTCCTTTGGCTTTTACCTTGTTTATTCAAATTTTTTATAATTTTTCGGTTTTCAGAACTGCAGTGCTTGGCTCTTCCCATTCTTAGACCCAATTGTTTGAAACACAAAAATTTATTTTAAAATCATAAAACTGAAAACTCTTACTCACGTTCTGTAGTAAAATTTTATTAAAAAGATCTTTTTAAATTAAAAAATTTTTAGTTATATTGGTTGGCTCTATTTTAACGCACACACTTTAAATGCAACAATATCACAGTTTCACAGATTAGCGAAAAATAAAGGCGCAATTTTACTCAGAAACAACTGTACACTATTCATGAGGTTATATTACAAGTGGTTTCACAATATTCAAGTGGTTTTTAAACTACGTTTGGTTCAGAACATGCCAAGTTGTTACAAAAAATTTTAATTAAGTAATATCATCAGCAAGTGCTTGGCGCTATTTCATCGCACATCACTGTATATAAACAAGTTCAGTGTTTTTCGTTCTTTTAGTTCATTTTAGTTCAATTGATATTGCAGCGAGTAGGAACAAAACGAACGAGAGCAAAAACAACTTAATATACTAAGCTATGGTTTGAGTCTTTGCTTTGAGACACTTTTTGTGTCTGCACTAATAATGGTGGATTTGATGGCTATCACATACTCAGCCCAAGTTTGTTTCATTTTATTTACCTAGACATGAGCGAGTAAACGAAACGAACTAAAAGACCAATCGAACTAAAAGACCCAACGAACTAAAAGAACGAACTAGTTCATTACATACGATTGAACTAAAAAGAACGATCTTTGTGATGCACTTAAAAACACAAGCCTAGTGTCTTAGCTACTTGTTGAGTTAATAAGCACTCCATGGCTCGAACATTTCTGAACGAAAGTATATTGGGGCGCCTTTTTGTAACCTTTGGAACCTTTATATTCCGTCGTTTCAGTACATTTAGAACAGTTTTGAACTAAAACGTTTTATTTCCTAATAAAGGCAGTATATAACCTGAAAATTTGGTACCGTTATATTGCAAAATGATTCTACAGCAATAAAAAATGCATGCAAGTGACAAACATTTAGCCAGTTTTGCTCTCCACTGTAGGTATATATAGGTTATATTCTATAATATGGGTTTCTACAAACTTTTTACAATAATCTTAAGTTGTGGCTTTTTTTACAGGTAAGACTACATCTAAATTTGGAAAACAAGCCATACTTCTATATTTTTTGGATATATTAAATAATAAAAAGCCAATTGCATTGTTCTTCAAGACCTTTGTTCAATTTTAATGTCAACGTGCTAAAAGAATTGAATAAATAAACAAACATTTTATGCTGAATCAAAGCCAACATTTGACATCAATGTTAAAGTTTTTTATTATCATTTGACACTTGGACGTGTGGGTTTAAGGGCTGCCCATAGCATTGAGTATCCTAAAAATAAAGGCATATCAACAAACAACCACAACAACTACTACAACAACAATCAAAATAACAGTATAACTCAATAAAATGAAAAAAAAAAAATAAACAAATAATAAAAACGGTACCGAAAATAATATGCGACAGATGAAGTTATCTGTCTGGAAAATAAACTCAAGTTGGCAACGTACCAAAAAAACCAACAATGGGACAAACGAAGGAACTGAAGATGTACGCAGCCAAGCATAAAGATGGACCAAACGAGCACTACAGACAGACAATAATGGGACAGAATGCAGACTGGGAGAAAGACACACAGACAGACAGACATGATGCCAGCGCATATGCGATCAGTAGTTGTCAATACTGAGAAAAAAATACTTACACGAAAAACCAAAAACATAAAAAAATGCCAAAACCTTGCGAGAAGGAAACCATTCCAATGTCAGAAATAAAAAATATTCCAAGAAATTTCAATTGCTAATACTGTCCTTACCTTTTCCGTAGTTCATGCAAGAGTTGTTAGCAATTCTTGGGTTAATTTTCTTTGGTAGATGAAATTTTCCTTTTAATATTTGAATCAATCTTGGGTGATAAAATGCTACAACCTTCCCAGCGAGTATCCACCATTAACTCTTAAACTCCCAATCCTTCAAATATAGTGTGCCTGACCTTCTTTTTGACAGATTACAGCTTAAGTCTGGACTTATTGAGCACAATGGTCAGTAAATTCTTACGGATTAAGGAATTTGGTAGTTTGCCAATAATTGTCTTACGAGTAGACTGAATAGACTGAAAAATGTTTGCTAGTGTAAAAATGTTTTGCAACAAGTTGGAAAACTAGTGTTTAAAAGCAGTTGGCTGTATATCAGTTTAGATATCTGCAACGAGTGATTCATGATTCGTATTTTTGCTGTACGTTTTCTCATCCATACTCATAGAAATAGCGACCATATTCATTAGATGAGTTTTGGGAAAAAACCTTATTTGGGATACGAATACGAAGGTTTGGGAAACTCTTGAGTATTAAACAAATCTTTAAAATCGAAAAATTCCCTTATCTCATTGCCAATAAGTAAAAATAAATTCAAAGGAACAAGCTTTTCTTTTCATTGTATTTTTAGGAGGCAAAAACAAAAACCCAAAAGGTTCGTATACAGTGGACCAGCGGTAATCCGAAAAACGTTTTGCAAGAACGTTTTGTCGGATGATCGAATTTGTCGGACTATAGAGTACTGTTACCGACCATTTCTAGTCCGGAACTTTTTTGAAAAGTAGTATCTTATCCGTCTAATAACATATGTACATACTTACTTATAAAAATCTTAAAGTCACGACATGTTTAACCTTTAGAGGACCGGGAAAACCGATATATCGGCTTTGGAGGAAAATCAATAATTTTTCGTCATAAACAAGATACTGGGCGTTTTTGGGGTTGCTGATCACGAATATGGGGTTAGATTTGATAAATGTATTCAACCTACCTCCTACTTCCCCCTCCCCTACTCTTCAAATGCCTCAGTGTATAGTACTCCCAAAACTCGGTGAAAACTTGACCATAGGGGTTACTTACTTACTTAGGTGGCAATCACAACCCGTCGTCGGGTTTCGGCAGACCTCATCAGCTCTCGCAAGGCGCTTCTACTTAGCGCGCGCCTTCTCTAATTGGCTTCACCAAGCGCGGTTAGGGCTTCCTCGATCTGGTCAATCCATCGGAGGTATGCTCTTCCTCTTCGTCGTCATCCTTCGACTTTCGATTCGAACATCTTTTTCGCTGGAACATCGTCATCCAGGCTGACATCGTTGTTGCTGTTAACGGCGGTGCCAAGGTAGGTAAATTCCTTGACCACTTCAAAGTTATATTTGCCTGTTGAGACGTGAGAGCCTAGACGCCCCGCTCCCCTGCCTGCAGGCAGCATATACTTCGCTTTGCCCTCGTTTACCGCCAAATCTACCTTGGCTAATTCCTTTTCGATAGCGGTGAAAACAGCAGTGACATCTCTCTTGGTCCAACCGATAATGTCAATATCATCAGCATTCGCAAGCTGAGCTGAACACCTTTGTAAAAAATGGTGCCATTGCGATGTACACCGGCGCTTCGTAGGATCAGTTCCATGTGTCGATTTGATTCTCGTGGGTTTTCTCCAGGATTTGACGCAGTGTAAAAATCTAGTCTATGGTGGATTTAACGGGTGGAATGCCACACTGATAGGGTCCAATTAGTGTTTTTGTATGCGGCTTGAGTCTTTCACACAGTATGCTCGAGAGGATCTTATATGCGATGGAAATAAGACTGATACCTCGGTAGTTGGCGTATGTTGTCGGGTCTCCTTTCTTAAGAATAGGACAGAGCACGCTGAGATTCCAATTGTAAGGCATGCTTTCCGCTATTCATATTTTGTTGATGAGTTGATGCATGCACCCTATCAATTCATCGCCACCGGCTTTAAACAATTCAGCAGGCAGGCCGTCAGCTCCCGCTGCTTTGTTGTTTTTGCCGAGCCGATGGGTAGCAACTCGAACCTCGTCATGGCTGAGTGGTGGAACTACTACTCCGTCATCGTCGATTGATTGCATCGAACTGCATTCTCCATGGGCGGAATTGGTGGGATCATCGCCCGTAAGCAGATTAGAAAAATGCTGCCTCCACAATCTTAGTGCGCACTGCGTATCTGTAACCAGATTTCCGTTCTCATATCTACAAGTGGATGCTCCGGGCTTGAAACCTTGGGTTAGACGCTTAACCTGTTAGTAGAATTTACGTCCATCCTTCTTGCCCTGGTACTCCTCAATTTCCTCACGCTCACGCTTTTCTTGCTCCCTTTTTTTGCGTCTGAAAAGGCATCTTTTTCCTTCCTCTTTGCGCAGTATATTTCTCGCACGGCTCGCGTTGCAACTGATTGCAGCGTTTTATATATGCGGAATTTTTTGTTGCTGTTGCGTCGCGACACTCCTGGTCGTACTATTGGTTCCGATGTTGCGAGCGCCGGAAACCAATCACTTCTTCAGCGGCAGTGCACATGGAGTGGAAGATGTGCGCCCAAAGGCCTCCGGCGTCATCGGGTTGAGAGGTTGGTTGGTTGAGCTTAACCGAGAGTTGAGCGGAGTAGGCCTCGGCTGTCCGTTGTAATTGCAGCTTAGCGACGTCTAGCCTTCGTTGCATACCTGTGTGTATGTTCTTGGCATTGCATAGCCGCATGCGGATCTTGGCTGCAACAAGAACGTGGTCGGAATCGATGTTAACTCCTCGAAATGTACGCACATCTACAACACTAGAAGCGTGTCTTCCGTCGATCACAACATGATCAATTTAGTTTGGTGTTCTTTGATCCGGGGACAGCCAGGTGGCCATGTGGATGTCGAGGTGTTTAAATCTGCTGCTACTAACTACCTTTTTTCGTGCCGAGGCGAAGTCGATCAGCCTTAGACCGTTGTTCCTAGTGGTCTCGTGAAGACTACACTGACCGACAGTGGAGCCAAAAAGCCTTCTTTTCCGACCTTCGCGTTAAAATCGCCAAGGACTATTTTTACGTCATGGCCGGACAGCGGTCGTACACGTCCTCTAGGCTCGCGTAGAAAGCATCCTTGGGAAAGGAGTAGTCCTTTTCCTCCGTCAGGGCGTGCGCTCAAAGTAGGGTTATACAAAAGAATTTCACCTTGATGCGTATCGTCGCCAACCTCTCGTTCACAGGTGTGAACCGGGAAACAAGGTGGCGTAGTTTTCGTCTTACGACAAAACCGCATCCAAATTCGCGCTTCTCCGCATGGCAGCTGTAGTAGATATCGCAGCCTTGCCCTTTCCATTGCATCTCCTGGATGGCGGTGATGTCAGCCTTTATTTTAACGAGGGCTTCCGCCAGGTGGATAGAGGCACCTTCTCTATAGACCATAGGGGTTGCTGATGACAAATCTGGGGTCAGATTTGATAAGTTCACACATCTCTACTCCTCTCACACCCCTTACCACCTCTCCAAACAGCTAATTTTTTGGTAAGTACTCCCAGAACTCGGTAAAAAATTACCCTAGAGGTTTTCGGAATTCCTGATCACGAATCTGGGATCAATTTTGAAAGATATAGTATCAATATGAGTAAAAATAAATAATAATAATAAAATAATAAATTTTTAGCTATCTCGATCTAACTAAGTCAACTTCTTATTATCTTTTATGAGTAGCGGTGGAGCTAGAGTGTGGGGTAGGGACAGTGGCGGATCTACGTACGGGCTGAAAGGGATATTGTGCCCCCTTGGAGATTTTTTTGTTAGGTAAAAAATGCAAAAAAGCCCAAAAAGCCGTTTCAGAAACCCCTCCTCCCTTGGGATACAAAACTGTAGTTTCAGCGAATTCTAGATCTACCAATGGGTAGGGATAAATAAATTGACCAAATCTGATCCCGGATTCGTAATTAGCGATCCCGAAAACACTTAGAGTAATTTTTCTCCGAATTCTAGTAATTTCATAAAATTTAATACTACAAAATTTTTCCTATGTCATATCGGACCGGAGAGCCCATATATCGGCCGTCTAAAGGTTAAGCTCGCATAGCAACAATTATGGATTATAGGTACAGTTATAGGCATGTCGGATTACAGGGGGTGACGAATTAGACAGAAGCCGGACTACCACGTGTTACGCGCCAAATTCCGCTCGCGTATCGGAGATGGAGTTTGACCGGCTCAGTGAAGAAGGCCGTGGGTGTTTCTGATGAAATTTCTTAAAATGGGCGCCACGCGATTTCCCCAACTCCGACAAGTTCCAGATATCGCGATCACTGGGAACTGTTGCGAGTTAATAATAAAATTTTGTTTCACTTTAAATTCAATTTTTGTTTTCTTTATTACCGTTAAGAACACTTTAAATTATGGACATTATTGTAGATAAATTTATTAAAATTTCCCAAGTAAATACTTAACAATCTCTATTCAAAATTCCTAAAGCAAGCAATCGATTGTCTACCCTAGGATTACAACTTAAAACGGAACTAACAATTCAAAATTTAAACTAAATAACCAAAAGAAATATATAGTATCTTACTCATATAATTATCAATTCGAAACCTCCCTCGGATCGAAGAGAAAAAAAAAACCAAAACTATGATTTTAAAAATTATTTTAAAGCAAAATTTTCATTATGTGAATATATTAATTATAAAAAAAAGAAACTAATTTATCATGAAATCCCCGGGATCGAACCAGCGCTCCTGACGTGCAAGGCCGACGCCTTCACGTTTGCACCAACAAGTTGATTATAAAATTTATGGCTTATACCTTAATTGTTTCAACCGCCAAGTAGTTATTTATTCGTCTGCTTGATTTTTGGCCAGAATCTCCAACTGGGTGTAAGAATCCATCCAATCCAAATGGTGAGAAAATGGGAAAAACTTCAGGACATGGAGTCATATTGAGAAAACTCAGGACGCAGGATAATCTTGCACTTTGGAGATCCCCATTAAGACAACCCTTAAGTCTCCGGCATAACATTATCAATTGGCAATTAATTAGCCAATTATTGATGATAAAAAAAAAGAACAAAAGCACTTTTCCGGAATTTATTATTGAAGAAAGAAATGATTCTTCGTTTTACTTTTTCAAAAGGAAAAATCAATACTACATTTTGAATATTACAATCTTTTTCCGATAACTTTCACGCGTAGCTCAATCTACCGTCGCCTTCCACAACTCTATTCCAACCCCCTTTTCAAATGCTTCCCATTTTTTCACGACCTGTCCAAATTAATACCTCATTTTTAGATAACGGGGGTGCTGAATCGCCTATTATCACGCCACTTACTAACTGCAATTATATACCACAACTGTGATGCAATATTATATAATTGAACATTTGTTGCTTCCATATATGCCTATCCTATATGATGATCTTATATGTTTTCCCAAAAATCAATTAAAAAAAGAAATATATATTTTGTCCACACCGGGATTCGAACCCACTACCTGAAGTTTTCTGGACCACCTCCTTAACTTCTGATCCAACTGAGTTCATAAAATTCAACTTATGGCTTCTAATACTAACACTTTTACATACCCCTATTCTTCCTTATTGATCTCAGCTTAGATATTAGTTCACCCCTAAAGACTCGGCTTTGTTCTATTTTTATTCACCACAGCAAGAGTTATTTATAGAACACTCACTCAATTACTGCAACAGCAGTGATGTGAAAACTGAACCTAAAACAAAACCGGTTACTCGGATTGTGTAAATAATTTTGTTAACTATTATTATTATTATTATTATTATTATTATTATTATTATTAATAATATTATTATTCTAATTATTTTTATTAATATTATTATTATTGTTATCATTATTTTTAATTTTAATATTAGTATTATTATAAGTATTAATCTGCATCAATAAGACTGGTCAGGACTCCGGGCCGTAACACTCCCCCCTTCCTTTAAGAAGTTTTCACTCACTGCTGTGCTGCGAATTCTCATGATATACCCTTATATCCTTGCTATGCCACCCCCCAGCATTGCGCCTATCAATAGTTTCCAATTCGTATGTCCACGGGGAAAATCCTTTCCGTACCTTGAAAGGCCCTATAAAAGTAGAAGCTAGCTTGGCCCTAAAAAAAAATTTTTGACGCAGCTGATATTGGCATCACGATGCCGCAAATTGAAATTGTCGCGAGCTCTATTCGATGGATAACGCCCATATTGTTAAACCAAGGGCAATTACCATTGCTTCGGTCTACCAAAATACCCTCAACAGGCTTCCCTAACCCGTTTCAGCATCATTTCTCTACCAAAATTACAGAAAATGGTGTTCTCGCCGTTACCTCATTCCGCGACGTAAGAATAGCGCAGGTGAGAGGTACGGGGAGAAAGTCGGAGTTACACCCTAGCAATTCCTCAAAGAACAGAATTCCCTACTGTTAAATTGTACACCATTATCATAAACTATCCACTTCGGCACTCCAAACACCACAAACACCTCGTCAGCTCTAGATTGCATAAAACCCCCTGGCTTTTGCAATTCCGGCTTAGTAGTTTGGTAGACTAAACGATTTCGAACATACCTTTTAATGTCTTCTTTCATACACGGCCAAAAATATTCCAACTGCGCCTTGCTAAGAGTCGTTTTAACCCCTCCATGCCCCTCCAGGATATCATCGTGAATTTCTTTTAGCACCGCCGCCCTCTGCCTATTCGGTACCACCATTTCAGGGCGAATTTGACGCTATGTACAGCCGAAACCTGATTTCTGGACTATACGAACGCACAACTCATAACATTAAAGGACGGAACAGCAAATATTAAAATCATCCATATAATAGACACAACGCAATATAACAGAATGAGGAAAGAACTAGGAAAAACAATTGCGCAAAATATTCCCAGACACTCACCCATTACTAAAAATTATTTAAGAAAATAATAAATAAAAAAATAATTTAACCCGTTGCTAAGAATTATGAACCCCGTTTCAATGCTGTTCGAAGTAGCTTTCGCATTTCATCAACACTATGCTCTTCCAACCCTCGTATGTCTATCTCATATTTAAGCTCTTCACTTGACAATCTATTATCTAAACTTGGGTCCATAGCGCAAGTTATCCTGTTATTCTGTTTATCTGTTTTTTTTCTTTTTCTCAAACTTATTTTTGTTTTTTTTTTTTTTTTTTTTTCTTTTTTTACCACAAAATTTTTTAGAGAAGATTAAATTTATCTCTTTCTGTTTCTACCTTATCCTGAAGTTTTCCCTTATTAACTCAATGAAACACGCACTCAATATTTGGAAGTTGGATTATTACTAAAACAAAAGAACGTCAAATCGAAATCACATAGATATACATCTAAGTAAGACTCTTACTGTATATAATTGACATTTCATTAAGCCACAAAATAAATTAATATCAAAGCGTCGAATTATATATACTTTTCCCAGTGTACACTCAACGCAAAAATTTCACAAGCAGAGAAATAAAAAAATAAATTAAAAATATTTAAATGCAAAATATATATATATTTTTTTTTTTCAGTAAAACCAAAACGAAATTATCGAAAGAGAAACAAAAAAAAAAATGGCTAGGCGTGTAACTTGGCTATTGCATGTTTAGTTATATATTAACCTTTTTTTTTTTAAATTGGGCCCCACGTTGGGCGCCAAAATGTTACGCGCCAAATTCCGCTCGCGTATCGGAGATGGAGTTTGACCGGCTCAGTGAAGAAGGCCGTGGGTGTTTCTGATGAAATTTCTTAAAATGGGCGCCACGCGATTTCCCCAACTCCGACAAGTTCCAGATATCGCGATCACTGGGAACTGTTGCGAGTTAATAATAAAATTTTGTTTCACTTTAAATTCAATTTTTGTTTTCTTTATTACCGTTAAGAACACTTTAAATTATGGACATTATTGTAGATAAATTTATTAAAATTTCCCAAGTAAATACTTAACAATCTCTATTCAAAATTCCTAAAGCAAGCAATCGATTGTCTACCCTAGGATTACAACTTAAAACGGAACTAACAATTCAAAATTTAAACTAAATAACCAAAAGAAATATATAGTATCTTACTCATATAATTATCAATTCGAAACCTCCCTCGGATCGAAGAGAAAAAAAAAACCAAAACTATGATTTTAAAAATTATTTTAAAGCAAAATTTTCATTATGTGAATATATTAATTATAAAAAAAAGAAACTAATTTATCATGAAATCCCCGGGATCGAACCAGCGCTCCTGACGTGCAAGGCCGACGCCTTCACGTTTGCACCAACAAGTTGGTTATAAAATTTATGGCTTATACCTTAATTGTTTCAACCGCCAAGTAGTTATTTATTCGTCTGCTTGATTTTTGGCCAGAATCTCCAACTGGGTGTAAGAATCCATCCAATCCAAATGGTGAGAAAATGGGAAAAACTTCAGGACATGGACTCATATTGAGAAAACTCAGGACGCAGGATAATCTTGCACTTTGGAGATCCCCATTAAGACAACCCTTAAGTCTCCGGCATAACATTATCAATTGGCAATTAATTAGCCAATTATTGATGATAAAAAAAAAGAACAAAAGCACTTTTCCGGAATTTATTATTGAAGAAAGAAATGATTCTTCGTTTTACTTTTTCAAAAGGAAAAATCAATACTACATTTTGAATATTACAATCTTTTTCCGATAACTTTCACGCGTAGCTCAATCTACCGTCGCCTTCCACAACTCTATTCCAACCCCCTTTTCAAATGCTTCCCATTTTTTCACGACCTGTCCAAATTAATACCTCATTTTTAGATAACGGGGGTGCTGAATCGCCTATTATCACGCCACTTACTAACTGCAATTATATACCACAACTGTGATGCAATATTATATAATTGAACATTTGTTGCTTCCATATATGCCTATCCTATATGATGATCTTATATGTTTTCCCAAAAATCAATTAAAAAAAGAAATATATATTTTGTCCACACCGGGATTCGAACCCACTACCTGAAGTTTTCTGGACCACCTCCTTAACTTCTGATCCAACTGAGTTCATAAAATTCAACTAATGGCTTCTAATACTAACACTTTTACATACCCCTATTCTTCCTTATTGATCTCAGCTTAGATATTAGTTCACCCCTAAAGACTCGGCTTTGTTCTATTTTTATTCACCACAGCAAGAGTTATTTATAGAACACTCACTCAATTACTGCAACAGCAGTGATGTGAAAACTGAACCTAAAACAAAACCGGTTACTCGGATTGTGTAAATAATTTTGTTAACTATTATTATTATTATTATTATTATTATTATTATTATTATTAATAATATTATTATTCTAATTATTTTTATTAATATTATTATTATTGTTATCATTATTTTTAATTTTAATATTAGTATTATTATAAGTATTAATCTGCATCAATAAGACTGGTCAGGACTCCGGGCCGTAACACACGGGTCTACTGTAATTGAAGTACACGACAAACAACTGCCTCTAGTGATAACAATCGAGTTTGTGATAGGCGAGATGTGATTTTTCTAGGCTTGCTTTCTAAAAGCTCCATTTCTATTGTGGGTTTTCAAGTAAATTCACATTAGAAATATTAAGACTTCTGGGGTTGCAAATAATTTAAAAACTTTGTGGGTCATTTATGCCAGTGAAATCGTCATATGGATCTTAAAATCGTTAAAATGCCGACCACCTCGTTAATCTGGTAACGCTGAGTGTAAGCAAGGTTGCCAGTTAAAATTCGGAACAATTCCCATGGAAATTACCTTTTCCCCAAAGTACCATAAATTAAATACCACCAAAAATACCACGGCAAAAGTAAACACAAAAATTCCCACCACAATTAAAAGATACCACAAAAAATCCCATGTGGCGTCCGTGGCGTAGTTGGTTAAAGTGCGTGGCCGCTATTTCAAAGAAACTGGAGACCCAGGTTCGAACCCATTTTAATAAAAATAATTTTTCTGTACGGCCGCCACCTCTCTGCAGACAATGGCAAACCTCAGAGAGTAATCCAAATGCCATGTAAAGCTTCTTGAGAACGAGAACATTCCGTTCATCGCCGTTCGGAGTCTGCGTTAAACATGTAGGTCCGGTTCTCGGTGAATTGTGTACAAACTTAATAACACGCACAACACAATTGATCATAAGAAGCTAGATCAAAGTCCTTTCAAGGGCTGAAATGGCCAGTTATTTATTTTTTATTTTATTTTTACAAAAAATCCTATAATAATTAAAAATTACCACAAAATACCACGCGTTTTAAAAATACCACCTAAAATCCCATATGCATTTAACATTTAACAGTCCCAAAAAAAAACCCATACGCATTAAAAAATACCACAATAAATCCCATGTGTAACAAAAATTTAAGGGACTTTACATACGTTACTTACGACATAAAATCGTTGTGTAAAAAGACCGTTTGACGCGTATAATGGCAATGATTTCATATGAAGTTTTTTTTCACTTAATAAATGTGAAAAAAAATTATTTTAATAAAAAAATTCCCAAATCTCACTGCAATTAAAAAATACCACACTGAATTCCTACGCTAATTAAAAAACACATGGGAATTCCCAACAAAAAAATTCCCAAGGGCAATTAAAAATTACCACGAATGGGATTTTTCCCACATAACTGGCACTCAAAAACCTTGAGTGTAAGTGATGCCATCAGATTTTTAAAAAAATTAGTCCTTGACCCAAAATTGGCCTACTCTATTAAGAATTTCCTAATTTTTTCTTTCGATTTTAAAAAAGAAGCTTTACCTTTGCCAAGGTCGCAGCAACTTTCTCAAATTATAATACTGCAGTATTGTTGGCCTTTTTATGAAGTTTAGGAATAATAAAAAAATTATTAAAATCGGGCCATTTTTATGGCAGAAAAACGATTTTTTTGTTAAGCTGACTTTTGGGTAAAATTAATTTTTTTTTATAAAATTTTCTTCCCTTTGTTTTCTGCATATTAACAATAGCTTTAAAAACATAAATTTTTTCATCGTCATCATCAGACATCATTGCAAATATGCAGAAAACACATTCTCTATAGGAATAAAGGGGTCTCCAACGATTCGCTTGATTCAACGTCAATTGTCAAACGTGCTACAAATTTGAAATATTATCTTTTTGTGAATCGGATTTTGTAAATGGCAAATAAATAGTAAATATAATCTAAAATAAGTGCTTGCTTCTTGCGAAGGTTCAGAATCATAAGCCATCCTTTCTAGATTTTTATGCGACTTATTGTAACAACTTCATAAGCCATGATTTCACATGAAAAAATGACATGATTTCAAAACATGATTTACAAAAAAATTACCTACTGATAAGATGATGGGTGCTATCCGAAATATTAAAGACACACTGGTTGAATTTTAATGGCATATCATGTGCTTGCAATTAACCTTTTAAATGTAACATGACTATTCTGTGAGTTCTCATTACGATTGTTGATAACTTCTAAGTTAAGTGAGCCGCACTGAGTTTCGTCTCACAGTATATGTTGCGATTGAAAAACTCATTGCTCCGTAAGTATTGAGTTTTCCACTCTCAAATTTTACCAGTATTAAGACAAATGTTATGGCTTTTACTTTTTAATAAAAAAAAGCAAAAAAAAAATAGGCCCATATTCAAAAAATTCTACTAAATATCAGTTTGTCTCAATAAAAAATAACATAATTAAAATTTAGTGTACATCATACGAGAGCGAGGGAAAATGTGCACATTTCTTGTTTGGGTCAAATTGTTCTATCTTCGTTAGTTTTTGTATGATAAGCAATTGAAAAAAAGGTAATTTTTTACAAACGTAAAATAAAAAAAATATTTCTCGAAAATTCCTTGTATTATATTGAAATAAAAAAATACATATCAAATATTTTTGACTAATGAACCGAACCGTAAAAAATAAAATATTATGGAAAAACATTTTTTGTGGCAAATATTGCTAGGAATGCCCCATATATTAAATATTATATACAAAATGAGCTTAAATGAGCAATTTAAACTACATTTTTATATTTTTTGTTTATGCATTTCACTTGAGAACTAGAGTAAAGCTTAAAATATGAAGAATTTCTCAAAAATTTTTTGAATTTTATTTAATGGAAAGAGAATATGGAATGTATTCTGCCCTAGTAACATACATTTGTATAAGACCGATATGCTTAGCATAAGTCGAGATCAAATAGAGCACAGAAGCCAAAGTTGAAATCAAATATTTACAAATACATACTCATGCTACACTACATACATAACTACATCAAAACTACACACAAACTATGCAAATTTGAACATTCTATTTATTGCATGCTTTGTTGGCGTTAAATAATTTAGTTACTTTGATGTTGAACATATTTGCATGCTTGTCAAAGGATATTCAGCAAAAGGAATGCATTTCATTCTTGAAAACATACAGTTTTTATATTTACAGATACAGTTGGTGGAAAAATGTGTGCAAAATTGACAATATAATAATTTAAACGTAATATAATAAATCTTAAAAAGTAGCAAAGAATTTTGCTACAAATCTGCAAAAGTGGATGAAATCTTAAATGAAAATTCAAAAATGTAGGAAATAAAATCAGAATGATTTGTACGATTATAACCCGAAAAAATTTCAGAAATATTTAAATGAAGCTATAAAAATTAGGAGCAATTAGTTAGGCGAAAGACTTAAAAGGCAACCAACGTAGAACAAATTGTTGTATAACAAAAATTACCATTTTGGGCAGATTTTGGGTTCACCAAAAAAAAAAGTTTGTGTGTTACTTAAACTCTCTAAACATACCTTCTATTCAAAATTGAACCAGACTCTATAATAAAATAACGGTTAATTATTCTTTAAAATAATCATCATCGGAGGCGATACGTACTCGTATATACCAAATTTTTTCCATTCTTGACAGCATTTTTGGTAGGCCTATTTCGGAATAGCCTTTAGCTCCTTTTGTGAATTCTCTTTGGTGACTTCAATCGTCTCAAAATGTTTTCCAGGAAGCGACAATTTGAGTTTTGGGAATAGGAAAAAGTCACACGGAACCATATCTGACGATTATGGTGCTTGTTGAACGATATTGACATTGTTTTTGGTCAAATGATCGCGTACAATGCGTGATGTGTGAGCTGGTGCATTATCGTGGTGCAAAAACCATGAATTGTCCTACCATAATTCTGGCCTCTTTCGCCGAATATTCTCACGCACATGCTTAAAAACATTCAAATAATATTGAAAGTTGACCGATTAACCTTGCGGAAAGAATTCTGAGTGCACGATACCTTGAAAATCGAGGAAAACAGTCAACTTCACCTTAATTTTTGAACGACTTTGCCATGACTTTTTGGGTTTCGAGCACAAGCTCTTTTACTTTTTTGACATTTTCATCGTTTAATGATGTAGCTGGACGAGAAGGGTATGACCCTTTTTAAACAATTTATACCACTCAACTGCCTGCGTTCGTAATAGAGCAGACCCTATAGGTTTTCTGCAACATTTTCAATAAATTTGGACAAGAAATTCCGTTGGTAAAATACAATATCAAACACACCCTTTGCTTAACTTTTTTTTTTCAATATGAAATTCAAACTCGAGATGAGGTCAGACTCGAGATGAACTTGTACAAAGCAATAAGAATGAAACTAAGTGATGGATCGGGCTAAAAATTAACCTGCATGTCTACAAGAGTGCTACCAGCCTTAACTCTTTGACGACCATTGGGTGACAAAGGGACTATCGGTGACACTTTTACGTTTTTCTACAAGGTATCATTCAAATGAGAATGATGAAAGTACTTAATTTTCAAGTAGATTCTTCCTTTTGCATACCAGACCACCCCAAAGTCGAAAAATCTTTATTTTTTCTCCCCATTTTTATTGCTGCAATATTTTGACGATGGGAGGAGCTACAGGTACAAAATTTAAGGAAAAGTTGCGGGCAACCTTCCACTTTCTAACACCAAATAAAAAAAAAAGATAGTCTACTTCGACTATCCAAGCGACCACCAAATTTGACGGAACCTCTATATCCCAATGGTCGTCAACGATAAAGATCTATGACATATTTAATTTTGTTGAAGAGTTGATTTATTTGAAATCAAAATAAATTTCTTTCTAAATTTCAATAAATACTTTGACCTCTATACGACTATTGGTTAAGAAGTAAATCCCAAAAAATCTAATATCTGGCCCTCTTTATTTGTTGCGAAGTAATGTTTGGCATCGAATGAAAGATCAGATTTTTTACAAAATTTTACCAATTTTGTGAATATCTTGACCCAATAGTCGTATAGAGGTCAAAATACCACCATTGGAAAGGTTACATTTCAGCCTTTCATTGGATGTCAAACATTATGCTGTAGCAAATAAAGAAGGCCAGATATTAGATTTTTGGGATTTTTTTTAACGAAATTTTGAACTATTTTGAGAATATCTCCTAAGCCAATAGTCATATAAAGGTAAAACTACCACTATTGCAAAGGCTATTTTTCAAATATTCATTGGTTGACTTCAAGATAAATTATAAAACAGCTATGGGTAGAGAGCGCTCTGGGAGCGTTGAGAGCAAGAACTGAGAGCACAAGCTTATGTAGCAAGACAAAACGCAACAACAAATCAAAGACAAAAGACAAGCACAGGAACAACAAGAAGATCTAAATGTAGTGGTGCCCATACCCGATTATAAACAACGAGTTCTCATGAAGTAAATCAAAATTCTACCTCAAACTTTTCGTTTGCGTCAACCAGAGAAAATAATTGCATAGATTTTTTTCGTTGACAACCATTGGGATTATGAGGTAAAAAAAGGCGGTCTCGGTGGTCGAGTAGGTAGCGTGCTCGACTGCTTCCCCAGAGGTTTCGGGTTCGAGTCCCGGCCAAGCCATGGTTCTACTACGCTTTGAACCTTTCCCATTTGCAATTTTCTATTATCATTTCTAATCATCTGTAATTGAAAATTCATCAATATATACGACTTGAAACTGTAGCTGATGGTAGAAAAGTTTGTGGATGAGATTGCCTTATAACTTGAAGTGACTGAGGTAAAGACATAACACTTGCCTCTGATTCAAATACACATGTTTCTTTGGCTTTCCACCACGCTTAAAACATCCTACATGTGTTTCACTTGATTGACCTTTCCTTCCCACTAATCTATCACCCCATTTCGAACCAAGGCAGACTTGATTGAATATCCTTGAAATCCTTGGTTCAAAACTAAAAAAAAAAACAAATACTTGGAAAAATATTAGCTAGTGAGGTAAGAGGGATTTTTAAAAAGATTCCATGGACCGATAGAGGATGATCAAGACAACTCAAATAACATTTTGTGATCATATAATATTAAGCCTCAGTGAGAAGGTATCGTGGCAAAAAGCGACAATGTTTCAAATTCAAAGAAATTGCTTGGATAACGGTCAAGATAACCTTTTTAGGGCTTTATATGCCTTATAGGCCTTATAGGTCTATAGCCAGCCTAACCTCAGTGATAAGGAAAAACCATTTTTTTTTAATTTCTTAAAATTCTATAAATATTTGTAAGTTTTCGAAAACCCAAGACACAACAAGAATAGAGATCAAGTCCTTTTTTGGTCATTTATTAATTCTAAATTGATAGCCACTTGAAAACCATGTAAGTACTTACTTACAAGTATGCGTGCATAACAAACGATGTTATTCAGTCTGCGTCTGTCTGTGCCGGTCGATATTTGTGCATGTGTCTTAAGCTGTCTTAAGCAGTATTTGCTAAGTGAATAACACATGAGTAACAATAGCTTTGAACCGAAAAACCACAACAATAACAAAAACAACAACATAATATTATTGTCTTGGTTGTTCCTGAGCTAAGCTTAGCTTAGACATAAACATAGTGCATGCCAAACAGTCAACAACAACAACAACTTTGCACATACTAACGATGTTCACGTGCAAAACAACAAGCGCTTAAGTCAAATGTCAAGAAGTTAGAGCAGTACGATAATAAAGTGACCATACACTAAGAGAAAAAATATTGAATTTATCCAAAAACTTTTTTAATATATCCAAAAAGCGAGTCATTTTTGCACCAATAACGCATTTGCTTAAATCGACTACGTAAGTATTTAAATACTTTTTTAATTAAATAAAATATTAAAATATTTAAACAGAATTAATAAAAAATAGATTGAAATCATGCACGAATTTTTTTAAAAATCTTTCAAATATTTACTATTTGAAAATAAAACTATCGCATTTAAAGAAAATTTATATAAAAATATTGAAATTAAAAAAGAATATATTTAAATATTTCTCACGAGTTGCGTCCATCAAATGCCATCTGCGTGTATATTTTATTTTTTTTTTACTTTCGTTCTCTAATTTATACTATTTTTCACAGTTGGTGCAATATTATGGCATCAAATGACAAAAATAGTATAAACTAGAGAAAGAAAAAGTAAGATAGAAAATAAGAAGCAAAATATGCAGGTAAATGACAACCGGTGCAAGATATTCTTGAGCAAATATCGCATTCACAAATCATATTGGCCAAACATCCAGGCTATATAACCCTTGCAACAAAAACTAAACGAGAACTATAAGAAACCTGCAACTGCAAGAAATAAACTGCAGGAAGAGAGTGCGATGCTGTTGCTGCTTGTCGGCTATTTCAGCTGTATGGAATATATGTGTATGTGTGTGATACAAATAAAATTTAAATACGGGAAAAAACGAGTTGTAAGAAAAATATTTTATTTATCCACGAAAACATTTAAATAAAATTTATACTCAGGCGTGGATAATGTTTTCTCTGTTATAGAAAATTCACCAGAGATTTTCAAGGCACTGAATATCCACAAAAAGTTAATGTTTGACTTTATTGACCGGCTTTATTGAACGGTGAAATCATTGCTCCTTATTTCTTTGAAAATTAATTCGGCAAGAACATTGCCGATTATTAGATTCTATTTCTAATGTTTGCTTTGAGAGTTGAATCAACAGTGCGGATGGTTAGCGTAAACCTTACTTTTAGCATAGACCATACAAGAAGAAGTCTAACGGTGTTTAATTGCAAGATTTTGGTGGCCAATTGATGTTCCCAAAACGTGAAATAAGGCGACGTAACACCATTCTGTTGTACATCTGTGTCTGCAAGTTCTTGAGCACGGTAACGTATTGGCGTGCTCGTGAGGGGTCGTTTTTGACACTTTTTTCCACTGCATCGTTATTTTCGGTCGAACGCGTTTCGTTGTATTCATATCTTGCACTGGGCCAGTCTCTTGAAATTTTTTCATTATGTTGTGCTGACATCTGAAAGACACTTGATTACTAGGAAATTTGGCTCGAATTTTGCTCATCGTAATTGCAATTGAATGCAGTTCAAATTTTCGTAATAAAATGCAAAGAGTTCTGTTCTTTGTTTCGCTGTGTTGCATTCCATGGTGAATAAAAATAAAAAAATAAATAACTGGTCATTTCAGCCCTTGAAAGGACTTTGACCTAGCTTCTTATGATCAATTGCGTTGTGCGTGTTAAGTTTGTACACAATTGACCGAGAAACCGGGCCTACAGGTTTAACGCCGACTCCGAACGGCGATGAACGGAATGTTCTTGTTCTCAAGAAGCTTTACATGGCATTTTGATTACTCTCTGAGGTTTGCCATTGTCTGCAGAGAGGTGGCAGCCGTACAGAAAAATCATTTTAATTCAAATAATTTTCTGTCGCTGCTGGGGTTCGAACCTGGGTCTCCAGGTTCGTTAACATAGAGTCCACGCACTTTAACCAACTACGCCAGGGACGCCTCACGCATGCAAAAAACAAATTTCATACGTACAACCCTTGGACCCCAAGAATGATAGAAAAATAGATTGCGCAGATCGTAAAAATAATGTTGAACTCTCTGCGCATCAACGTCATGATAGACTTGCGATATGAGCTTACGATATGGCTTTCTGTCAAGTCTTGTTCAGAAAGTGAACAAATATGAAACAAGCCTGTAAGCAGTGGCATAAAATTGTGACTATAAAAACAAGTTTTTCCTCCGTTTTATATTAAAATTTGAACAAAAAATATGAACGAATGTTGCGCATGCAAGTTTCCAATCCAACTTGCACTTGCAAAAGACTCAAGAAACAATATTGTTCTAGCGTGACGTCATGATCGTAAAAAATATTTTGTTCGTAGCTAGAAATGTCAAAATGAAAAGTATACAAAATAACGGAGTTGCGCAATTCGTAATCTATTTATCTATCATTCTTGCTTCGACCCTACGTTTACTACCATAGATGCAAGTTGTCGTGGGCAAGAATTTGAACATAGATTTTGACAAAGATAAGGACAAGATTTTAGACATGGATTTGGAAAAGGATTTGGAATAGTATTTGGACATGAATAAGGTTAGGGCAAAGATTCGGAGGAGTATCTTGTCAAGGCTTAGGACAAGGACTAGGACAGAATTTGTATAAGGACTAAAACAAGGGTTAGGAAAAGGATTTGGAATAGTATTTGGACATGGATAAGGTTAGGGCAAAGATTCGGAGGAGTATCTTGTCAAGGCTTAGGACAAGGACTAGGACAAAATTTGTATAAGGACTAAAACAAGGGTTAGGAAAAAGATTAGGTTATTGTTTTTTTTTTTTTTTTGATGCAATAAAATATTTTGGATATTTTTAAAAACATGTTATTTTTAAACTCAACAAAATAAAGTTATTACTAGAAATTATTTGAAAAATTACCAGGAAAATTTTTCAAATTTTCGCTTTTAACTTCTAAACTTAAGTTTACGGCGAAATACTGACACTATTAGTGAGAAAATTCAAAACAACTGTTCTTTTTTCTTATCTTCCTTCATTTTAGAGATATGAAGCTTTTTCTAACTTTTTAAGTTTTAATTATATTATAATGTACTAGCGATACCCTGCGCGCGTTGCTGCACCCGGCAAGTATATTGGAAATAATAAGTAAATTCAAAACTTTTATTAGTCCCTTAGTCTGATACCACGCTCATGTTCCACTGCCCGTTACAGTTTCCCAGTAGCAGAACATCACTCCCAGGTGATGGTTCCATTATGAGTTTCAATGTCCTGTGCTTTTAACATCCATAGCTATTGTGTATAGAAAATCGGGCCACAACCCCTTTTCCAATGCACGTACCAGTTTTCCAGCAGAAAGACTGCCAATTAGTAACTCAATGCTGAGTTTTATTGTAATGCGACGTTTAGTTCCAAAGCTATTCAATATAAAAAATTTGACTTGTGTGGTCGAAGCTATAACCCCTTTTCTTATGCCCGTCCCAGCTCTCTTGTAGAAATACATTTTCCATTCTGAGTTTCAATGTTATGTGACTTCTACATCCAAAGCTATTCGATACCTTAATTTGAATTGTATCGGGAGTGCCACGCCCGCTTGTCAAATGGTCACTCAATTTTGCCAGTCAAAGCACACAACTAAATAGTACGTTTTTACCGAGTTAAATTGATATGCGACTTATAGTTCGAGAGTAATACCTTAGAAAAAGTGCCACACGCCTTTTCCAACGCCCATAAATGTTCACCAGTGGAACCGCACGTGAAAATTTCATTCGAATATCAAATTTCGATGCTGTGTGACCTATAATTCCAAAAATATTCGATATCACATATTCGCAGAAGGAAGCATCCAATTTGGTCCAGTCGTTTTCAAGTTTTCACCAAGCGAACAAACCAAGATAGAAAAGAATAAAGATAAGATATACATATAGAAGAGAGAGGGAGCCCCCAGCATATTTGTATAGCTCTCCCCCCATTTGTAGTACTGTTGTGAACAGTGACCATATGAAGTAAAGTACTACACTTTAGTCTGATAAGACCCAAGCCGTCTGATATATAAAATTTTCATTTATTTGTGGGCGGTAAAAGGAGGTGTGGCAAAAATGTTCACATGCGAACCATGGTACGGCCAATAAGAACACAACAAAGAAAACCTCAAGCAAATCAGACGCTCCGTTCTTGAGTTATGGAATTATAAACACAAATCACGACTTTTTTTATATATCGTCGTTGCGCATACAAAAAAGGCTATGTGTAAAATTTCGATTTTATTTTTATTTTACCATTTAATAGCCATATGTATGCCCCATCTATTCACCTAATGGTTTCTTGATATTCTTATTGGTTCAGAAGTTAACAAATGTAAAAGTTAGCAGCTATGTGAAAATAGTACTGAAATTGTTAAAAAACATTTTTGTTTTTTTCGTCTCCTGAAAAATTGTTCAAAAACACATAACCTTTTTTGTATGCGCAACGACGATATATTTATATATAGATATGGGAAAATCTTTAAAACGCCATATCTTCAGAACCAATGGACCAATTTCGTACAAACTTTCCCAACGTACCCTGAAATTTTGGTTGAAATCAGTCGACCCGTTTCCACAGTAAGTGGTGACATAAAAGTTTACACTACTTTTTATATAAATAGATTTCATATTTACAACTATAAACTAATGTGCACATTTTTTTTTTTCAGCTATAAACAATATAAGGTATTCTGCTATTCCTGGTTAGCTAATATGGATTCATTACTTTTATCAAATTAGCATAACCATTATTTTGTCATGTATGTGGTACCATCACACATAAAAAAGAGTCACAAAAATGGATCTTGATAAGTGTTTTATCAAAACTTCAACCTTTGTAATGTGAACTTAGCAACACTGCTAGTAAAAGCTTTTTATCAGCTACTTGATAAGAGATGGCAGCACCGCTGCTACTGTTTAGCAGCACTGAGTCTGAGTCGAAAACAGCAACAGCATTTGTCTCATTTCCTCGTTCGTGTTTTCGTATACAGACGAAGTATCGCTTGTCTCATTTCCTCGTTCGTGTTTTCGTATAAAGACGAAGTATCGCTTATTTTGCGAGAGTACTACGTCATAGACACTGAATTATATTTATTTACATATGCTTATGTTAACATATTTAATTTTGTTTTGCATTTTGCTGTAGGGAATTTCATTAAAAAAGAAATAGATTATGTCTTTATTACAATTAACATTGTTATTGCTTCATTAGCTCATTTGTTTCGATCATGCTTATAAGCAAGGCGTAATCAAAAAGAGCTTTTAAACCCACAATGGAAAAGAAAGCAAAAAAAGCTTTGTACTGCTTAATGCAGTGTTTATGAATAATTTTCTATGAAGTTTTTTAGATGGTATTTAATCTCAAATTTTAATAACTTTTTAGGGTAGATTTAAAAAAAAAATTATGCAATAGTTAAAGTTAAGAATGACGCTTTGAATTAGTAAAAGAATTATTAAAATCAGTTCAGTAGCTCTTTAGTTTAACGTACACGAAGAGACGTGATAAGCCTTTTATAAAATAGTACAGATATCTTAATAATACATGTTACGTTTTTTGATCGATATAATTTCGATCAATGATTGATTTGTATTTTTGATCTAAAAAAAAATCGATCAAAAACAACTTTTATACCTGATCGGAAAAATATAGATCAATGATTCATTTCTATTTCTGATCGAAGAAATAACGATTAAAGAATAACTTCTATTTCTGATCGAAAAAATAATTTTTATTGCTTATCGGAAAAATATCGACCAAAAAAATAACTTTTATCGAAAAAATATCGATCAACAAATTATTTTTATTTCTGATCGAAAAAAATACGATTAAAAAATAATTGCAAATAATGTAATACATGTATAATACAGTGTGATGGTCACTCTATCGATAAGACATGTAATTCATAAGAAGCCGTAAGTATAGAGAGCGACAAAGCAACAGAAGTTGAAAGTGCGCCAAAGCCATTGAAAAAGTAAAAAAAATAAAACAAAAACAAATAAAATATCGTGAAGAAAAAGAATTGGCTATCATTTGATTTGCAGTTCAGTTTTTCGTTATTTTGGTCAGAAAGTCAAATGTAAGCAACAGTAAAGTTATTGGCAACACTTTAGGGTAAAACTGCACGCACCAAAGGTCCTATAAAATTGTAGCTAACATTGTCGTGTGGATAAACATACACCTACATAGAAACATAGCTTTTTATGCATGTTTTTTATGGAGTCCATTGATTTTTCTTTTTTTGTGGGAACTCTGTCGAGGGTAACAAATGTAAACAAGCTGGAAATATAAATATCATGCTGGTTGCAGTTGTTGTTTTCATTTTTTACTGGATTGCTCAAAGATTGACAGACAGCTGCATGAATAGCCAGCTGTAGAGATGTACGATGTGTTTGTGTTTCCATTGCGACCAACAGCAATTGCCAACCTTAGAAGCTTACCTACAGACTTTGTTATACAGCTCCACCCTGAGCAGCGCTGACACCGAATTTATTTATGAGCCCAGTCCTCAGGTATTGAAGCATTACAGCTTAACGGCGGCAACAGCTCTTCACTTCCGAATCAGTTCTTTCAAGTGTGGTTGAAAATTTAAGAATTAACTCCTCAAAATTTTTCTTATGCAGCCACTTAGTTAAGTGCTCAAATTGGAAAAATAACTGTCTGCAGGTACTCAAGCCCAAATCGTTGCGCGTCGCTTGGGTCCGCTGCTGTTGGCAGTCATTCAATTTGAAGTTGAATAATGAATGGCAAATTATTTTAAGTGGGTTAGTAAAACGCTGGCCTACAAGCATGCAATTTTTTTTCAGCGTTCAGCTACTTTTCAACATTATGGGAAACTTTCAATAGCTTGGCGGCTTAGTTGTTGTGGGTGGTTTGCAGTTAAGTGACGGTGTTGTACTTGGAAGAGGTAGAAAAATAAAATGCAAAAACTGGGTGATTACCAAGTTGGGAGTACTTGTGGCGTAATTGCATTAAGTGTTGAATGTAAATTGTAATTTCACCGGCTTTGAATACAGTTCAGCCTGAATGTGCTTGGTTTCAAGTTTTTTTTTTTACCATGGCTTCAATTTGCATATAAATAGTTGTAAAACTAATTTTTATAGGAACTCGAAAAATGAGTAAAAAACATAACCTTCATCTTCTCAACACACACAAAAAAAAAACTTATGTGAATTATATAAGAGTCATTTGCAGTATTGCTAGGACATAAACGATAAAAATATCCCCAAACTCAAAACTGTATCCAAAAGTATCTTAATTTGGAGAAAAAAGTATATTTTTTTTCCACAAAAAAAAAATCTCATCAATACCACAGACATCAGCCAAATATCCAGGAAAGAATATTCGTGACCTAAAGTGTCAGTTTAAAAATTTTATCAGTTTACAGGAGAAGCAAAAAACGATATAAAATTGAAACTACTACTTCAGATATTGAACAAAATTTTCAAACCTTTTGTTAACATGAAACTAGAAATATACAAGGTGGCGAAAAGTTAATCACTCTATCGGAAGATGTTGTAATTTTGCAAATGGCGTCGTACTTCAATCATATTTGATATTTTTGAACTAGATACCTACAGTATACAAACAAACAAGCAATGGAGCGCCATACTCCGCAAGAGCATGGAATAATTGTGTCGATTTTTTTAACCAATAATCGGTCAGTGGTATTGGCGCAGTGTGAATTTTGACATCGATTCTCTAATAATGTGGCGCCAACTGGGCAAACATTTCGACGCTTAGCTGCTCGACTGGAACACGAGACCTTGCAAAGCGTGGCCGCCAACGGACTGGTCGTTCGGCCAAGATATCGTGGCTTTGGCTGCCGATGCCGCTGAGAACTATGAAACTTCAACCAAACGACCAATAACGTGGTCATTACCAGACGGAGCTTACAGCGAATTTTAGCTAAAGACTTACACATGTTCCCGTACAAGCTGCTGACCGTCAGTCGCTTGTAAATTACTGTCAAACCATCCTCATTTCGACAACGAAGAGGATGATTTTGTGTCGAAAATCATCATGAGCGACGAGGTGCTTTTCCACTTAAGCGGTTACGTCAATAAGCAAAAATATTCGTTTCTGGGCCACTAAAAATCCGCGTGTGATGCACAAAGAGGCATTGCATCCACTCAAAGTCATTTTGTTGTGCGGCGTTCACGCGGGAGGAGTGATTGGGGCGTATTTTTTTAGGACGCCATCGGCAATACGGTCAGTGTCATAAACGACTTCTTATTGCCGGAATTGAATGAGCTGGGTTTGGCGAACATGTGGATTCAACAAGACGGTCCTTAAGGAGAATATTATGCAATCGCGGTCCTTAAGGAGAATATTCGACAGGTGTGCGAACATTTACCACCGGAAATCATGCGGAAAGTCACAAATGTGTATCTACACTGGCAGCAGCAATTTGACGGATATCATCTTTTCCACTTAACATAAAAAATTGTACAGGTCCAAATAAAGATTTCCTTCACTCACAATCACTTTTTTTTATTTAGTAAAAAAGTTATTCAAAAACAAAATTGGATGATTAACTTTGCGCCATAAGACAAAAAACCTGTTTTCAAAGTACGTAAACTTTATGCTATGTGTCTTACGTTATTTTGATTTGTTGTTTTCTGAAGAAAAATAACGTATTATCTACATCTGTATCAAAAATTAGAAACTTGAAAAAAAAATTTTTATCTTTAACTAGACTGATTATCCGGTTTTAATCGGGTGAAAAAATGTAAAATTTTGATATTTAGTCCTCGTTTTTATTTTTAGAAATCCAAATAATGAAAAATAAGCTGCACTAAATTGATTATTAAATTTCTTTAACGGGCATGACTAGTGTGAAATTTTAAAAAATCGGTTTTTTTTCATTATTTTATAGTTTATATTTTCAAAAATAACATACTAAAAATTCAAGGTCGGTTCTCTAATAGTTTTTGTGCTACAGTGGTCCAAAGAGGCTTCTGCTTATCAGTTAGAAGTGCACGTTGCTTGAGAGCCGTACCTGAGTCATTGATCGGGCTCTGCCGACATTGTAAATAATCATAATAGCATTGGGGGGATGCTATTGTCGACCTTCAGACAAACAGATATGCATACATAAGTTATATTTTACTTATACAGGGTGGGCTATCTAGTGGTTTCTGTTAAAATCATAGCTTATTTTGACACTTACAGCTATTTCCCGCTCGAAAACTTGACAAAAAGGCGGTATCATATCTCCGTTGAAGGACGGCTTTACGCTTGAACAAAGTTGGGGAAATATTGGAAACTAATTTCCAAAGGGAATGCTGTTTATCTCAAATAGCGCGTTATTTGAAAAGAAGTTTTGACCGAAATGAAGCACCCACGGCGCCTGCTGTACCCCTGCTGTATCTGTGGCTCGGAAAACCCGCACTTTATTGTTAAGAGAAGCCGAAGCATCCAGAGAGAGTGACTGTTTGGTGCGGATGATGGGGTGGTGGCATCATTAGACCATTTTTCTTCGAAAATGAGGATGGGAACAACGTTTCGGTCAACGATGGACGTTACAGAGCCATTTTAATCGACTTTTCCTACTGAAATTGGAGACATGAATTTGGATGACCTCTGGCAGGATGGCGCGCCATGGCACACAGCCTATTCCACAATCGATCTTTTGCGCACCAAATTCCCAAATCAGCCGTCTTGGTGATGTCAATTGGCCGCCTCGGAGCTGCGATTTGACCCTTGTGGACTTTTTTCTTGTGGGGAACCATGAAGGACCGATGTTATGTCAAAAATCCGAAAACGATTCAAGTACTTAAGGCCAATTTCATCCAAGCAATCCGTGAGCTATAGCCCGAAACCATCAACAAGGTCTTGGAAAATGGGATTAACAGAATGCGCCACTGCGAAGCTGAGAAGTTGTGTTCCATATGGAATACATAATACATTGAAAATATTTAATTTTTTTAAAAAACAAACTTGTATTTGGCCCACCCTGTACATATATACCTGTGAAATTTTTACCTGAGAGATTTTTTGTAAATTGTTGCCAGTCACATGTTTTCGGAGATACGACTTATTTAGTTTTCTTATAACTATCGTACAGATCATATCGGAGATTATTTTAGTAAAAAAAAGTGGAAAGTCCCAGTATTATAAACAAAAAGGTTCGCATGATAGTCCTATGCGAGAACAACTTCGAAAAATTGTAAGTTTACGAGAAATCCACACACATTCGAACAGTCCACGGCAATTACTAGTACATCAGCTGAAAAACTATTACATTCCAACGAAGACAAAATTGTAATTGATGCAACTCATGGTTATTGCATTCTTCAGTTTTTGCTGAAATTAGCAATCTAGTTATGTGCAAAACTTGTGAAAAAATGTGACTTTTAATTGTGATTGGAAATGCATTCGAAATAAATAGACGCCTAGTGGCTGTGATGTGACTCCTGGGTGTCGGAATAAACCAATATATCTGAAACCAATATTCGAGGACTTGACTCGACGGTAATTGCTTGACAGATGCAAAGGAAACAACATACAAAATAACAATGATAGTTACAATGGCTTGCTCTGATACTTTGCTCCGAAACATCTTCACAGTAGTTTTAAAACCATTGAATTCTCTTATTACCTTGCTCTTTCAATTTCAATGACGGTTTTGAATCAATTCTGAAAATGTTCAGTGTGATGGGAGTCAAAATTGCAGCAAAAGATTATGCCACTGAGAGAAATCAAAAGAGACGCGCTGCAGAGAATCGTCAGCAGACTGCCTCAATAGAGAATCGAACAGCTCGACGGAGAGCTGCAGCAGCCCAGCAGGAGCTTTTCGAAGATGAATAAAGTGAATTGTATGGGCCTGGAATAGGAGATTATTTCTAGGTAGGATATTTATCAATTTATAACAATAAAATCAATACTTTTAACCTTAAAAGTGTTTTTCTTAAAACGACATTTTTCAAATTTGCTGCAGCTCGAACTCGAAAACAAATTATCCGATCTAACCGATTCTTATTTTGGCATATTTTGTTCTTATTTCTGAATACCATGACCAGCTTTTCAATTGGATGAGAAATGTAATTTTGCGATTCCAAAAACCATCACATTTTTTAGCGAAATTTTCAAATTATTTTAAAATCCCCTATTTTATTACATTTAAATTTTTTTTTCGCAATCGTGCGGTTTTTATAATTTTAACAATAAAGACATCTTTTGAACCATTTGAGAATTCAAGTAATATGTGTACTGAATTTGAGTTAAATCTGTCCAGCCGTTAAGATTTGTATTCCGGTCAAACAAATAGAAAATTAATTTTATTATTAAAGATAATAGATAACAGATAATAGATAATAAATAATAGATAATAGATAATAGATAATAGATAATAGATAATAGATAATAGATAATAGATAATAGATAATAGATAATAGATAATAGATAATAGATAATAGATAATAGATAATAGATAATAGATAATAGATAATAGATAATAGATAATAGATAATAGATAATAGATAATAGATAATAGATAATAGATAATAGATAATAGATAATTTAGATAATAAATAATAGATAATAGATAATAGATAATAGATAATAGATAATAGATAATAGATAATAGATAATAGATAATAGATAATAGATAATAGATAATAGATAATAGATAATAGACAATAGATAATAGATAATAGATAATAGATAATAGATAATAGATAATAGATAATAGATAATAGATAATAGATAATAGATAATAGATAATAGATAATAGATAATAGATAATAGATAATAGATAATAGATAATAGATAATAGATAATAGATAATAGATAATAGATAATAGATAATAGATAATAGATAATAGATAATAGATAATAGATAATAGATAATAGATAATAGATAATATATAAAAGATAAAAGATAATAGATAATAGATTATAATAATTTTGAAATAATTTATATTCTCGGTTTTTGTTATGTTTTGAGCCTATTTTTTTCAGTATGGATTGTTACATTTTAAGATTTTCAAAATTTTAGCATTCGTGTAAGCTTTGATTCATAGTATTCATAATTCAAGTTTTCGCCAGTTTTTTCTCAAAGAAAAATCATATGGAAAACTTCGTTTGTATAATTCCTCAATCTTTCAGAAAGCCTTTTTACAAAGTCAATTCCTCAGCATCCTACCAGTTAATTGAAATGAAATTTTGCGCAATAAGAGGTGTATTCTTTTTCTATCCAATCATCGAGATATCTCAATTATATAAGAAGTTTTGAAGATTTACATTCCTGGTATTTTTTTTAAGTTTTGCTACAATTTTTTTTTTCAGTGTAGAAAAAAAAAGTAAGACTTTAAAAATTATAATGTATTACTCATTAACCATAAATCAATCAAAATTCATATTTTCAATAATTTTTTTTTAAAAATAAAGAGTGATATGGAGAAATTTGTATGTTTAACACCTATTAGAAAGTCTTACTTTGACCATGAATTTTATAGCATCATGATGGTCTATTAAAATCAAGTATTGCACACAGGAAGCTGCATCATTTTTCTATCTACAGCAAAAAAAAAATCATCCAGATTGCTCAATTCCTTCAGAAGTTATGATTTTTGCATCGAAAAATTCCATATCGAGCCACAGTGCACCACTGCCGTAGACACTTGTGAATTTGATTCTGAGGCAAGCGTTACGCTTTTAGCTCAGTCAATTCAAGTTACTCAGATACTACTACTTCTACTACTACTACTCCTCTCCTTGCTTTACAACTCTTACAACTTTAGAGACGTTAAAATTGAGAAAAGAAATGAAAAAGGTTAAAGCGTAGCACCATGGCCTGAACGAGATTCGAACCTGAGACCTCTGGGCTGGTATTCAAGCGAGCTACCGCTCGACAATCGAGGCCGCCATCTGTTCAGCATCGCTGTATAACATTATCGTTTGCGTAATGTTTTTTCTAAAACAGAACCAAATGGTATATTAGTTTGAAAATGTTAACATTTTCTGGTTAAAGATGGAACTTTACAAATTCCACATGAAATTAATGATTAAAGCGCCATTTGTTTTATCCTTCAGAGACTTTTCATCTTGGCCTCATGAACGAATTTTAAAGTTTTTACAAAAATGTCACAAACTAATACGAATTGATCAGCATTTGATTAATTTTCAACCAAAAATTTAAGGATAGTGCATTCTGCGTAATTTCTCCATTGTTCTGCATAATGGGTATGATTTATTGCGAAGTCGAAGTAAACCGCCATCTACAAAAACTATCACTCGCAAATTCAATCAACTGATATACTCAAGTTGTGACAAGGCTTAATAGAATGCCATTAAATTAGCCACAGAAAATAACAAAAAAAACTAAATTTTAAAAAAATGTCCACTACACAAGTGGGAGAGGGGAGGACAACAAGCATTAACCATCATTTATCAGGCTAACCCAAGCAAGTGCGACCAACTGAAGTCAATTTCCAGTCAAGTCAAGCCAAGTCAAATGAAGTCAGTTAGGGAGCTGATTCCACTACAAACAAGTACGAAGTATTGCCTTGTATAGAACATGGTTAGTCCACCAGCCACTGGCAGGACAAACTAAAAACGAACGCATTCTGCTAATTGCAATTTATGCAAAAACAACATTAATCACTTCATTGACAGTTTGCTGTTTGTCAAGCTAAGCAACAAAAACAACAACACTATCAACAAAACAACAAAAATTACAACAAAAATAATATGTTGTTCTAGTTACAACAACAAGGACAATAACAAGTGGCATAGTTAATGTTATCAATGGCAACAACAAAAAACTAAAGAAAAAGTAGCGCGCACTTCCGTTTCATAGTTTTTACCTAGTTTTTTTTTTTTTTTTTGCTTTCCTTTTTACGCGTCGGTAATAGTAGAGAATGTAGAGTGGTTGTGGGCGGGGCAGACACAGGGTAGGACATGACATGACACGACAATAGCACGTGCCTAAGTGCAATTATCTGTTAGCTTAAAATACGATTAAATGGATAGCATTGGTCATTACTTAACAATGCAAAATGAAAGCGGTTACACGGTTATATGGATTTTTAAAGAAGAAAGTTCAAAAAAGGTTAGACTGTGGGAAAAGAACTAAATTATGGGTTAGGAAATCCTTTTTAAATTAGAGCAACCAAGGAAATGTTGAAAGGAATGAATGGAAGGCATTGAAGCCATTAAACATGGGAAAAATGTTTTAGAACGCTTGGTACGTTAGAGAGGATTACAAACCTTTTTCATATCAGTACACTTCAGATTATTGAAAACAAACGAACCACAGGAAGATGATCTCTTAATTTAAGTTTTATTGAAGTTTATTTTTTATAAACTCAAAAGATGATGCTTTATCATTTAATCAGCTTAGAACACAAACTATGCGCGACACGATGAACCAACTTAGCAATATAGTCGTCCATCATATCAACACGGTCATTACATTCTTGATACTTGGCGTAGAGAGCCTCAATGCTGCCATGAGTAAGTAGCACATTTTTCCGTCAGGGCTGTTTGTAGATCTACTATTTCGGGTTCTTAATCTTCAGCTTTTACATTAGGCATGGAAAAGAACTCTGTGACAACATTTTTAAAAGCCATTATTACTTTTAATACTCTCCCTTAAAATAAAAGGTAATTTGTCAAATTGCGAATAATTTTCTTAATTATTTTTTATAAGTTCCGACTTTAGAATAATTTAGACATCTCAGTTATTATTTATCTGAAAATAACAGCTTAGGACCCACCCCATTCTATCTAATGGACATATAATGTAATCAACAATTTAAAAAAAAAAATTGTTGTAGTTCCTTATTGCATTTGTTCGAGCATGGCCGTTCAAACCCCGATGACATCTACCTTACACAGTAAGATTCTACATTACACAGGAAAATTTTTCGACAGATAGTTTAAGCATAGTCTAGAACAGGAGTCCAATGTTTTTTTTTTTAAAACAAACACAAAATTGTTCTGATTATTGCTTTTGCTCATCGTTGGAAAAAAAAGACTTACTTACTTTCTTATCTGGCGCTTAAAACCGTAGGTCGGTTTTGGCCTCGCATAAGAAATTGCGCCAGCCATTTCTATTTTGTGCTTGCTGGCGCCATTTGGAAACACCAAGCGTGGTTAGGTTATCCAACACTTGATCCTTCCAACGAAGATGTGGGCGTCCTCTTCTGCGTTGACCACCACCGGGCACCGAATCGAATATTTTTTCGCTGGAGAGTCGTTTTCCATTAGCTCAACATGACCTAGCTCGATTTTAATACGCTTAACTATGTCGATGTCCGCGTACAGCTCATACAGCTCGTGGTTCCATCGAATTCGGTACTCGCCATTGACGCAGATTAGACCGAAGATTTTACAAAGGATCTCTCTCTCAAAGGCTCCCAAAGTCTTTTCATCAGAACTGCTCAACGTCCAGGTTTGTGCTGCATATAATAGGACAGGCATGATTAGTGACTTATAGAGCGTGAGTTTTGTTCGTCGAGAGAGGACTCTGCTTCTCAATTGCCTGCTCCGCCCAAAGTAACACCTGTTGGCAAGAGTTATCCTTCGTTTTATCTCAATACTGACATCGTTGAAAGAGTTTATGCTGGATCCCAGGTAGACGAAGTCCTTAATAACCTCAATGGAGTTGTTGTCAACAGTGACGTGGTTTCCAAGACGCTGGGACTGTTTATTTGTTGACACTAGGTATTTCGTCTTATCTGCGTTGACTGCAAGACCCGTTCGGCTCGACTCTTTCACTAATCTGGAGAATGCTGCACTGACTTCGCGCGTATTATGGGCAATGATATCGATATCATCAGCATATGCCAGCAGCATAATACTTTTGTAGAATATCGTGCCACTGCGTCTCAAAAAAGCAGCTCGAATGATCTTCTCCATCATTAGGTTGAAAAAGTCGCACGATAAGGAGAATCGAATGGAGGAGTGAGTTGGTATTCCCGATTTTAATTGTGCTGCTGGTGTTGCTCAGTGTCATTCTGCAAAGACGGATGAGCTTTGCGGGAATACCAAATTTAGACATAGGAGTATAGTTGATTCCTTATTGGACTTTCGAAGGCGGCTTTATAATGAACAAAAAGATGGTGTGTGTCGATTTTTTTTCTAGGGTCTTCTCCAAGATTTGTAGTAGCGTAAATATCTGGTCTATGGTGGATTTACCAGGTCTGAAGCCACACTGATAAGGTCCAATCAGCTGGTCTACGATGGGCCTCAGTCTTTCCAATAATACTCTCGACAGGATCTTATATGCGATATTAAGAAGGCTTATCCCACGGTAGTTGGCGCGAATGGTGGGATCGCCTTTGTTGTAGATTGGGCAGAGCACACTGAGGTTTCAATCATTTGGAATGAATTCTTCCGACCATATTCTGCATAGAAGCTCATGAATGCATTCAAATAGAGCTTCGCCTCCATTCTTGAAGAGCTCAGCAGGTAAGCCATCGGCTCCTATAGCTTTCAAGACTTCACTATGGTCTGGCAGCGGAACTTCAACACTGTCGTCCACAATTGGAAGTGTACTCTGGATATCTATCACTAGATTCCCATTTTCATCCTTGCAGGAAGAGGCCCCGGTCTTGAAACCATCGGCCAAGCGTCTTATTTTTTTCGAAAAATTTTCGGACCTCATTCCTGTCACGGAAAAAAAAATAAACAAAAAAAAAATTGTCAAAGCACTCCGACAAGACTGAATTTTTTTTTATTTCTATATGTAACATTCTATATGTTTTTGTGTTACACAAGTAACGGGACAATCATCTCAAGATCAGCCTAGTCGAGTGAGGCTTTGTTTTTGTTGCCTTTGCATGCAATTGTTGTTATTAAAGCAAGTTAAAAATTTGGTGAGTGTCGATTTTGTTGTTGTTGTTTTTTGTACGTGTTGTCGTTTTTACAAATGTGCAAACACAAATTTGATAAAATAAAACAAATTTGTAGCTGGACAAACTGGGCCAATTGTGCTTCTGGATGCTCATGTCTGGTCTAGAGCAATATGGTGCAAAAAATACCAAATGTGTTTGATAATCCTAAACGAATCATCTCGGATAGAGGCACAGTATTCACTCCGGTGGTTTCCAAGAGTTTTGCAAGAAGAACAGCATCCAGCACTTGTTTATAACGACAGGCGTTCCTCGCGGTAATGGGCAAGTGGAGCGCCTCCATAATACCGATGTCCCTATGATATAGAAACTTTCCTATGATATCGAAGCATGGAAAATCCCACCAACTGGTATAAGCACGTTGACCGAGCTCCACAAATTATAAATAGCACTCCATCTAGAAGTACCAAAATTTCGCCATTTCGCATCTTTAACTGGTTTGAAAGTACGATATAAAGAAAACTCGGAACTACGGTTACTCCTGGAGTGTTCAGAAATCGCTGATTTGTATTTAGAACGGGATGAAGTACGGATCGAAGCTCGAGACAACATTCTTAAATTGCAAGCCGAGAATGCAAATAATTTTAACAGAAATAGAAAGAATGAAACAAATTATGCCCTCAACGAGTTAGTCGCCATCAAGACCATTCAGTACGGGACCGGTTTAAAACTAAGACCTAAATACTTTCAGCCATATAAAATCGTAAAGATACTTATTCATGGACATTACTCTATAGAAAAGGTTGGAAATCATAAAGGCCCAGGGAGAACAACTACTTTACATAATAAAATGAGGTTTATTATGAGGCATTAGTCATTAGTCATGAGGCATTAGGTTTATTATGAGGAGGCAGTCATTCGGGTCGAATGGTTAGTTTCGGGGGGCCGATTGTGGGAAATGAGGGATTGAATGATTGAGGGACAAATATTTAGACAACGAATTGATAAACGGGACGGAACAACTTAGGCTGACCGAAGTGTGGTTTAAAAAATAATAAAAAAAAAAACAAAAAAATCAAAAAAATCAAAATGTAATCGGGAACCGGTGAGAGCTGCTTAAAATTTGTGACATGCAATTATTACTCGTTGATTAAAAGTGCTAGGGTTAATAAAAACTTTTTAACAAAAAAATAAAACCGACTTCAAAATCACTACAAAGTAAAAAAAAAAATTTTTTTTTACTAATTTTATGAATATAAAAGCTTTTTAGCGATTTTTTCTTTCGGTTGGCAATTGTTGAGTACGCTGAATGTAGCCAATGTATTCCCTGCATTATTTGTGCAGCTGTTACACACTGTGTCATATTCAATATGAGCTTTACAAGCTCCCCCAAACCAGTATAGTGCAGTATAGCATCAAATAAAAAAGTTTAAAATAGTGCAGGGATGGTAAAAGATCATGATTGTGTGTCAAAGATTAGCGCCGACTTCAAAGATTTTATCATAAAGCAATTAATATATTGATGATAATAAAACAAAATAAAATAAATGAAAATGATAAGATTTCCAATACATACACTAAGAGAAAGAAATATTAAATTTATCCAAAAACTTTTTTAATTTATCCAAAAAGCGAGTCATTTTTGCACCAATAACGCATTTTCATAAATCGACTACGGAAATATTTAAATTTTATTTGAATACTTTTTTAATTAAATAAAATATTTAAATATTTAAACAGAATTAATAAAAAATATATTAAAATTATGCACGAATTTTTTTAAAATATCTTTCAAATATTTACTATTTTAAAATAAAACTATCGCATTTAAATAAAATTTATATAAAAGTATTGAATTTAAAAAACAACACATTTAAATTGAATATGTTATTAATGGTTTTATAGCATTATTTTCTTCATATTGAGTCCGAATTTGATAGATTTGCCTGTATTATTTATTCTCTGTTTCACTTTTTTCGTTCTATAATTTATACTATTTTTGACAGTTGGTACAATATTAGGGCACCAAATGTCAAAAATAGCATAAACTAGAGGAAGTAAAAGTGACATAGAAAATTACAAGAAAAATATATAGGTAAATGACAACCGGTACAAGATATTTATGAGCATTGAGCAACCCTACATCATTTCATTTCTTGGCCAAACTTGCAAGCTATATTACCCTTGCAACAATAACTAAATAAGAACTATAAGAAACCTGCAACTGCAAGAAATAAACTGCAGGAACAGAGTGCGATGCTGTTGCTGCTTGTCGGAGTATGTGTGTACGTGTGCGATGCTGTTGCTGCTTGCTTGTATGGAATATGTGTGCGTGTGTGGTATAAATAAAATTCAAATACGGGAAAAAAACGTGTTGTAAGGAAAACATTTGATTTATCCACATAAATATTTAAATAAAATTTATACTGAGGCGTGGATAATGCTAATATGCGTTATTTCCCTTAGTGTATAAATAAATTTTGTACGCCACGTGGCGTCCGTGGCGTAGTTGGATAAAGTGCGTGGCCGCTATGTCAATGAACCTGGAGACCCAGGTTCGAACCCCAGAAGCGACAGAAAATTATTTGAATTAAAATAATTTTTCTGTACGGCCACCACCTCTCTGCAGACAATGGCAAACCTCAGAGAGTAATCAAAATGCGATGTAAAGCTTCTTGAGAACGAGAACATTCCGTTCATCGCCGTTCGGAGTCGGCGTTAAACATGTAGGTCTGGTTATCGGTCAATAGTGTACAAACTTAATAACACGCAAAACTCAATTGATCATAAGAAGCTAGGTCAATGTACTTCCTAGGGCTGAAATGGCCAGTTATTTATTTTTAATTTTTATAAATAAATGTTAAAGTTTGGCCAAGGAATTAATGGGAAAAGTTATTTAAAATTATTTTTTATTTTGTAGTGATTGTGAAGTCTGTTTTTTTTTCGTTAGTAAGTTTTTATTTCTTCCTTTTTAGAGAGTATGAAAAATTTTCTGTGATAGTATTCTTGAGTAAAATTTCAAATATGACACTTTGTTCTTAAAAAATTGTTTTTATTAATTCCTGAAAGTTTGTTGGGTATTTTCAATTTCTGTCTTTTCAATTTTTATTAACGTGCCACGCCCTTTATCTAATCCCGCCCACTTTATTTACCGTACTTTATAATGAAAAAAACTAATGCCTAGTGCCAAATTTCAGTTCCCAAGTATCAATACTAAAAGATATATAGCACTTTTCTTAAAGTGCCACACCATATGTACAATCCCGCTCACTTTTGTAATGATCCTACCTACCCACCTACCTGCATACCAAATATTAAATTCAAAATTTATTTATTTATTTATTTATTTATTTGAATAATTCTTCTTAGGACAGCAAGATGTTAATATTATAATATTGTCCTAACAACATGAGTTTAATGAAATACATAATAAATAATTTAATAATTTAACATAAATTGATTTTAATGAAATATATATCAATAAATAGTTTTAACATATCATAACATAACATAACATGAGACATATTAATGAAAACATATTAACATTTATTATGGTAAAAAGGAAGTACATAATGAAAATTACCAAATTTTAAAATTTAGCAATGGATATTACAGTTTATTATATATTAAAGAAAAGAAAAGAAAAGAAAAGATGACAAAAGAAAAGAAGTATTTAAAAGATTTATGAAAATAACAAGCATTACAAAGCACACATTTGAAACATCATGTATAAGTAATTTAATTAACTAAATATCACAAATTTATTGCACTTGATAGATTTTAATAAGCATTTTTTTTAAATTGTTCTACATTGCTTATAATTTGCAGTCGGAGTGGCAATGTGTTCCATAGTCTGACAGAGTATAAGAAAAATTGACGTTCAGACATTAAAGATAAGTGCCTAAATGGGACAATTTGATTATTACGACTTGAGCGTGAAAGGGTGAGTCTATTATACAAATAAGGTGGTTCTTGAGTAGAGATAACTTTGTGCAGTAGTATAACAGTTTTATAGTCAAGAAATTTGCTGAAACTCATGGTCAAAATTTGTTTTGAAAACGAGGATACGTGATCCCGATTTTTAAGGCAAAAAACATATCTCGCGATGTTGTTAAATACAACGTTTAGCTTTTGTTTACTTGCAGCATTACAATTTGTAAAAATTTCGCTGCCATAGAGCAATTTAGGTATCAGGTAAGCTTTAGCAAGTGTCATTCTGATTCTTTGAGGGATAAAATGTTGAGTAGCCCAGAGTGCGCGCAGCATTCCATAAACTTTTCCAACCGTCCCTACAATGTGCGAATTCCAGGAAAGTTTTGCGTCAAATACTATCCCTAGGTTTTTTGCGGACTGTACATAATCAATTTCAGAAGTATGCATTTTTATTCTAGGTAGCATTGATACATCCATTTTTTGCTTGTTTATTACCAGACATTTCGTTTTTTTAGGGTTGAGGCACAAGCCATTGTTACAAGCCCATTTGTGTATGCTCCCAGATTGTTATTAAGTCTTGTGATACACTCAGGTATTTGGTCACGATAGCAACTAGTGTAAAGTTGCACATCATCTTCATACATATGAATTTTACAATCACGCAATACATTCGGCAGGTCGTTTATATAAATTGTGAAAAGTAGAGGTCCCAAGATTGATCCCTGAAGCACACCTCTTATCGTAAAGAGCGATTGAGATATGGTGTTGGTTCCATGGTTATTTGGCTTATACACCGCTTGTTGTCTACCAGAGATATATGATTTAATAAGTTTTACTGCAGTCGTAGAAAAGCTGTACAATTTAGATAATTTAGTGCATAAAATATCATGGTCTACTATATCAAATGCTTTTGAATGATCCAAAAGTGTCAAAAAGGTAAGTTTATTGTCGTCCAGTTCCGTCCGAATGTCCTCAGTTACGTCAATGAGCGTAGTTATGCAACTAAGCCTTTGTCTGAAACATTAGTACCCTAGTATTAGTACCCTAGTGTCAATATTAACTGAGATATAGTATTTTTATAATATTGCCACACCTCTTTGTTGAATAACGCCCACCTTTTTTACAGTAATTTGTAGTAACTGTGCCTACCCATGTACTAAATTTCAGTACCCTAGTGTCAATATTACTCGATATATAGTGTATTTCTAATATTGTCACACCACTTTGTCAAATAACGCCCACTTTCTTTACAGTAATTTTTAAAAATTAAGTCTACCCGTGTACTAAATTTCAGTACCCTAGTGTCAATACTATTCGAGATACAGTAAAAGATACTAGTCAAATTCGAGATACTATTCAATATTAACTGAAATACAGTGTTTCTATTATATTGACACGCCCCTTTATCGAATATCGCCCACTTTTTTAAAAGAGGACCTCCGCGTTCATGGTATCTATCTGTTGACAAAAAATTACAGAAATCGGGCAAGTGCTTTTGGAATTATCGATTTAAAAAACATTTAAAAAAAACAAAAAAAAAAAAAACGGACAAACCAACGAACTTGAAACCTCCTCCCTTTTGAAGTCGGTTAAAAATATGATACGCCAATAAAGACCTGCTTTAAGCCCTTACAAGAAAATTAGACAAAAAAATTAGAAAAAAAAATTAGACAAGAAAATTCTGACATCATGGGGACGCAGAGAGAGCCGCTCAAAGATCGGTAATGCAAAATTCATGCTACGGCGTTATATTGAATTTTTACTCAGTGAATATATAAGCTACGATAAATGTTTCAAAAGGAAAATTAAGGACTTATACTTGGTCTTACGACAAAAATAAAAAAAATTATGACGTCGTTAGGTCGTGAAGATAGTAGCTTAGATAGTAACAGAAATGTAATATTGTTGCATGGAATTATTACTTACTCAGGAGACATGCTACGGTAAATTTTGTTTTACGACAGCATAGATGTGTTATTACGCTTCACAACTAAATTATAAAAAAAATTCTTATCGTCATGATTTCAGGGTGGCAACCACATAATGCAGAAAATATGCTACAAAAATGAAAAAACGTTGCATGGAATTTAAACTCTGTGACTACTGGCGTAGCAGTAAACTTTATGGAACAAAAATGAAGATGAGATCATCGGGCACATGATGAAAATAAAAAAAAAATTACGGCGTCACTTCGTATACATTCATGTAAAAAAAAAAATATTGTAAAATTAAATATAATTGAAAACAGAGTTTCAATTTTGTTTCTACAAATAAAAGCAAAAGAGAAAAGAAAAATTTTCAATGTACCCCATGATTTTTATTCTAAAGTTGTAAAGAAATCAGATTATAAGAGTTCTTTCGGGTTTTGGAAAGTACAGTGCTGGCATTTGGCAGCTGTCAAACTGGTCGTCAAACTATTTTTGGGTAGTTAAGTGTTTACTATTTTACAATATGGAACATTTTACTATCAAATAACGAGTTGAAATTGTTAAATTCCTAACTTTTATTAAATGCTGATTTTTCGAAGCAAATATTCTAAGGCGATGATTTGCCTTATATCTATGGGGCTCTGAAAATCTCCTAGTAATTGTGGAGATGGCTTACTGCATCCACAAAAAGTGACTGGCTGGTGTGCATAATGGTCTGGTGGTGTCATTGGACCGTACGTTTTTGAAAACGATCAATGAGCAGCCATTACAATCAATCCTGAGCGCTATGACCGTATGTTATCCGATTTTTTTGTCCCTGAAATTGAAGATATGGATCTGAACGATATGTGATCTCAACAATATGGGGCCACAAGCCACACAACAGCACCAATTAGGGCTTTTTTGCAACATAAATTTTTTGGACTACTTATTTCGAGATTAGGAGATATCAATTGGCCTCAGAGATCGTGTTTTTTTTTAGGTCCACGCAAAAGATCGTGTTTACGTGAATAAACCTCAAAATCAATATCCATCACATCATGGCCGAGATAGTGCCCGAGTTGTGAAAAAAAATAATCGAAAATTACCTCAAAAAGATTGAGGCCTGTAAAAACTGCTATAGAAGATATTTGAATGATATTGTTTCTACGTATAATGGTAAAGTATACGTATAATGGTAAAAATTAGAACGAAATAAAAATTTTATTTATTTTTAGTGTGTTTTTCATTTCATCTTTAGTGTGTAAAACAAAGTTGAATTTCTTAAGGAGAAAATGGATAGCCCGTTGTAAAGAAATCATATTGATTTATTTATCAGGTTGACCTACTTTGTTGACACAAAAAAAAGTTCAAAATGCATCTGTGTATATTTTGATATTGAAAATAAAAATATACTCTACCATTTTGCAAATGCTATGATTCAAGCAAATTTTGCACAAGATTGTGAATTGCCCTTTTCAAAAAAAAGATTGTGTTTTTGTCCCACCGATGTGCATTTTTCAAAAATTTGCACCACTTCATTCACGTCACTAATAATAGCATCAATATCTCAAAAACCAAAAATCTGTCATATCACAGCCAAGCTTCAATAATGCTTCTTTTGCATACGCCTTGTACTACTTTACTTCTCCCCCTCTGGCTACCATAATTGCGTATCTACACTCTCGCAGTATAGGCCAATATTTTAAACATCAGTCTGTAGCTGGTGCCGTTGGATCTCTACTGCCTGTCCTATTCTGTTGAAACAAGTTAATTGAATTTTCACTCATCCGTGCATTCTTTCCACACTCATTCCATTTCAGTTCATTTCTTACAAATTTTGATTTTGTGATTTTGTCTGATCTCATGCGCATACTTCGTATTATACGCTTTTGCCTATGAGTCAGACAGGGACTTAGCTAGGGGCATGATACAATTATACAAGGTAGAAGTGACGGTTTTTTTGTCTTGCACCAACTGTCAAAAATAGTATCAATTAGAGAACGAATAAAGTAAAAACTAAAATAGAAAGTAAAAAATACAGGCAAATGACAGTTATATGTTTTAATATGTTCTTCAAAGTGAAGTCAGAAATATAACGCTAAAAGTGTCTTTGAACCCCAAAATATCCCCCATTAAGACCAACACTGTTGTCTTAGTATGAATATCGCTGTATCTGTGCAAGTGTGCCATGTTGTTTACTTATTTGAAGCACATTCAGAAACAACAACAATGGCACATCAACCATATCTAACAACAATGGTTGCAAATGCAAGCCAGGTAAGAAGCAAAGCAGAAGACAGTCAGAACAAGCTATTTGGCTTGGCAAAAATGTTGCTGCTTTGAAGTGCAAATGGAATGTGTTTGGAAAATGCTTTTAGAAAATTATATTCACTCAAGCATCTAATTACCTAATAAGAACCACAAAGCTTCAAACAGTTCTCGAAGCTTAATATTAGATTTTAAGGAAGCTGTAGACGGAGCAAAACACCTTCTCAGGGAGCAGGAAAATACTCATACATAAGTAAAAGTAGTATTTATTCGAAAAATGTAAACAAGAGTGCTTTGTTTGCTTTGTTCTGATTTTTTGTTTTTGTAAAGCTTTTTAATTTGTAGAGATGTTGCAAAATAAGTACTGATTATAATTCATTAGATAAAAGAGATTACGTAATGATAAAAATTTATTGAACTCATTTGAAATTATTTTAACTACTATGGTTCCCGTTGAAAGTTGCCGTAATAACGTTACGTTGTACCGCTCAGGTTATCAAAAAAGTCGAAAAAACCATTCACATTGCATGGAATTTTTTCTTGCTGAGTAAAGATGCTAAAATATGATAAAATTTATGAAAAGAAAGAAAATGGTAATTCGTTGACTTTCTGAATATAAAAATTAATAATTACATCATCGAGACAAGGAAGAAGCTGCTTAAGCAACGAAACTACAAATTTGTTACATGAAATTATCACTCGCTGATTACTTATATATGTAGGTGTTACGATAAAAATATTATATGCTACTAAAGACTGGTTCCTAGTCCTCATGACAAGACTAAATGAAAAACTTATGACATCATAAGGCCGCGGAAAGATCCCCGACAAGATTGCAACAATGGTTGCAATGGTGTTGCATAGAATTATTACTCAGTGAGTAATATGGACCTCAATAAATGTTATAAAACAGAATTGAAGGATTTATACTTAGCTTTACAACAAAAATAAAAAATTCACTTTGATGCCATCAGGTAGCGGTTGCTTATGAAACAAAAATGCAATAATGTTGCATGGAATTATTACTCGCTTAGTAGAGGTGCTACAGTAAATTTGTTTTACGACAACAAAGAATAATCTTTTGACTTTATACTGAATATGAAAAAAATTTCGACTCCATAAAAATAAATTAATGACGTCACGAGACACCGCAGGAAACTACTTAACCCTTAAATGCCCAGTGTATCTTTTTGGATACAATCGAGAAAATAAGCTAGCTATTTTAAAATATTACAAAAATTAAAATGCTGGATATGTAGTTGAGTTTTGTGAACTCAAACAAAAATCCCAATTGCAAATATTTTAGGAATCTATTTTTTTAACCCGGCTTGTGGCTCATATTTAATGTACAGTGTTTTGGTTTCTTAATGTTGCCCTTTTTATCCATTGTATTGCTTTCTGCCACTACTGCACATTTGCTCTAATTATCCGCTACATTAGTAACCATTTCCATTTTGCTTCAGCCTTAAGCGTTTTCTCTTGTTGGCTATCAAAGAAATTCAAACTGTTGAATCTTAATCTCTTTGCCATTAAGCTATCGCTCTGAAGTCTTGCTATTTAAATTCTTAACAAAACACGAAAACGTTAAGTTTTTCCTGCTGTCTGAAAACTACTTTGAATTGAATTTTTTTTCTATGTAAAATATTCAGATTGTTTTTCCTTTTTTTTTTTTCTCCATTTTAAGACCTGACTTAATGGTTGTTTGATAATCTCGTTGTTGTTGTTGTTGTCCGCTCTTTTACACCATTATATTTTAAAACATTTCCTTGTCTCGTTTTCTATTTTTTTTTTCTCTCTTTTATTCAGGAAAATGCCATTGTTAAAAGTGCTTTGAAAATCTAAATTTATTTTTTTTTATGAAAACAAAGTTTTCACCTGCTTCTGCCAAGTTGAAATTCTTTGAAGAAAGCACCTAACACCTTCGTATTGTTTTCTTATTTTGCTTTTTTAATTAAATCGTGAATTTCTTTTTATCTCCTTTGCTCGCCGTTTTTGTAGTCTTGTGGTCCTTTTGGCCCACTTGTTGACCTTGTGGCTAAGAGCTTAACAAGCCGTCTACTCTGGGAGAAATAACTTTTAATGAAATGTCTTTGTCGTATTTGCACAGCCATTTGTACCTATGCCTTAGTTCACAACGCAGAAAATGAGGAAAGAACTCTTTAATGAGTTCGCTTATGTAAAGAACATATTTCTTTTTCTACGTGCTTTTGGTTTCTTGCTAATGCAAAAGAAAAAATATAAAGGAAATGCTGTTAATATACGAGTTAATACTTACAAAAATGTATTAATATTTATTTTCGGAATCTTGTTGTTTTTTTTTTTGATATTTTGGGTTTTCTCTCATCTTAAGTTTTTCTTTTTTTGGATATAAAAATTCCCTCTGTATTGCTTGGTGCGCAACTTATTTAATTGTGACTTGAAGTTTCAACGTAATCGCTGTAAAAATAAAGTCTTTAGATTCAAAATGAATTTTTTAGTTCTTATTGAAATTTATATGCCATATTTTTTAACGGATTTGTGTGCTACATATATTTCGGGAATAAATAGGAAGACCGAATTTTTTTATTTATAGTTTTTCGAAATATTCTCCTTTGTGATTTATACATTATGGCATGCGTTCAAACCATTTGTAATAACATTTATCCCATTCCGCTTGAGAATTATTCGGAACCTTATAAGCGGAAATAAACCTACAAAACATAAGGGGTATTCACGATCCAATGCACTTTGCTGTGCAGAAATTTGTAGATTTGCAGAATTGCAGTTCAATGACCGTGAATACACCCCACTCTTGTTAGTGCTGTTTCTCAAAAAAAAACTTAAATGTCAGAACAAGCTGTTTTTGCTTGTTAGCTACCCGCCATAAATTAAGAAGTAAAGATGCCTAAAACAAGTTGCAAAACTAAAATAATAAATTCTGTAAGTATATTACAACCTAATTGGTATCATATGATATGAAGTACACAAGTGCACAACTTGCAGTTTTTTGAAGTACGTGTATTTTGTTGTTATTAGCTTCAATTCTCCATTTGTGAACAGCTAAGTGCACGGGATCGTGAATACCCCTATAGTTTTTTAACGCATCAATGGTTTCTTTTGGTGTCGAAAATCGTTATTCACGCAGTTTGTCCTTGCTGTGCGGGAACAAAAAGAAGTCATTGGGTACCAAATTAGTACTGACCGGCTTAGGAAGACCCCTTATTCGATGTGTTGAGTGCTCAAAAACTCCTTCGAGTACCTTCAAGCTCGCATGTGGTACCTGGGCAAAAATTTAAAAAATTAAACTGCTTGTGTTGCTTTAATTATTAATATTAAATTTAAATGTATACAATGTATTCTATACATACACTAAGGGAAATAACGCATATTAGCATTATCCACGCCTCAGTATAAATTTTATTTAAATATTTACGTGGATAAATCAAATGTTTTCCTTACAACTCGTTTTTTCCCGTATTTGAATTTTATTTATACCACACACGTACACACATATTCCATACAAGCAAGCAGCTACAGCATACTCCGACAAGCAGCAACAGCATCGCACTCTGTTCCTGCAGTTTATTTCTTGCAGTTGCAGGTTTCTTATAGTTCTCATTTAGTTATTGTTGCAAGGGTAATATAGCTCGCAAGTTTGGCCAATAAATGAAATGATGTAGGGTGGAGTGACAACTTGATATTTACTCACAAATATCTTGTACCGGTTGTCATTTACCTACATATTTTGCTTATAATTTTCTGTCACTTTTTCTTCCTCTAGTTAATGCTATTTTTGACATTTGGTGCCCTTATATTGTACCAACTGTCAAAAATAGTATAAATTAGAGAACAAAAAAGTGAAAGAGAGAATAAATAATACGGGTAAATGGCATTTGATGGACGCAATATGAAGGAAATAATGCTATAAAACCATTAATAACATATTCAATTTAAATATGTTGTTTTTTAAATTCAATATTCTTATATAAATTTTATTTAAATGCGATAGTTTTATTTTCAAATAGTAAATATTTGAAAGATATTTTAAAAAAATTCGTGCATAATTTTAATATATTTTTTATTAATTCTGTTTAAATATTTAAATATTTGATTTAATTAAAACAGTATTCAAATAAATTTTAAATATTTACGTAGTCGATTTATGCAAATGCGTTATTGTGGCAAAAATGACTCGCTTTTTGGATAAATTAAAAAAGTTTTTGAATAAATTTAATATTTTTTTATCTTTTATTTTTGTTTTTGACGTTGAATTACGTCATTCACGAAGGTAAGTAGGGATGGTTGATTGTGATCAGCAAACGATGTTCATGTCGCACTTTGAGCCTGTGGTGTGCTTAAAGTACTCATCGCAGAATGTTAATTTAAGCACTTTTTGGTCTATTTGATCCTCACTGGGAGAAACAGGTATGTAAGTACTTTCTAACTTACATATATAAATTTTACACAACTGCATGAAAAAAACTCAACGTTCGATATTCGCATAGTTTATCGCAAAGCTTATATCTAACGCAACATCGAAGTTGAAAAAACAAAAAACTGAAACCGTGAAACAATGAATTCAAACTTTGAAACTTAACGAAATTATCTAAGGATTTGTCATAGTTTATTTTTTATTGCTTTAAGAATCTGTTGTTGCGCTTATTTCTATCTTTAGTGAGCTTACAATAATATAAAAAGAATAACGCCTTTTTTGACGTGACAACGTAACGTTTTACCGCGCAGGCTTCCAAAAAAATTGAAAAGGAAGTTTTTTCAAAATGCATCGGTGTTACATGGAATTATTACTCGCATGAATTGTTACGCGCTGAGTATAGCACCTTTATGACATATATAATGGTACGACAGTATGGGCTAATTCTTTACCTTTATGAAAAATAAAACAAAATTAAAGACGTCTTTGGGAGGAGCTGCTTAAGCAACACAACTAAAAATTCAAAAATAAAAAAATAAATAACTGGCCATTTCAGCCCTTGAAAGGACTTTAACCTAGCTTTTTATGATCAATTGTGTTGTGCGTGTTATTAAGTTTGTACACAATTGACCGAGAACCGGACCTACATGCTTACCGCCGGCTCCGAACGGCGATGAACGGAATTTTCTCGTTCTCAAGAAGCTTTACATGGCATTTTGATTACTCTCTGAGGTTTGCCATTGTCTGCAGAGAGGTGGCGGCCGTACAGGTAAATTATTTTAATTCAAATAATTTTCTGTCGCTGCTGGGGTTCGAACCTGGGTCCCCAGGTTCTTTGACATAGCGGGCACGCACTTTAACCAACTACGCCACGGACGCCACTGAAAAAACAAGAGTTTACGTTTTATTTTTAATTTCGATTTCATTTCGACGCACTGAACCAGAAGCGAAGGTTTTGCGTAAGATGAGAGTTATACAAACGTTTTTGAGCAGAATTTTTTTTTTAAATTTTTGAATTTTTTTATTTTACGCTAAAAGTCTTGCTATAGAGCATTACATTCGTGAAAAGTTTTCCCATAAATAAAAACTGTACTTCTTTTGCGAAATTTAAAAAAAAAAACTTATTTTGAGTCGAAACAGAATATTTTTTTTATCATTTTAGTGGTTAAAAATTCCTCGTAAAAAATACATTTTTGTTCATTAATGAATTCAGAAATGAATCATAAATGTTTCTTTTTTGAATTCTTAAATGAGCTAAAAAAAAATTTTTTTTTTATCATATCAGTTGAAACAATTTTTCATAAGCGAACCATTTTTTGTTCATAAATTAGTTCAGAAATTAATCATAAACTAGTAAACCCGTATGGCGTTAAAACGCCAAAATGCGAAAAAAATATCTAGTGTTTTTTTTTATTAAAACTTTTACACTTTTTGACACATGTAGCGGAGAGGGCTGGGTTGTGAACCGGACTGGCTTGTGAACCATAATTTTTTTTTCTTTCCCTAATTGACACATCGCGAATCTTTCAACTGCTAAATTTGACTTTTGACATGACTCAATTTCTGCAGTTGCACGGAATTGTACGAAAACTTTTGCTAAAGGCAATGGAGAGCTGCGGGCTGACTTCTTCAGAAGAAATTGATGATCTGAAGCAGTGAAAAACAGCGGCAAAGTCAAAATCACTAGCAAAAGCATCACTCAAAAAGGTACAACCAACACCATCCTAGTGGCCTAAGGCAAAAAACCATCAAAACCATCTGATGAAGATATTGATTTTTGCACCATTTATATCAGATTTTTGCCTAAAGAACTGACACCCAAAAACTCCATCGAATGAAATACATGTAGCCGGCCTATTCATTTGAAGTGCGCCAATATGGGAAGGCGTTCGTATTTCACATGAAAACATTGCGACACCGATTTGGATGATGATGAAAAAAATTATAATTGAACACTTCCATTCATTACGATTTTTTAGCCTAAGTGGCGTCATTATAACTTATTTTGCCTCTTGAGGCCTTCTGAATAAATAAATTCTCAAGTTATTATATAGTTTTGGTGATTTACTTCGTATTTTCCGAATTTTATTGAGATTTGCCAGATGGTACGCAACTCAGCCCCTTATTTGGAAGAGCCAAAATCACATCTTTAGAAAATTGGCAGTAGAGACATTAAAATTTAATCAAAACTCTTATTTGTCTGTATATAAAAGTTGCGTTGGATATTCACCTTTCCGACGGTAACTTGAATTATTCGATATCTTTATTCTGTGAAAAGTTAGATCCCAAAAACAAAACCTGGTTCACAACCAACCCCTCTCCCCTATATGTGTGTAAACTATATTTGATGTTATATAACCTTCATTTATGGGTAAAATGCACTGCAGCTGCATACTTAAAGAGAATTTTAATAAAAATGTTCACCCCATCAAGAGAGCGGGCTCGATTTAGTGTCAAATATAATTGGCCGTGTGTGAATACAGTGGCTTGCAGGTATATTGCAACTCCTCTCAATGAATTCCCAGAATAGTTAAGCAAATAACAAAGATACCGGAAATTGAAAACAAATTTCTTTTTGAATTAAAAAAAAGTTGGCTGTGTCTTGGACACACCCGTAGGTTTTGAAGTGACTGTGTTTTTTTATCCTTGTCCTTATTCTTGTCCCCATCCTTTCCTTTGTTTCCAAACTTATCCTAATCCTTCCGTTATTCTTTTATTTGCTCTTATAATTTTCCTACTTCATGTCCAAATTCTTGTGTTAATTCATGTTCGAATTCTTCACTTAATCTTTGTCCTAATCCCTGTCCTAGTTTGGAAAGGTATGTCTCAGTCTTTGTCCTAATCCATATCCTATAAAATATATTTGTACATTTTTCGCTTTGCTCTACTGCTTTAATTATACAATAGAATGATTTTAGAAAATTTCAGAAAAAAATATCGCATAGTTTTAGGCTCTACATAGAAAACTCACTTTCTTTGCAGAATTTTGTTTTG